>CM074445.1:24142382-24449882 GCA_037101425.1 Elopichthys bambusa | reverse complement strand
CCTGAAAACCAAACTAGTTGAGAACCACTGATCCACAAACTGTTGTGTTACCATAAAGATCACTCAAGGGTTGTTATGGGGTCTTCATTTAGGTAGGGGAGCAATAGGAATAGGTGGTAAAGAGATACCTTCTGATATTTGTCCTTGGAGCTCAATGCCTGTGTGAGTTGTTCCTGTGTGTATGCATAGATGGATGATCGATAGGTTGTTCCAACATCATTGCCCTGGCGCATTCCTACCAAAGAAAAGGCAGCGATATGTCAGTGCTAAAAACAAGGGGACTGAGGATCTGTTCACAACACAAATGTACATTGTAAATTGTGTTTACAAATGTAAATGTTCATTTTTGGGTGAACTACTCCTTTGTGGTAAATGTAGACACCTGAGAATTAAAGTAAGTCATGTAACCCTGATGTAATCATGCAGTGTAGTCACTCCGTACATCTTCTATGGGTCCAAATTTAGCATCTATTAGTACTTTAGTCTCTTGAGAAACAAACTCCCAATCAACCAGATATGAAATCTTGGGAAGAGTGCAATTTTTAATTAAAGCTCTGTTCTATTTGTTCTTGATCCAGATATGACTTCATAGATTTATAGCTGATTCTACAGCTGTGTCCTGAACAGATTTTTTTGTTGGATGGGAAGAGGGCATTAACTATGCTGAAGAAACCATACTGTGACTATGACTGGAGTCTGTCATAGCTGTAAACCTATTTTTTTTTTAATTAGTGCTTCTTTAAGTTTTTTTAGCAAGATTTGTATGTTCTTTAAAACAGGTTTAAGTTAAGCAAAACAATGATTTCAATGAGAACATATATAATATAAGAATGAGACGAGTGTTAGTCATTACCACAGACATAATCAGGACATTATACAGGCCATCTCGACGAGTCTGAATTTGATTGGATGGCCGAGACACTTTAATCTCCAATCTGAATCTTCTGGTCATGATTGCAGCCACTCAAACTGTTGCCTCTCTTATTTTATGATAGGTTTCTTGTACATCTCACGTTACTGGAACTTAAGACTGTATTAAAGGGATAGTTCACCCAAAAATGAAAATTTGATGTTTATCTGCTTACCCCCCTATAATGCATATCAATGGAAACACAAACTATAAGAGTAAAAAAAACATGCACAGACAAATCCAAACTAAACCCTGCGGCTCGTGACGACACATTGATGTCCTAAGACACGAAACAATCAGTTTGTGCGAGAAACCGAACAGTATTTATATAATTTTTTACCTCTAATACACCACTATGTCCAACTGCCTTGAGCGCGCACACGGCATCCGGTGCGTGAGGTGTGTACACACTCTGGCGTAGTTTAAAGGATTAGTCCACTTTCAAATAAAATTTTCCTTATAATTTACTCACCCCCATGTCATCCAAGATGTTCATGTCTTTCTTTCTTCAGTCGAAAAGAAATAAATTTTTTCCGTAAGTAGAATAGGGAAGGCGTAGGACATACAGCGTAAGCTTTTTGAAGAATACGGAAAGCGGAGACACGTGCAAGGTGATCATTTGTGTTTATAAAGCATATACATTTGTATTTTTTTAGAAAATGACCGATCGTTTCACTAGAGCACTTGAAAAAGGGCTCACGACAGATACTCATAATTCAGGATAGCCCAGACAACGGGGACTGAAACACTGTAGTCATCCTCCCAAACCCATAAACTAGGGCACCAGAAGGGCCTAGGGTATATATAGAGGGCACAGAACATAGTTACGCCCAGACATTGTCGGGGTCGTAATGTAAAGCCATAAGCTGGACACAGCAGGAAAGCTCATGCAGAAAGGACCTGTGTCTGAAGCGCAGGAACATCTAGATTATAAAACCCGACAAATGTGGACTGTGAGGCCCAGCCGGCCGCCGCACTGATGTCAGCAATGGAAACGCCACAGGACCACGCCCACGAGGAGGTTATACCTCTTGTGGAGTGTGCTCTTACACCCAAAGGGCGTTAAAGGCCTAAGGAGGTGTAAGCGAGTGCTATAGCGTCAACTATCCATCTGGAAAGCCTGGGCTTTGTGACCGGAAGACCATTTGTGCGACCACCGAAGCAGACAAAAAGCTGTTCCGCCTGATGAAAGGAGGCGGAACGGTCAATGTAAGACCTAAGGGCCCTGACAGGACAGAGTAGGTTCAACTCCTGTTCATCCCGAGAAGGCGGAAGAGCGGAGAGAACGACCATCTGCGCTCTAAAGGGGGTAGATAGGACTTTCGGGACATACCCATGTCTCGGTTTCAGGACGACTTTGGAGTCGTTAGGCCCAAATTCAAGACACAAAGGGGTTACAGAAAGCACCTGTAAATCTCCCACGCGCTTAACCGATGCTAAAGCTAGCAGTACGGCAGTTTTCGGCGACAGGGGCCGTAAGTCGGCAGTCTGGATTGGTTCAAAGGGAGGACTTTTAAGGCCTCTAAGAACAACATAAAGGTCCCAGGTAGGAACCGTGAGGGGACGAGGGGGATTTAACCTCCTGTATCCCTTAAGGAAGCAAGCAACAAGGTCGTTTCTCCCTATCGACTGCCCCGCTATAGGTGCATGAGAATCTGCTATAGCTGCGACATAGACCTTAAGGGTAGAGGGAGTACGGCCTCTATCCATTAAGTCTTGAAGGAAGGACAATATCTGGGATATGTCACAAGTCAATGGGTCCTCGCCCCGGGCTGTACACCAGGCAGCAAAGATGGCCCATTTAAGAGAGTAGAGACATCTTGTAGACAGAGCTCTATCATGAGAGACAGTGTTTAAGACATTCTCAGGGAGGCTTGCAGGCCTATTGAGAAACCACACATGAAGGTCCCACAGCTCGGTTCTGGGGTGCCATATCGTCCCTCTCGCTTGAAAGGGGAGGTCCCGTCTCAGAGGGATTGGCCATGGCTCCATGGGCGATAGCCGAGATAGCTCCGAGAACCATGGTTGGGTCCACCACAGAGAAGCACTTTGTGAGCACCTTCCCTGACTCGTCTGATTACTTGGGGAATCAGTGTGATCGGGGGAAAAGCATAAAGCTGGGCCAGTCGTGGGCCAGCGCGTTCCTGGCTTTCGAGAAATATATTGGGCAGTGATGAAGACGCCCCAAATTCTCTGGACTGAGTGGAGATGGAGTGACCATTCCTCTGAGGGAAGGTTGCTCCGGGACAACATGTCCACCCCTATGTTCAGTACGCCCTGTATGTGTGCTGCTCTCAACAAGAGCAGGTTGCACTGGGCCCACTCTAGGATGGTTTTTGCTATAGTGAAGAGGGGCTTGAAGAGAGACCGCCCTGGCGATTTATGAAGGACACCACCGTCATGTTGTCTGACCTGACCAAGACGTGGTGACCCACCAGGAGAGGAAGGAAAGCCTGGAGAGCTCGATATATATATATATATATATCATTTCCAGGTGGTTGATATGTAGCTCGCTTTGATATCTGCATCGCTGAAAGAGAATTAATCGATTTGCCATGGTGAGACAGCCGCTTATATAGCCCGAGACCCCGCCCATTTTGGCGGGCTCACTCACCATTGGCTTACGCGTTCCGCGCTGTCATTGGTTCGTTTGCTTTAACTTCACGAACCAATGGCCGTGCAGTTTGCACTATGTGATTGTATAAAGGCTTCAGAATCGGAGAAAAAGGAGTTTTCCCCATTGCGTCTTGTCTTATTAATAATTATGAATATTAATTAATAAAACGAACGACGCAGTACTCATGTAGTATCGCAAGGCAACCTTAATTTCTTTTCAACCAAAGAAAGAAAGACATGAACATCTTGAATGACATGGGGGTGAGTAAATTATCAGGAAAATTTTATTTGAAAGTGGACTAATCCTTTAAACTATGCCAGAGCGCGTACACACCTCACGCACCGGATGCCGTGCGCAAGGCAGTTGGACATAGTGGTGTATTAGAGGTAAAAAATGATGTAAATACTGTTCGGTTTCTCGCACAAACTGATCGTTTAGTGTCTTAGGACATCAATGTGTCGTCACGAGCCGCAGGGTTTAATTTGGATTTGTCTGTGCATGTTTTTTTGACTCTTATAGATTGTGTTCCCATTGACATGCATTATACGACTGACAGACTGCAACGGTTGGAGTTAAAAATCATCATTTGTGGTCTACTGAAGAAACAAAGTCACCTACATCTTGGATGCCCTGGGGGTAAGCAGATAAACATCAAATTTTCATTTTTGGGTGAACTATACCTTTAAGTTAAAAAGCTGCTCTTTTTGCAGATTTTTTATGTTTTTTTGTGCTTCGTTTTTTGGCCCCTTTTGCGGCCAATATGTGGCATGTGCCCTTGATGTCAAACCAGCATTACGTGGACTCGGTGGAAGATTGCGAGGGCTTAGGGTTTAAACCCTGTATGACTTTTTTTCTTCTTCTGTGGAACACAAAAGGAAACCCATGTCTTGGCTGCAGAGGCTTTTGAGCTCCCGAAATAACAAAATAAAGTATCAAAAAAGTCAAATTTTCCCCAGAAAAAAAATTCCCCCCAGACCTGTTGCTGACTTAAAAACATAACTGAATCAGGGAACATGAAACAGCTGTGACTAGAACCCCAAAACTGAAAAAAAAAAAGAAAAAGAAATAAACATATCTCCCATTATTAATTTTTGAAAAGCAAACTATCCCTTTAAGATATTTTTTGTGACAGAATGAAATGTTACCTTGTGTAGGATCATGGCTTTCCCAGAATACCTTGAGCAACTGTGCAAAGTTGATTTTCTCAGGCTCATAGACCACGCGAACCACCTCTGCATGTCCTGTTTTACCTGCGTGAGGAAGAAGACCAGAGGTGACTGTGTAAACATCATTGCCAAAGAGTCACACACACACCCTCGGGTTAAACAGAGGTGGCTCGGGGTCCCATTCCAGTGAGGTCATCGAAGGTCACTGATCTTGGCTTGACTGGTCGCGTCTCCAGCGGGAGGGTCAGTCCTCCATATTGATTAACTTTATGTGTCTTTTGACCCTGTCATAAAAGTACAAGGGCAGTCGATCTACCTGTGCTCATAGAATCAGCTGGGTGCTTTTCAATAAGAAATGCAACCTGAAGGAGGAACCCATGAAAAATGTCTAAGAGAAGGAGAGCTTCCTCTAGGACGACTCATAAAAACAAGAAATTACATTGAAATGACTCATTGCGGGTTAGCAAGCATGGAGGAGAAGCATAGAGGAGCATCAAACAAACACAAGAACAATACATTACGTACTCAACCTGATGATTATGCTCTCTTTAAGGCTGGATTTTAACAACAGCACAGCTATTAGTAGCAATTGAAAAGGAATACAAGAAGTGGGTCAGAGATGAAAGTGAGAATTGCTGATGTATTTTCTTTTCCAGTGTCTTTAAAACAACAAGCACAGAGCAAAACTGCAAGGTTTTTTTCTTGTACAGAAGCCACTGAAGTTTAATCAAAGTATTAAGACAACTACTTTCAAATGCAATCAGGTAAAAACACAATGGGGGGAATAAACTGCACTAGCTGATAGCATTTAATTCCACTCACTGTCTGCATTGTTATGCTAAACGCAATGGCACAAAAACACAAACACAAAATCTGTATGAAACACAATTTGCATGGCACAATTCCCCATCTTGGAGATGGGTTCTAAGTGTTAGGTTGTGATTACAATGATTTGATATGAATACAGTTCAGCACTATTTTAGCACGTTTAGTGCTTTAAGTGGATTGTGAGGCATCAGTAAATAAGATTCAGGTTCTGAATATATATTCTGAATATTCAGGTTCTATATATATATATATATATATATATATATATATATATATATGGCTCAGTTTGGGGGTAAGATGTATTTTTTTTAACAAACTGTTATTTTTATTCAGCAAAGACAAGTGACCGTGAAGACTTTTTCCATTGTTAAAAAATCTATTTAAAATAAATGCTGTTCTTTTGAACTTTCTATTCATCAAAGAATCCCGAGAAAAAAAAAAAAAAAAAAAGTTATTTGGTTTCCACTAAAAAATTAGGCAACTGTTTTCAATATTTATAATAATATTCATTTTAAATTAAAAATTTAAATAATAATATTTCACAATGTTGATGTTTTACTGTATGTATTTTTGATCAAATATATCCAGCCTTGCTGAACACAAGAGAATTCCTTAAAAACATTTAAAAATCTTACTGACCGATTCATTTACATAAATGAAATGTGGTTTTTCCATGTGTGTGTCTGTGTGTTTACATTAATTTCAGTGCATGAATACACTTTCAAAAACAGAATTCATAAAATTGTCTAGCTACTTTTATGACTATATCTATAATATATATTCGGACTATGAGCAGCATGTTACAAATTAATCAGGGAACATAAAACAGCTGTGACTAGAACCCCAAAACTGAAAAGAAAAAAAAAAAGAGGTCCTAATTCCATATCTCCCATCATTAATTTATTACCAAAGAAGTCTGCTTAATAATCTCTGCTTCAGTCTTATGGGGGGCCTTCCTCTACGTTATCTCCAGTAAATCTATATTGCTTTGATATTAAAAAAGTAATAAAGGACTAACCTGTAGGGTTATTTTCATTACCAGGCAAGACGACAGCGGGGTAGTAACATTATCAGTGCTGAGATATGGAAAACCAAAGCCGTGCCATTGCCCATACACCCAGGGCCCTCACATCAATTCACGCCCATACACTTAGCATTGTAAAAATGCATTTAGCAGGCCGGCTCATTGCAATGTTCCCAGTTGTCCCTCTCTGATGATGGCCCTGCATATACCCTAAATTAAACATAGGACCAAGTTGAAAGGTATTAAAACACTTTTGTTGTCTGTGAACTACATAAACTTAAAAAAAAAATAATGCCATGGATTAGCTCACACCAGGATTATTATTGTTAACTAAAACTAAAAATATTAAAAACATTTCTGTAAATTGAAATGAAGATGAAATAAAATAACAAAAATATTAGTTGTTTATATATATATATATATATATATATATACAGTCAAACCAAAAAACATTGATATTTTTGATATAGCAGGACACTATAGTTCATTTATGTAAGTGAGGATAGCAAAATAAAGTAAAGTGTGACATATTACAGCCAAAAATGTTTCATATATTGGATTACCAGTAAAACTGATAAAAACTTGGAACCAAAAATTATTCAGACACTTTGACCTGACCATGTTTTGCTTAAGTGTTATCTGACATAATTAAGATTATTTTTTTCTGACACAGTTTAACTCTCATTTTTTAAACTATAGTGCAAAGAGTCTGCAAATATTATTTTGCATTTTAACTTTAGTTATAATTATTTATGAAAAGATATAATGCATTATAATGTACATTCTTTATAATGCATATCTCTTATAATGCGTATCTTCATAATGCATTATACATAAAATCTTTAAGTCAAGTGTTACCGAGTTTGTATGTCTTTGAATTATGTGTGTCAAGGTCAAATGATCATTTGTCACAATTTATTATAAACCGTGCAATTCCCTATGAAATGACCAGCCAACCTTTTAGCAAATTTGACAGTACTTGCATTTGGCACTTTTGGATACTGCTGTTGCATCTTCTCTGGCCATCTATCTATAATCTTTTTTTAGATATAGAAATACACATGAGCAGTATAAAAATCACTACCACAGCAAAAGAAAGCAAAAACGTACAATTTCTGCACTTGTTGTAACCTTTACACAGTATGTTATGCAAATATTCATACATGCAGCGATAAGACAATGGTGTTCTAATGGAAGCATAAGAGGCGGCAGCATTATCCTCCAACTGCGCTATGCATGTTGGCTTATGAAAGAGTAATGAACCCATTGAACCTGTTCCTACACTTCCCACTCCTCTCTTTACATTCATCCCTCCCTCTCGATTTCTATTCCTCTCCCTCTGCTTGGCTTTCTTCCCTTCTTCATTTCCTCTTTGAAGCATCTCGCTCTTTTTATTCCCATCTCCCAGCTCAAATCCTTTTTCTCAACCCCCATTTTTTTGGTGTAATCCCCTCACCCACCCCCTTGCCAGGCTGTGCCGTTCTAGACACGGTGAAGGTCAACCACAGGCGGCCATATTTGCTGCAGCTTGAGACCAGCATACATTCTAAGCAAAGGTACAGCTGTGATGCAAGTAGGTGTCAAGGGAAGTGCCTTTTACAGACTATCAATACAAGTGGTAGCAGTGAAAACTACAATCCACTGAAATTCAGAGATAATGGTTATGTGTGATACTGCAAAGGCACAAGCACACCATCCTCTCCTGATCTTTCTTTGTGCAGCTCTGATTCTGCCTCGCAAAATGGTTGAAAAGAGAGACTATGGACTGCTTCACTTTTAAGGGTCATCCTATGAAACGGGTGCCTTTTCCAGTTTATAAGGTGAATTTTTTGTAAACTATTTTTTGTAATCTATTAGACAAATCATTTGTTTAACTGATTATAAATTGCACTGTTCCAACTCGAGCTAAATTAATATATTTAATATATATTAAGATATAATTATGTCTTCAAATATAACGAGTTGACGTACAGCTTCAAGTCTTTTAGAAAAAGAAAATAGGTGTATATATGTATATCTATGTGTGTGTACACACACACACACACACACACATACATATATATATATATATATAAAACATTGGTCAAAAGTGATAGTAAAGACATTTATAATGTAACAAAAGATTTATATTTCAAATAAATACTGTTCTTTTGAACTTTCTATTCAGAAAAATTCTGAAAAGAATAAAAAAGCATTGAAAAAGCATTGATAATAATTATAGCCTCTTGAGCTTCAAATCAGCATATTAGAATAATTTCTGCAGGAACATATGACACTGAAAACTGGAGAAATATATTTTTAAATATTTTTTATTTTTACAATTATTTTAAATTATAATAGTAGTTTGCAATATTTTTTGATCAAATAAATGCAGCCTTTTTTCCAAAACATTACAAAAGATCTTCCCGAGCCCAAATGTATATATTTAATATATATATATATATATATATATATATATATATATATATACATACATACATACATACATACATACACACACACACACACACACACATATATATATATAATACGGTACAACAGCGTTGATCAAAAGAACATGGACAAAACAGTCACTCGTTGCAAACAAATGTTCAGTGACGTGCCGAATGCTCTATAAGGCATCTTTACATAGCCGAGTTAAGCCGGCTCTGTACCTGCTTAAAATGATGTGTAAAGACGCAATGCCGCATAAAAGCAGACATAAAATACGCCGTGTCTGACCCACCCCAGCCCCTAGTATCAAAGGCGACTCTGATGCTGTTTTGGTTCAGTGTAAATGAACGCGAGCTTGTGCCGCACTAAACTACGTCATTGTCATGACAACCAAAAGTACGCCTGTCAGCTCAGGCGGCGCGAGAATCAAAAGCGGGAGACCTCGTTTCATACTGTTGTAGGCTTATTAAAAAATGTAGGGCCTATGCAAACAAGAGACAGTGAAGTAAAAGAGTCCTGTACTCACATCGTTAAGTCTCCGTTTGTAATCTTCCTTTGAAGAGACAGGCAGATCAACGCGCTACTACATTTCTCTCAGATACGGTAACTTAAATGCTTAACCCAATCGGCGTCACTGTAATTGTGTATTGTTATATTATAGCCTATTCCAAAAATCCTCTCGTTGAAGATGATATTTCACCCACACACGACGGTCTGGTGACATCTGCTGTCCTGCCTGGAGCGCTAACATTAGCATCAATGTTTGTTTGTTGTGCAGTGACTTTCTGGCTCTTTAAAAAAAAAAAAAAACTTTCGCCCGGTTTTAATCCTGCGGTAATGTACCCGGTGTAATAATTAATAATTTCTTTGTAGTGTTTGTTCCAACTGGAACAATTTTATTAAAAGAATAGAAAATAACTAAGTATCAAAGAATTATGATAGCCTATAATGCGCAGAAAATGTTGATTTCGAGTTTTACAGACTATTATTCCTTTTATTTTTTTAAATTAAACACTAAAATTGGTAACTCTTTGTTAAAACTTTAATTTTCAAATAGGTATTTTCAAAGCATTGCTTCCCGCGATTTTTAATTGCTGTGTAAATGCATTTATGCCGCATCAGAGAAGCATTAAACAGTGCACATTTTCATGGTTTTATGCCGTTTCAGATTTGGTTTCCGTACTTTTGGATGTCAAGCACGTGCCGAACCGCGGGTAGAGAACCGAACGGTTCGATTTTTTACAGCGAACCGTCCCACCCCTAATATATATGGTATACATACACATATGAAAATAAAGAATATAGATTAAATGCTTTTTCTCCAATAAAAATGTGCTTATTTGCTAATACATTAAGGAGAATTTGAGAAGAAAACACCAAGAAAAAAACAGATTATTGTTATATTAAGAAAAATGTCTATATCAATGCAGTAAAAGCTGACATCAACTATAGAGTTATTTATGTGAAGGACGCAAATATGAGCCGTTTTGTAGAATGACCCATAAGATGCTATTTTCTTTGATTGTTTGCGTTGGTGGCTTTATCTTTAGTGCATGTTTCTGCTTGGCGGACATGTCTGTACCCTTTAATCCCCTGTTGACACAAGCTCTTGTGCAGACAGGACTGAGATTAACACGGAAAGAGAGAGAGAGCGAATGAGTGCGAAGACAAAGCGAGAGAGCATTTAAGGATCATAGCAAATCCCCTCCCCCTCAGATGCATAAGTTAAATCCTGTGTATGATTCTATCGCTTTGCTACAAAACCTAGTAGGCTGCCATATTTTAAGACATCAAGGCAGACTCTCGAATGCACTGGAAAAAAAAAATCCCAGAATGCACTGTGACAAGCTCTGTAAAAAATCCTCTCAAGATGGCGGAAAGCAAAAGGACTAGAAATATACATATAATTCATTCAATAATAAAAAGTATAAATTCCTACTACTAGACTATTATGCTGAGCCCTATTTGTATGGTGCTTTGAGTTTCTGCCTATATGTATAGTGCATTTAGTCACTTGTGAGGTGTAATTTTAGTTAAGATGCTGCTTTAGAAGGTAGCTGCCTATTTAGGCAGTCAGGTATCTCACTAGGTCACACAAATATCTTTTTGAAAGAAATGAAGCTATGCAGTTGCAAGAGCACAACATGAACACAAGCCTTATCTTCCCATTTCTTCTTAAATCCTGTTACTTGTTTCCAAAAGGATGTCAGCATTTAAACCCTGTGGAGGAGCACAGAGTGTTGCCAACCATTTCAGCACCAGCATTCATTTCAGCACCAACCAATGGACAGCTCCCCCTGAGTTTTCAGCACCCCACGCCGTATATACCAGTTCTGCTTGTAGTGATGGACCACCTGCTGAATCATCACACCCGGCTATACAACATCTTTGATTCTGAAAATGTACAGTTTCTAAGAAAAAGAGGGAATTTAAATATAAATGCCCTGCAGTGAGATGCATGTTTGTGTCTGTCGTCTAAACTTCATAGTAAGGAATGGCTATGCATACTCTGTGAGAGACCATTAAAGCAAATTCACTCGATGGGAAATCTCTGTGACTGAACTGCGCTAAAGCAGCACACAGGGAAAGCTCCGGAGATCAAAGCCCAGGCCTGTCAGGCTTTTCTAGGCTGAGGAAAACTAAGAGAGTAAGTTTGAGCTGAGAAAAACTTCTGCTAAACACATCAGGACTTAAGTAATTTTATTCAATTTATTTTTCAAAAACAAAAAATTTTGCTTTTTTTTTGGAAAATAATAGTATGTTTTATAGTAAATAAAAGTAACGAAAAATGGTAGCAATCTTGTGTGTATATTTAAATAATTTGTGCTTTTTACTGTTTAAAAGTAAAAAAAAAAAAAAAAAAAAGTTAAATTGTGAAATATTATTACAATTGTAATATAACTGTTTTCTATTTTAATATATTTTAAAATAATTCCAGGCAGTAATCTATTCCTGCGATGGCATAGCTGAATTTTCTGATTAAAGAAACTGAATAAACTGATTTCATGCTCAAAAATAATTTCTTATTATTATCAGATATTATCACAGTTTATTATTATCACATGTGCTGCTTAATATTTTTGTGGAAACTGTGATGCATTTTTTTAGGATTCTTTGAAGAATAGTAAATTTAAAATTACAGCATTTATTTGAAATAGATTTCTTTGTAACAATATAAAAGTCATTTTATTGTCACTTTTGACAATTTAATGCATCCTTGCTGAGTGACTGAGTGTATTTATTTATTTAAAAAAAAAACAAAAAAAAAAACCCTTCAACAGCAGTATATATGTTCTGGCCACTCTGCATTCCTATTCTGTTTCCCTGCCTTGTTTTTGAAGGAAACGCCTAATATTCTAAATCACAAATCCTACAGGATAAGGAAGGGGAGGCTCGAACATAAATAATAATAATAATGATGATGATGATGATGATGATGATGATAGGCCAATAGCTGCCTCAGCTAAGGCAAATCCAGCCATGTCAAAAACGTCCATCTTGATTACTGCATTCAAACAGAAGCTTCATGGTGATTTTTGGATGGGTAAAGCTCGAAAGTATGAGTATGTGTTGTTTGGTATTGGTATATTAGCCAGCTACTGTATTATTGCTATATGAGCAAGTGTTATCATTTTAAGTATAAGCATATATAAATGCCATCTGGATGCCTGCAGATGTTACAAAAAAGAACAAGACTGTAATTACTGTATGAATTTTGTACAGAATTTTGATTTCTGCTCTCCAATTAGTGCATTTCTCATTAGAAGATAGATAGATATCTTTTTGGGATGCTTGTAATTGGTCTCATCTGGGTGGAGATCTCTGCTGCTTTTGCTGTTAAGTCTCGTTCTCTTCCAGCTTTAGTGTCAATGTCCCAAGAGCATCCTATCACTATTGGATTTACCCTGGCTTTAACTTGCCTCATTCTTTCTAATTCCTTCTTCAGTATTTGATATTTCTCAAGCATCCCAGTTTGCTTTCTATCTACCATTGTCTAGCACTGCCATATCAACCACCGTTTCTGGTGCAGAATGAATAGAAATTTTGACATGAAATTCAAATATATGGTGCAGCCGCCTAGACCATGGTTGATGTAATCTCAGGGTATTTATATGGACATTTTACAGTCATTTGAACTCTGTCAACACCAATACAGTTCATGTATAATTCGTGATACTCAAATTGTGTGCACATTCTTTATGTGGCTGGATCTCCACAGACAATAAGTGACTGACAGCTTGAAAATGGTACTCAGTTACCCATAGTTTCACCGCAACACATACGGTTGCAATTTTGTTAAAGTTAAAGGTGGTTTAGAGACATACCTGTGCACACTTCCTCATAGGTAGGGTTTGGGGTGTAACCGCCAGAGTAGCCCACTTGAGTGGAATAGACCCCCTTTTGCATCCAGAACTTCCTCTCCGCTCCCCAGAAACAGCCCATACCTGTGTTAAAACATAACATAACAAAAGACAAAACAAATATTCATAATATATAGCCATAGACGATAACTGATCCACAATTGAGACCACAAAACATTACATTTCTATTATTGCTAGAAATGAAAAAGATTCTGAGAACATTTATGCATTTGATGGACACCTTTAAATTGCACTCAAGGTAGACATTTACAAAAGTACAAAAAAAAGAACTTTCACTGTTAGTTTCACTCTAACCATCCTTGTTCACATTACTTCAAAAACTCATGTAAATACACAAACTTAATTTAACTGAGTTGTTTCAAATAAAAATGAGTATTGTCAGCTTTACTTAATAAGTGTTTGTTCAGTCAACTTAACATTGCTGAGTGAAACACAAATTAACGTTGACATAACTAACTGGGCAGTGGATCCATAGTTCCCAGCATGCTTTGCAAGGGACTGTTTTATGTGTTTTTCAGTAAAGGGAAAGATGTTGTTAGTTTATGTTAGTGTTTAATGTTCAGTTATGTATGAGATTTGGAGGACTTTCTGTAATGTTTTTTAATTTTGTGATTACTATTATGCAGAAGAGAGACAAATTCAAATGATTTGTATTTACTCAAGAAATGTTGTCAGCTTTACTTGAATTTCTTTTGTTCATACAACTAAATTGTTATTTGTACAATTTACTCAGTACAGTTGTATGGAACAACTTGACGCTGCTTTTTTAAATAAATCCAACAATTCATTTTTATTTTTTTTTAGTGTACACATACATTTCATGCATTTAATGGAAAATCAAACCCATGACTTTGGGTTACTAGCACTACAAGCACAAAAACACAAAACAGCAACTGCTATTAATCAGCTGAATACAATGTGTTTTTTGATTAAAGAAAAAGGAATTTTCTGTCACCCACATATCTTTCCAAACCTATATGCTATTATTTATTTATTTTTCTTTCCCAAGAATTGTTATGCTGCTTTTGCCATACCACGAAAGTTCAGTGTGACCATGGAGCTGTAAAGCTCCAAATGAGACAAAAAAAAACACCACCATGAAAGGAACAGAAAAGTAGTCCATATGACTTCCTTTTCCTCAACAAAGCTATCATACAGCTTCAGAAGACATGGAATTTAGTGAACATGGAGTCATGTGGACTACTTTTATAATACTTTTAGGATGCTTTTAAGATGTTTTTTCTGCTTTGGTGCCTGACAGAAAAAAAGCTACTTTATAGAACATTTCTAAACATGGACAAAATAACAGCATACAGGTTTGAAACAACATAAGAGTGACTAAATCATGACAGAATTTTACTTTGGGGGGGAAACTATCCCATTAAAAATATATAGCCACTAACATTCTGCAGTGTATATAACCATTCAAAAGTTTTTTACTGTATTTTTGATCAAATAAATGCAGCCTTGTCAAGACTTTTTTCAAAAACATTAAACATTAATTTTACCGACGCTAGTGTTTATCTGTCTTTTTCCCTCACCAAATTTTCTTTCCTCTGTGTTTTTTTGTGTTCTGCTGGGAACAAGCCTCCTCTAGCACCTTCCCACTGGTGTTAAATCAGGTCCTATTTTTCCTATTCAAAGCTCTGTATTTTAGCTATGAATTTACAATCCCATAAAACTAAAGACTCCTCCATCACACGTTTACTCAGCGCCAATAAAAACATATCAACCACCATAAAACTAACACCCGCTGTAAGCATTTATTACCAAATAATACTTTCCTCTCTATAACAGTAAAAATAAATTAGAGGGTAACTAGTATATCGTTATCTACCA
This sequence comes from Elopichthys bambusa, assembly GCA_037101425.1. Classification (NCBI taxonomy): domain Eukaryota; kingdom Metazoa; phylum Chordata; class Actinopteri; order Cypriniformes; family Xenocyprididae; genus Elopichthys; species Elopichthys bambusa. The sequence continues at coordinate 24,434,683 of CM074445.1, read as the reverse complement.
CAGCATCCCATGGGTGGAAAGTAATTCAATTGTTTAAAAAAAAAAAAAAACCACATACATGACTGTCGGCTTGACCAGATTTCTCTGATTTACAAGCTGCTGTGGAGAAGTGAGCATAAGGCGTATGATGGAGAATCTAGAATCTGGAGCTCAATTACGGCGGCCCAGAGGGACATGCGAACGCCAAGACTATAAGATGGCGCTTTCACGTGGGGGACGTCAATGTTCAGTAAATGAGGGTGAGCGCTGTGCATGCCGTCTATCAGGAAGAAAGGGACATTTTCATGGAGTCAAAGGTAAGAGTTACCCTTCATCGCTCTCAGCGGGGGGTTTGTGATTTGCAAAGCCATATACATACTTTGAATATTATTTTATTTGTATACAAGACCCTGTGATAAAACAGCCATTTAATTACTGTCTGCCATGATGAATTACACAGTTTGAGGCCTAAATAATGAAAAAAGTGAGGCTGAACAAATGCATTTATTAAAGAGATCCTAATCAGCAGTCTGCAATTAATCGGCACACCCCTCCCCTTTATTTTCCTCGTCCTTTTGCAGTTTTGGTTTTGCACTTCTTTGAGGGGATGAGGGGGTGCAAGAGGGGGACTAATTTCCTTCCACCGCCGGTCGTCTACCCCCAAGCCGCAATGAAACGCACACACACACACACACATCTCACAGCTCGGATCACTTACCGAATAAGACCATCTGCAATCCCTCTGGGAACGGTGGCACTGTCCTGTTACCATTCACGTCGTGCTTAGCTGCAGGACACAGGGGAAACAATGGAGAGAATGCCCTTATAAATCAACACAATGTCAACAGGATTTCATAATGTGCTCTTCCCAACGCAAAAGCACCACAACTCACTGTAGGGAAGAAACTCCCAGGAGGATAGCGTCTCTTTTCCTACGCAGCTCATTAAGTTCAACCCATAAGTTTTGGGTTTATTCCTTTATCTTTTACTTTAGGAGCACCAGGAAGATGGGAAAAGGACATAGGTAAGGATAAAAGAGTCATTTTTTCAAGGAAGGTCGAATGACGGTCGACCTCCTTATTCATTCCTACGCATTTATATTATTCATCCCATTTTTCAGGGGGGAGGGGAAACAACACCTGGCCGGATTAATGTATGTCAACGCATCGTTTTAACATGTGACAGGGATACAGATGGGCCGAGGCATGGAAAACCATCGTGTGGATAAGAATAAATAGGGGTTACTGAGTTCAACATCTGGGCGCAGCCATGCCGAAGCTTCTACATGCACGTACTGTATGAGTATGTTGCCATGGCAGCAGGGCATGCCAATACAGCCAGACTGATGGCAGACCTACATGCCATGCAGAAATTCACTGTAAATCACTCACAGCCACACTAATCATGAACGGAGGGTTCAACCACTATTAATTAGGGGAAAGAATCAAATGTAAAGTTAATTATGCTCCAGAGAATTTTTTAAAAATTAGGTAATTGTTTAATAATTATATAAATAAATGTTCAGTCCATTATTGATTATAGTATTTTTTCTGTTCAATAAATAGTTAAACATACAAATAAATATATGTTCAGTACATAGTCTCTTTTGTTAAATAAATTAATGTATGTATATACAATGTATATACATACATACATACATACATTAATATATATATAGTAGGGGTGTAACGGTACACAAACATGACGGTTCGGTACGTACCTCGGTTTTAAAGTCACTTGTTTTACTTGTCAATGTTTTACTGAACCAACTGTGTCTCTGTCTTTAAATTTATTCAATTATAATAAAACATTTTTGAAGGATAAAAAAAAAATCTATTTCTGCTAATGCTGTAAACTATTAGGAAGCCCATACTTGCACATTACTATAATAAAGGTAACAATTAACAACAAAGCCCAAATTATTAAATTCATTTGCTATTTATTTTGAGACATAATCATCAAGACTCAAATAATAATAGCGTCAAAATTGCCAGAATTTGAAAGATGCCACTTTGTTTCGAAAGTAACAAAACACAGAGCTTATTGCGATTATTGGTGGTTAACGCTGGTTAAAATAGGTTAGGCTAAAAAGCATTACTGTGCGCGCCCGCGTTTGGATTGGAGTGTGGATCACTTGTATTCATCGTCATACTGCATGAACCAAACCGTGGCGTCTGTACCGTGACGGTTCGGGACAAATACATGTACCGTTACACCACTATATACACACATATACAAATACAATGTTACTGGGCTGAAAAGTTACTTAAATAAAGAATATACTTATATAAATAAAGAATGTTCAGTCCATTATTGGCAAATTTTTCTGTTAAATAAATAAATAAATGTTCATTCCATTGTTGTCTCTATTTTCTTTCATTTCAAAGTCCTCCTTTTAGTCTTTACATATCTATAAAATGTGTTTGCATCCAAGGTCAGTGGTGTGTTTCACAAAGGGTGGCTTACTGAAATGTGGCTGTGTTAAATAATGATAAAAAAAAAAATATACCAATTGGTGGTGAAATAGAGTGAAAATCTTCTTTTGGCACAGTAAACCTTTCCATTTTAGAATTAAAATGGCACTGGAACAATACAGTGAAAAGATAGGCTTTCTGTGGAGGCCACAGCTCTAATCTAATCTGTGTAAGTGGACTGAAGAGAAGCAGAACAGACTTCATTAAATCACTTTTACATTCAGACTCTCTGTGCTGATCTGTTTCATCCACTCAACACTCTCTTACGGCATACAGTACATTGAGTAAAAATTCTATGTAGTCTATTAATTCAATATCAATCAATATAAAAAGAGAAAACACTGGCTAAAAGAATAAGAATAACCCTCATGCAATTTCAAAACTGTAGAACTTTGAACTTTTTTTTGTAGAAAAATATCCTGGTCGCTGTTTTCTGTATAATGGCAATAAATCAGAAAGGACACAAAAATCCCATAAAAGAATCATAAAAGTGGTCCATATGACTCTTGCACTATATGTATCAACTGACCAATATGAGAAGCGAATCAGTCCAATTCACAAACAAATCATTTAAGCCGGTGTTGCGAATAATACATTGAAAAGTAGTATGGACCACTTATAGTGCCTTTTTTTGGGGGGGTCATTTTGGAGCTTGACAGCCTTTATACAGAGAATATTCTTTAAAAATTCATCATATGTGGAAAAATAAATAACAAATGTGTTACTAATTGATATCAAATCAACAACCCATTTTCCAATGTACACTAAAAATAGCATGCAGTACAATAAATGTTCTAAACAGTACTACTTTTCTGTCAAATTACCTCAATAACTTTTCATTCAATCTTTTTTTTTTTTTAAATTCAATTAATGTAAAATTTTGCCAGTCCAATCATATAATGTGTGAAAAAAGGATTGAAAGTAGAACTGTGGTTGATAGTTGATACTGCTTTCAGTTCATTCGTCACACTTGTCACACACATCGCATTATGGAATACAGTATTCTATGTAGTGTCGTCCAGGTGTTCTTTGCACAAAGATCATCTGCAAACTATGCGCAGTGCACACACTACAGGCTTTCAAAAACAGTTAAAAGCAGGCCATTCAGATCACTCACCATATGTTCCTCAGGCCTGGTCTGCAGTGCGTTGCATAGAGTGAAATAGTGTTATTGATCTGCAGTGCGTCATTCTGAAAAGTAGCTTGCCTTACTATAAGGACTGGCAAGAGTTGATGGGTGGGTCAGTGGCTGCACTTTTGCCTTTCAGTGTGAAGAGTGACCAGGCCACTACCCACGCTGAACTATAGAGCTTTCTATTACCCTCTCACCACGCTCCTGCTCTCTAATGGCCAGCATTCACCTTAGCTGTATTTCAATGCAGTGTATGGTTACAATTTAACCCATTCCATCATGTTGAATCCAAAGCACTCAGCTCTCTCTGTGTGACCTCAGATTGACAGGCGCTTGGAGGCAGATAGTATGAAAAAAATCATGGATATGAACTTACATGACCTTTCCTGTCATTTGCAATTACTTGATAATTAAAATTCAGACTGATTCACTAATGAATCATTCAGACGTATTTGGTTCAAATGTTTCATTCGCTGGGAGTTTGATTGACAGGCGACCTAACCAATCATAACGCCGAATCCGCCTTTGTTATGTCCGACAAAGCAGTCAGGGGAGTTAGTAGATTAACGTTGGTGGACTTGAACTTGAAAAATGGTGTGTACTGATGACTTTCCGCAGTTGAAACATTCCTTCTGATGTTAATTTATGTTTATTTGATGCTATAAATGAACTAGTAGGAAGAGATGATCAGTTCAAGAGCCGTTTGAACTGAGGTGGTACAGCGATCTGTCACGACACATTAAAAAGCCACAAAACAGTATTTATTGTTTAATTTTGTTTTAATTTTATTGTTTCATATCAAAAGTAACCTGCCCTGTCTTGTCTGTCGGCGTGTTGTTAGTGTCCTCTTTGCTCCGCGATGTAAGCCTATTTTTCACTGTGTGAGAACATGATGTGTAGCGTCAGACCTACATGGCATGGCTTGTCCGACATCGCAACAGTAACTAAAGGGGATGGGTCTTTGCAAACGGTCAATTAACTCAAAAAAATGTTGATGATATACTTTCGGAATCTGAAAAATAATTATTTCTTTCTATAAATGTCACTTTAGGGGCTCTATAGACATCACATCACTTTTTACTGTACATAAGAACAACATGTAGATGGTTAAATATTTTTAGAATAAAATTATATATCATCTATTATATTAATTTAAGAATTAATAAATTAAATAAATTAAATTAAAATAAATAAATAAATGTTTACATTTTTACATAAATGATATAAAAATAAGAATTTACTTTTTAGAATTTGAGAATAAATAACTAAAAATATTACTGAATATTATTTGGAAAAAAAAAAAAAAAAAAAAAAAAAAAAATATATATATATAAATATATATATATATATATATATATATATATATATATATATATATATATATATATATATATATGCTTACATAAAAAATATTATTATAAAAATATAATTATTTATGTATATATGTGTGTGTGTGTGTGTGTGTATATATATATATATATATGTGTGTGTGTGTGTGTGTGTATGTGTGTGTGTGTATAAATGATATTAAAATAAAAATTATAATATATAGAATTTTTTTTTAAATACCTAAAATAATATAATACTGAACTTTTTCCAATGAGATGTTTTTTCCCCTAATGCAGACAGAAAACTGTTGACAGTGAGGCCTTAAACTTGCATTATAGAGAAGCGCAGCCGAAGAAAGCTGCCAGCTAGCGTGCGTGTTTACGCCTCATTATATCGAACCAAGAGACCGGGAGAGATCTGACTGCAGAATGACAGGGAAACTGGCACAGAGTCCTCCATGCTCCTCCAGTTCATCCCTTGCTACAGTGTGTAAAAAAGCACAATCGCAACAAGGCCTTTTCTCCGCCGTGGCTAATGCCCACCTACCACATCTCTCTACTTTCATTATCTTAACGCAAAGCTGGTAATTGCAGCCTTTCTGGAACAACAGAAGCATATTCATTAATGGTCGGACACCCCCCACAGTCAGATAAACAATCTAAATGTAAATGTCAGCAGGCAAAGACAATGAGTCGAGACAGAATATTAATGGCTCAAATCTAAGCGTGGCACGCTTTCCTCTCAGCCGAAGAGGTTGGGGGGAGAAAGACACAATGGAGGGGGAGGGGGATGGGGATATTATGAAGCATTCTATCAATCCCTGGCTCTCTGTATCTTTTCTACACCCCCCCTCCACCCCCCTTGTTAATCCAGTGCCATGTGCCAAAGTATTCCCTGCCACCCCAGTCCTTTGATTCACTCCTCCCACTACATCACTGAAATTCATATATGTATAGTGCTTTACATTTTATTAATCATTACTGATCAGAAGCTCTTTTGGCTTTTCTGAAAGAGGCAGGGCTTCATTAATGTATCAAGAAAGAAAAAATAACATCTTTTGGCTCTCAAAATTAATTTTTCAAGAAGTTCAAGTATGAATATAGAGCTGTGCTTAAATCATTTATTCATCAAAGCCAAGAAAATTATTAGCACAAAAACATCTTTTTGGTGCTCCCTAATTATCTTGTTCTTGACAAACAGACAAAAGAAATTATTCTCACTCAAGCTTTTGGTGCAGTGGATTTCATCTAATAATTAACACTTGGAAAAGAAACAGAAGCATGAATTTGTTAATTAAATTTTCTTTGCATATGCACACCTCAAGCATTCTACTGGCCGAAAGTTTGGGATTTGTTTGACAATGATATTCTACACAAAAAGGCTCCCAAAACCATTTTCATGAATAACCAAACATCACTGACATGTAAATCTAACATTTATAAGGATGGAGAACGGTACAGCGCATGGGGTCTAATAAGGAAGACAGGTCCATGACAGTCCCACCCCTGAAGCAAACATTTCCGCTCTCTTAGACTGTTCCGTCCGGGTTTTGGATGAATAACTAGGCTGCCTAGGAGCCCTTTTCGTAAAGCCGAAAAATCTGTCGGAATAATGAGGCTAATCACAGGAAAGTCTTTATCCGTGCTGGCATTTGCACTCTCTGCCAGCCAATGCCATTCCTGCGCAGCGCTCTTCAAGTTAGTGCTGCTCTATTTCAGCTCCGCACACCGTAGCTATAAATATTCTATTAAATATGTAGAGCTCCTTAAAGAAAAAACAACTCGGACTGTCAGACAAATATTAAAGGGTATTTAAGTCACCATAATTTATGATCATCGGTATCCTTTGGTACTGTCACTTTAAGCTCATTTATAATCATGCATTTGATTATATATATATATATATATATATATATATATATATATATATATATATATATATTTTATGAAGCCAACACTTTTTCAAACTTCAAATAAATAAATTCTAAAGAAGCGTTATCCAACAGGGGCACAATTATTTTAAATAGCATTTTTTAAAACCTCCATGATCTGAGGCATGGCACAAAATCCATCACTGTGCAGGAATCAATCTGGGGTCTGATTCTGTGATATAAGGAATGATCATTTTAGGCCAGTGTTGACTGAATCTGCTTCTCATCTGGACAGACTGTTAGATACAGTAGTGAGATGCTATATTAATCTATAATAGATAGTGTATTGAGTGATCCACTGTCTGAAAATTCAAACTAGCAGCATAATATTCCCTCCCTCTCACTTTGAAGATCCTGCAGGCCTGGCTGCCTCATTTACAACCATGTTCATAGCTCTCGGTTTCCTTTTTCAGGTCTCCATTTATCTATTCCAGCCAGCCCTACCCCCACATACTAGACTACACCACTGACATTAGTACTCTACTCTATCAGCTCTTATCCAGTGGAGGAACTAACTAAAAGTACTAAATTATCAACATTTATCAGTAGGGTAACAGTAGTTCAGATGAATCAATTCTTTCTCCTGTGTAGCACATTGGGAAGTCTGATTCATTCTAGTGATTCATTCTAGTGAATCTGTTCATCCGATTTAAAAGAACCGATTAAAAAGCGATTCAAGTACATGCTGAGTTGTCAGCGTGATGCTCTTCTGACAGGCAAGAGTGTGTGACAATAAAGAGCCAGGACAAATGTTTTCAGAGCCAAAACTCATTGATTACTCTGCACTGACTTTAATGAAGGAGGAAGATGTGCTCAAACATCCAATAACATTTTGGGTAGTGTCCCAGGAGTGGAACTATCCTGCCAGAAAGGACTGTCAACAATAAGTCAATAGCATTCCCTTATGAGTAGCAAACAAACAAAAACAGTTCTTTGATCGCTATTGCACTCAGAAGCTTGACTTGTGACAGTTACAGTTTGCTTAAAACCAAGCTCGTCTGCGTTTCACATTTCAAAGTCTGTGCCAAGAATCTTTCATAACCACCAGTCACTGATGGTCTTCTAGAGTGCAAAAAACATTATTTAGTCAAAATACTCATCTAATCTAGAATAACTATTAATGGAAAATATGTTTTTAGAATCAGATGGTGCAGTTAAAACATTATTGTCACTTTTTCTGTACAAATCAGTACTAAAACAACCACAAGCCCTGGTTGCTTCTTAAAGGACTACGTAAAGGCTTTTTAAGGACTACAAGAAACGGCTGGTATAGGGACTACAACAAGCTTCTTCCTGGGTTGGTGACATCACAAACCCCAAAATTTAAATAAACTCTGCCCCCAAGAACAAAGGGGGTGAGGCCATGTTGGGCTGTTTTAGAGAAGAGGAAGAGTTGTTGTTGTAGAGTGTTGTTACCATGCCGTCATTTTACGCTGGACTGCTTCACAAACGAGGGTCAATTCAACACTGTATTTGCACAAGTCTACCGACTCCGGTTTGAACAATGTAAGGCTGAACACCATTACTGACAATCGTCATTTTGGCTGTGTGAGATTCTCCAGCTTTGTTGTTGTTGAGCAACCCGAAGCGTGAGCTGTTAAAGCTCTGCCCTCTTCTGAAAAGGGGGCCAGGAGCAGCAGCTCATTTGCATTTAAAGGGACACACAAAAACAGCGTGTTTTTGGTCAAACCCAAATAGGGGGATATTTGAAAAGCTACAATAAATGATCTGTGGGGTATTTTGAGCTGAAACTTTATAGACACATTCTGGGGACACCAGAGACTTATATTACATCTTGTGAAAAGGGGCATAATAGGTCCTCTTTAACATTATGTCATGTCAGTAAGATTTAAAAAAACAAAAACAAACAAACAAACAAACAAAACCCTGTTTTCAACATTGATTATAATAAGAAATGCTTCTTAAGCAAATCAGCACATTAGAATAATTTCTGAAGGATCATGTGACTGGAGTAATGATGCTGAATTTTTTTTATTTTTTTTTTTTAAATACATTAAAAAAAATTAATAATATTTCACAATATTACAGTTTTTACTGCATTTAAATGCTCAATGCGCATAAGAGACTTTCAAAAACATATCTTTCATTTATATTTTTTTGTGAAAATTCGATTTAAGTAAGGACCGGTAAAGTCTGGACACATTTTTATTTACTAATATCATTTGCCAGTACAGTCACAGTAAAATAGACTCAATGTAATGAATATGACATGACTTCAGAAGACTAAAAAACTAGGATGATGAAGGATGGATCTGAAATACTTAATAATGCTTGCTCAAGCAACTGCAAAGATCAGTCTTGTGGAGACGTGTGTGTGTGTGTGTGTCAAAAGGAGAATGTAAAAATGGACCAGACAGTGCAGCTCTCAGCGCTTTTGTTTCCCCCCCATTCTGTGGTGAAGAGAGCCTGTGAAAAGCGATTGGAAATGGTTGTGCAGAGGGGATCAGGCTATAGCGAGTGCTGTGTGTGCAAGGCGATATGCTATCTCAGCTGTGCACCTCTCCTCCCCCTTCCAATGGCTTCCTCCGTGCCCACAGATTAGCAGGCCCATGAGGCCTGGGAGTCAGAGTGCACACGCAGCCAGACGACAGACCCGGCGACTTGGGTAGCGCGTGCCTCGCCTTGCCCCTCCCCCCTTCCAGAGTCTCTCTCCATCCCCTTCCACCCCCATTCCGCCCCATCTGACTGCCTCTATTCAGAGTGACAGTGATGAATGGGCATGCTAGGCTAATGGCGGTCTGCAGCTGATTGGAGCAGCCTCCTTTCTTTTTAATAACAGACCCAGTGGCCGTCATCAGCTGCATCATTTCTTCACAACGACCGTTAGCACCATTACGGCTATTGTGAGCCATAATAGCAATTATCTTAGCGAAGTGAGAGCGCCTTGATGCAGGGAACAGCCATTACGATCTGAGAGTGCTACGCCGGAGACTTGTGAGTGGCAAACACAAACAGCAGGTAAACGCTAAGAGAAATTAAATGAAATTAGCTTGGCTATAGTTCTTCTTCAGCCAGGCTTCTGTAAACAGATTAGCACAAAAGCCATTCAGAAAGGATCTCAAGAAGAAATGGAATGAGTTGTGAGCGGACAAACAAGATAAAACTTAGAAACATTCCTGCAGTACTTCAGAAAGCATTGGAGATACTCCCTGTAATAGCATAGGAGGATTTCATTCGCTAGTGTTAAAATATGGCAGCCACTCGATCCTCTTCCAGTTCAACTCTGTGTGGGTTTGATACGCCTTGAGCCTTTCAATTCATACACATTTTTTAAATGGTCTCCATCCTGATTTTGCAGGGTTCTTCTTCATCTGCATGTTCTGTCTAGACTCTTGATATACAATATTTACACTTTTAATACCAAAAGGTTTTGAATTAAGTAGTTCCTTTTCAATTGTTTCCCTCTGTTTTGTATCTTATCTTATATCTTTTGGTTCTATTCTATGAACAGAGCTTCAAAGTGGTTTGCTGTAGGAAGTTAATTACTTGTTTTCGATTAAAAAAGCCCTTCTGGAAAGCTAGTCACCTTGCACTTGTGCCCTTGCACACACACTCTGTGATATATGCACACACGTTCCACTGTTATAAACTAATGGACCGCTAATGGAGATGACTAACTATAGAGCCACAATTATCCTTTCACATGCAGAGTGACAACAATTAAAAACATGCTCATGCAGATTTATTCAATGTTACATTTCAGATTCAACACGCACACTCACTCTATATATAAATGTATCGGCCCAATAGCTAATTACGAGTTTGAGAATATCCTGAAATTACAAGAAGAGTGGATTGTTAGATAAGTACTGAATGAGCCATTAAAATACGTCATCAGGATGGCCAATTTGTCGGCATCGAGCATCTAAACAGATGAGGCTCTATGGGATTGTGCTGCATTGATTCCTCAGCAGGGGCCATGATAGGAAATAAGAATGTGGTCAAACACCACAAAACATTTGGGCAGGAACCCAGCACTCAGGAGAGTCATCAGGGCTTGTCTTAATTCAGAATAGACAAATGCTAGATTGATCTCCACTGACGGGCCTTAGATTATTGGAACCGAGATTGAGCATGATGGAGCTTTTGCAAGAATTATTCATTTCTCATTTGTTTACATATCAGTGCAGTTGCTAGGGTGTTCTTGATGGTTGCTTACTGGCCCCAGTCAAAAGAACCCACTGCTTGACTTTCTATAATACTCTGGTTCAGTGATATCACTCTAAATGTAAATATGAGGGAATATATATATAGATAGATAGATTTATATACTTTAAAATATTTCAAGTATGCTTATATAGACATTAAAATATATTTACATAAATATTGTTTGTTAGTTTTAGTTAAAAATGGCCAAAAACATATATGGAAACATTCATATTTTTCAGTCTAAATATATTTTCCATGAGTTAATTTTCGTTACAATCAATAACTATGATGCAAGATGATTTTAGTTGAGAGCATGAATCCATCATGGGGTCAAGGTCAAGATTTTCACTCTGGAATTTTCGCGTATAAAATTTTATTTGAAATTTTTATTTCCACACGATTGGGAATTCCGCGGGTGAAAGATTTCCCCACACAGACTGCTTGGAAAGTGAATTATGTGTGAGTGGTGCTTCAAACATCACTACACTATTGTAATTATAGGACCTGTGACATTCTACTCTGAGCTGTTCACATCCTCAGACTCAGAATTATGCATTTCTAATGCACCACTATCAACAAAGTTTCTTTAAAACAAGTAATTTCACTCTGCGGCCATCTTTGAAACGCCTCTCAGGCATGCAAGTGCAGCTCCTATCTCTTGGAATGGGGAAACATCAAATTTTTTAAAACTTTACACCAAGCTTACAATTAAATTTCATATTTGAAATCACCAATGAAATCTGACAACAACTATCTCATAAATTTAGTTTCTAAACGCTCAAATCATAAAAATAAAAAAAATAATGCATTTTTCAGGCTGGACCAAGCAAATGCGCATATGCAGTCCTAAGTACTCGTCTCAGAACACTGACTATTTCTGTAGACCTTATGTAGCCCTGCCCCTTTTCAGTGCTGTGCTTGTTGACTTTTGACTTCTGGTTTGTATTTCCACAGCGATCTTACGTATTTATGAATGAACTGATCGTTTTAAAATCTTTAAAATCTTGTTAAGACATGCTTTAAACATAATACTCGTGATAACTTTTGTTAACTCTGCAATAAGTAAATCCACTTCACCAGCTAATTATTCTTTGACAGAGATGCCATTGAAACATACAGAGCTACCATGAAAATGGAAGTTCAAAGACCGTCTTTCTATATATAAAGACTTTGCTATCAATGGCAAAAGTAATCTGCAGCGGTCATGTGGTACAGTGGTCACGTGGTACAAGTCGGAGCTCTCAGACAGTTTACAAATTCTACAAGTCAGAAATAATTACGATAATTCCAACATTACATGAATGCACCTTCTGACTGCTGAATGCAGTGCCTGACCAATCAAAATCAAGTATTCCAGAGAGCCGTGTGATAAAAGTAAATAAAAGCAAAATTTAATACATGTTAACAGAATAGGACACACCTACCAATAAAAACAGAACGATCTGGATACAAGCTGCACAACTTATTAACTCCCTATGCTCATGTGGATGGATTTCTAATGATTTAAAGAGCAAGGTAAACAGTTTAAGGCAACAATGGTGGGAAACAAACAAACAAGCAAAAAAAACATAAGACATAATATCAAACAACACTGAACTTCAAGCCAACACTATAGTGCTGCCATTTCTGGTGGGGTATTATTGGTCTATGCTTGATTTATTGCCCTGTATATGTCTCCAAACTATACACAATTTCCCAGCAAAAACCTATACACTGGAGGGTTCAAAAACATATTACAGAAGTCAAGTTCTTTTAGAAAATATAGAGTTTTAAAACTCATGGAATAGATTATGTGCTTATTGAATGAGATGAGAAGTCACACAACCTTGAAATCTCCAGCCCCCATAAGAAGACCCCTGTCCACGTCGATAGAGGACCCAATCTTTTTCTTTTTCCCTAAAAGTGTAATTTCAAACTCCAACAAGAGCTTAACAGCTTCTTCTCAAACAATCTTTCTCTCAAGGTCATGAGTCTCCAGAAATGGGCACTATGGGTTTGTATTCTTTGACAGACCACTCATTAAAGTGCTGCTTCAACTGCATAAGTGGTTAAACTCAATTGTTCTATTATAGCAAACTAATACTGTGAGAAAAGAGCTTCCACAAATTAATCTGACCCTGAGCATGCCCAGCAATTATGAAAACAAACCAGACTGATAAATGCAATACACCATAAATAAAGCATTTTTGGGCTCCTTTCCTTTCTTAAATAGAAATTAACATTCATCACACAGAGACGCACATACACAGGATTCAACAAAAAGGAAGGCTGACTACCTTTGATTTTGATTTTAATTTAATCATTTTATGCCTTGCAAACTAAGAAATAAAGATGTATAATGTGCAATAGTATATTTAGAAATATTTAAAGAAATACAGGGCTCAGCGTAAATGAGTACACCCCCTTTGAAAAGTAACATTTTAAAAAATATCTCAATGAACACAAAAACTATTTCCAAAATGCTGACAAGACTAAGTTTTATATAACATCTGTTTAACTTATAACATAAAAGTAAGGTTAATAATATAACTTAGAGAACAAAATTTTCAGTTTTACTCAAATTAGAGTACATAAGTACACCCCACTGAAAGTCTTTGGAATAAAGCTACAATTTATACTACAAATGTCTAATTTAACAAGAATTCAACCACAGGTGAGTCTAATTATTCATTACACAGGTGTCCAGCAGACAGTTGACTATAAAAGAATGTTAAAACCCCTTCCCATTTCATGCTGTCAGCAATGGCACCACATGGAAGAGAAATGTTGCAAGACCTGAGAAGGAAAATAATTTCTTTACACTAGAAAGGTGAAAGCTACAAGAAGATCAGCAAAGCTTTACTTATCAGTCAGAATACTGTAGCAAAAGTGGTACAAAAATGTAAAAAAGATGGAACTGCAACCATCTCACAGAGACATCCAGGTCATCCATGGAAGTTAACACCTCGACAGGAGCGTCTTCTGATGAGAAGGGTTGAAGAAAATTGGCATGCAAGTTCACTGCAGTTATCTAAAGAAGTAGAAAGCCAAAGTGGGGTGACTATTTCCCGTGACACAATACGGCGTACACTGCAGAGGAATGGCATGCATGGGTGCCGTCCACGAAAGAAGCCTCTCCTAAAGCCCAGGCACAAAAAAGCCCGTCTAGAGTTTGCCAGGGCCCACGCTGACAAAGATGAAGACTACTGGGACTCTATACTCTGGAGTGATGAGACCAAGATAAATGTTTTTGGAACTGATGGCTTCAAAACTGTATGGCGTTGCAAAGGTGAGGAATACAAAGAAAAATGCATGGTGCCTACAGTGAAACATGGTGGTGGCAGTGTCCTTATGTGGGGCTGCATGAGTGCTGCTGGTGTCAAGGAGCTGAATTTCATTGATAGCATCATGAATTCACAGATGTACTGCTCTATACTGAAAGAGAAGATGCTACCATCACTCCGTGCCCTTGGTCGTCGTGCACTTTTCCAACATGACAATGATCCTAAACACATCTAAGGCCACTGTTGGATTTCTGAAGAAGAACGGGGTGAAAGTGATTCATTGGCTCCTGATCTGAACCCAATCAAACATCTATGGGGAATTCTGAAGAGACAAGTTGAGCATCACTCTCCATCCAGCATCCAGTCTCTGAAAGAGGTCATTCTTGAAGAATGGAAAAAAAATAGATGTTACAAAATGTCGGCAGCTTGTTCATTCCATGCCTAGAAGACTTGGTGCTGTCATTAAAAATCATGGAGGCCATACAAAGTACTAGATGTAGTAGTTTTTGTTGTGGGGTGTACTCATTTTTGCATCACCCTAATTTGAGTAAAACTGAAAAATGTGTAATCTAAGTTATATTATAAATTTTACTTTTATGTTATAAGTTAAACAGATGTTATATTAAACTTAGTCTTGTCAACATTTTGGAAATTGTTTTTGTGTTCATTGAGATATTTTTTTTTAAATGTTACTTTTCAAAGGGGGTGTACTCATTTATGCTGAGCACTGTATGTATTAACATATGTGTGAAATAAAATAATAATAATAGTGGAAATAATAATTATTATTTTATTATTATTATTTAAAATAAAGTAGTTAATTTAAAATAGTTTTACATTTAAAAAGTGTAAACATGACATTTATGATTGGAAACGTATAATGATGCATGTAATGATGCAAAATAAATAAAATAAAATAATATTAAAATAAAATAAAATCGTTTTGTATTGGGGCCAGTGAAAATATAGGCAGGGAAAGTAGAAATCTGAACTACTGACCCAAAAAGGCAAGCAGGAAAATGTTTTAATTGTTAAGACTCGTATACATGCTACAACATAATACTGGCTGGCCATGAGTAATGTATATTTAAGATGCATCTCTGTAAGACTCTGTCCTTCTATTGTCATTTAAATAAAGCACATTTTCTCTGGTTGGGTCTGGAGTGATTTGATTTTTCATGTAATCATGAAAATGTATTTATCAAATGGCACTTGGTCTGCCTGATGTCCGGTCAGCAGCTATTATTCTAGATGTTTTTGATTGACAAGCCCTTGAGTGATAGGCGAGATGCAGCAGTGATGGTGCCACAAGAGTTCAGACTGTTACTGCTGTGCCTCTTGTTAAGGGTCCCTCCAGCTCCCTCCGGCCTTGCCCTTTGGTCCCTCTGCGGTCTAGCGGCCTCCCTGTGGACTTGACTCCGATCAATGCACAGGGAAACCCATTAAGAGCCACAACACCAAGATTGGAAGGGGGCCAAATGCACCCTTAACAAAAGCGAGAGTGGTCAACATCAGTTGAGTTAAGGGGTTGTGAAAAATGAGGTGTGTGTGTGTGTATGTGTGCTGGGAGGGGAAAGGGACTGGGGGGTCTTGCTCTCTTGTTTAGAAGGAACCTCACAATAATGTGGCCCTGCGGAGCCTGTTTTGTCAATGGCTGCAAAGAAAAGGGTTCTGAAAGGACGCGGTGCACTGGTGCAATTAGCCATCTATGAAGCCAAATATATCTCCTAGATTCTATCAAGACAACTTGAATCCTATTCAGTTTGTGCTCCCCACAAACAAGCTTTT
The DNA here is from genome assembly GCA_037101425.1 of Elopichthys bambusa. Lineage (NCBI taxonomy): Eukaryota > Metazoa > Chordata > Actinopteri > Cypriniformes > Xenocyprididae > Elopichthys > Elopichthys bambusa. The sequence continues at coordinate 24,418,618 of CM074445.1, read as the reverse complement.
GTGCTGCCTTGAGGTAGATGCTCTGTGAATAGTTGGCCTGTCTTAACCTCTTCAAAAAAGTACATAAAGTGATATTTGATTGGTTTGCGGCCAAATACACTACCGGTGAGATTTCTTAATGTTTTAGAATAAAGTAAAAACAGTAATATTGTGAAATATCAAAATTTAAAATAACTCTTTTTTATTTTAATATATATTAAAATGTAATGTATTCCTGTGATAGTAAAGCTGAATTTTAGCTAGTTAGACTGATTCTTTCCTTATAAATACAAATGTCAGATTTCCCACCAGGTTTATAAATGTTTTAACATGTTTACACACAGGTACAGCCACAGTTTCACTACTAAAATTAAACACATTCCAACAACAGAAGAAAGTCGGTTTACTCTGGGCCCATGCTGTTCAAGTGCTAATAAATGGGTGCTAGTCTCTGCCCAGCAATCAGGAGCTCAATAAGTAATAACCATTCACCTTGGCTAGTTCCACACCATTACACCAGCACTGCTGATGACTCAGGAGACACTGCAGACGCGGCAATCACTGACAGATTGCGGGAGGGGGGAGGAATGGAAGAGGGATTGAAAGGAAAGGAGGATGAGGAGGAAAGGAGGAGAGTAGGCACAGCATGAGAAAGAAGAATGACGACCTGGGAAAGAATACAAAAACGACAGAAGAAGGAACTGAGAATGTTGGGCTAATGGAGGATTGACAGTAAAATGATGAGACCCATTACGACATTTTTGGATGAGGCTTTTCAGAGAGGAAAACTGCTGCACCCTCCCATAGCTGCAATGTAATTGTGATGCTAGTAAACTTCTAAAAGGTCTTATATTACGGTTTCTTCATTCTGTATATGAATTCAGATACATTCCTACAGCCATGTTCAATTGGATGTGATTTCACCAAGTACAACGGTCCTGGTTCAACATCTTTGTTGGTCCTGGAACAGCATTCCAATCAACCAATCAGATTTGAGGGACAAGTAAATGGGACAAGGGACAGTCTGTCAAGTTTAAGCTTACAACCAGGGTTAGGTGCTATTATCTCTCAGTGTTATTATCTATCATTTCCCTCTGATTTTAGGGATAAGTTATGGGTAGGGTTAGGTTTAGGGGTAGGGACAGGACAAAATTTTTGGACAAGAATGTTGTTATAGGATCAACAAAATATGTTGATCCAGGAACATGTCTTACTTGGTAAAATCATGGTGATCGTTCATTCCTCTCGTCATCTTTCATTGTATCTGCCTGTTCCAGTAGATACAAAACATTTAAAGGATTAGTTCACTTTCAAATGAAAATTACCCCATGCTTTACTCACCCTATGTGTATAAGACTTTCTTCTTTCTGATGAACATAATCTGAGAAATATTATAAAAAAATCCTGACGCATCCAAGCTTTATCATAGCAGTGAGTGATACCAATAAGTATGAAGCTGAAGAAAGTGCCTCCATCCAGTATAATATCTAGCTTCTGCCAGACCGCCTTCCGTATTCAACTTACGAAAAAAACCAGAACTGGCGTCGCATCAGTTAAGCTATTTCCGTAAGTTGAATACGGAAGGCTTAGGACGAATTGTAAGCTTTTTGAACTGCGAGAGCTTTACACTTCCTTTGTTAAGTTGAATACGGAAGGCGATCTGGCGGAAGCTAGATATTTTATTTCATAACTTGTTAAATATTGATTTTCTTTCTTTTTTTTTTACACAACGCATCACTTCACTTTAGAAGGCCTTTATTAACCCCCCGGAGCCGTGTGGAGTTCGTTTATGATGGATGGATGTGGATGGATGCACTTTCTTGAGATTCATACACATTGATCCCACTCACTGCCATTATAATGCTCGGCTGTCAATATGTCCTCACCTTAAATACTCAAATGTCAATAATATTACATTGCTTTTTCAAATCTGACCCTCTTTTTTCAGGCTGGTACAGCAAATACTCTACAAAACAAAGAAAATATGTCCCACTGCACACATTTAAAGGCCGCAAGCATGGCTTGACTAGTGTGTTTTTCTTTCCTGTTTTTTTAGTATAACGATGTTTTGGGGGAAAAATATTGTACAAATTTTGTAGGAATCTTTTTTTTAAAGAAAAAAATAGTCAATTCACATGATTTATGCTGTTTTTCAACACAAGAAAGATTTTAAAAATACAATACAAAAGTTTGGGGTCCATGAGATTTTTTTAAAATTTATTTTTAATCAGCAAGGATGCAATAAATTGATCAAAAATGACAGTAAAGACATTTATAATGTTACAAAATGATTTCTATTTCAAATTTCTATTTGATAAATGCTGTTCTTTCTAATTATCAAAGAATCACAATTTCCTCAAAAATATTAAATAGTGCAACTGTATAATAATAAGAAAAGTTTCTTGAGCACCAAATCAGCAATGATTCCTAAAGGATCATGTGACACCAAAAAAATGGAGTAATGATGATAAAAATTCTGTTTTGACATCACAGGAATATTTTACATTTTAAATATATATTCAAATAGAAAAGTTATTTTAAGTTGTAATCCAATTTTACATTACAATTTTTCATCAAGTTAGTGTAGCTTTGGCGAACATAGACTTCTTTCTAACTTTTAAACAGTAGGCCTATATATGTGCTAAAAGTGAATTAATTAGAAGTGCACTAGCATACAGATGACCTCAAAGATAACAAATATGAACTAAAAACAAAAAATTGTAATTTCTTTAACATGTGTTCTTGTATCATTTGTAATTACTTACAAACTTCAGTACTCAAGTGGGCAACAGAATTACCTTTAAATGTGTTTGTTACTAGCTATAAGGTTGCTAGCTATAATAAATTACCAGTTAATGGACAGTTTAATTAAATTTAAATAATTTCTAAAATTAACTTTGACTAAATTGTTCAGCAACATTCTCTTCAAACTGTTACTTCACCATGATGACAGCTGACCTGGAAGAGAAACTGGCAGACGCAGTAGGTATTTCTTAGGGCAATATTGAAAACACAATGTGTATGTCATTTTAGTGTTTGAAATCAAGCTTGAATAGAAGCATCTGCACTGACGTATTTGTATAAACGGTGAATTACTCAAAATCCCTGAATAACATTTAACTAGCGTTCTCTACACATACTTTATAAAAGAAACGAGATATGGATTCCAGCATTTCGCATGGCTCTTATGCATGGTCCGGTCATATAGGGGATAGAGAATAAATCACCGGTCAACCAGACACTCTCATCTTTGACCATCAAACAGACCACAAGTGCTGCTGATAGCCCCCATACATCTATACCACAATAAACTTTCAGAGCACGATGTCCTCATATACCACAAAATACGGCTTGTTCGATAGCTCTCTGCGATCAGGCATGCACTTTGATCCACGCCTGTGTCGTCTAGCGATAGCAACACAGCGTCTGTGTTTATAATGAGAGCTGATGAGAGGAGCGGCTACGCTCTCGGCTATTACAGCCCATTGTTTTAGCTGATTATACCGGCTGCATGTCTGCAGCGCTGCCAACACATCATAATCAGACAAAAAAGGCGAGACAAACCTACGCATGGGAAGAAAACAGCGACAACTTGCACTGTACGTCTGGCCCTTAACTATCTGCTGTCATGCAAAAATGGATGGCACAGATAGGATTCCTCCAATGTTCGTTTGCATCACCGTGATGCATGAAGAAGCTTCAGCCTATATGGACTTTAAGAGCACTTTGTCTGGAGGTGAGTTTATCTCTTTGTGCAAGGAGGAAATAGTAGGCAATCACCTTGCTGACATGAGACTCTGGCCAAGCTCTTATCCATTACAGGGCTTAAAGGGGAGACAAGGCACTTGTGTGTTGGAGAGGCCATGTCATCCAGGATGCTTTTAATGCGCTGCCATTAAGCTGGTCAATAGGCTCCCATATGTCCACCTCCTCAAGAATGAGATCAGCTGGTCTTTTGGAAAAGTCCAGCGGTTGACTGTAATCAAACATATAGATGGAATGATGGCGGGGTTAAAGACTGAGATTGCATCCACTCAATTGAGGAAATGTGCTTGTTAGCATAATCCAAAGAAAAAACATGGATGGACTCATGGAAAGCCTTCATAAGCAGCTCTGTCTGAGAAAACGGCATTCAAATGACAGAAAAATCGATCCATAACACTTTCAGAACACTTTAGCTTCTTATGTTACACTCTGAATTGCATCCATTTAATAAAGTAGGGGCATCTGACGCCTGATACAGACACTCAGTCACATACAGACTCATGGTTTTAATGTAAAAGGCATTTTACCTAGTACATGATAACCGGTTTACCATACAAACATGTCAGTAGTACAGCAATGGTAGCCGCTACTGTTTCAGCTCAATATTAGCTAGAAAAACATTCTACGTCTTGGAATGATGCGTTAATTACTGTAAATATTATATTACGTGTTGCCTGTAAGTGATAGTTAATGAAATCATAAGCGCTGCTAGACGCTTTTAAGAGTCTCCGGTAGGGCTGCACAATTAATCTAAAAAAAATGAAATCGTGAAGGCTGCAATTAAATAAATAAATGTATGCGCTGTGTTTGTCAGAGTGAAGTGTGGCACTGTGTTATTTTACATGCGAGTAGCTCATGATATGGTGTTTTCTATGGAAGCTTGTTTCCACCACTAAATTAAAAAAATAAAATAAAAAATTTAAAAAAAATAAAAATGGTAATTGCAACTTTTTATCTCACAGTTCTGACTTTTTTTTTTTTCATACAATTGCTAGATTTAAACTCTTTTTTTCCTCACAATTGCACATTATAACACACAATTGAAAGTTTATATCTCGCAATTCTGACTTTATATCATGCAAATCTGATTTTATATCACGCAATTCTGACTTTATATCACGCAATTCTGTCTTTAGATAACGCAATTCTGACTTTATCTCGCAATTCTGACATTATAACTCGTAATTCTGAGAAAAAAGTCAGAATTGTGAGATATAAACTCACAACTGCAAGAAAAAAAAATTCAGAATTGTGAGATATAAAGTCAGAATTACATTTTTTATTTCATGGCGGAAACAAGCTTCCATAGTTTTCAGTGTCTTAGAGCATAATGAGAAGCACTTATAAACTGTTGTCAACAAAGCTTTAGGGCTCCTTGCAGTTTTCTGCCAAAATGAAAGCTTGATGGTTTAACGTTTGAAAATGCAGAAGTTAAGAGAGCTATAAATATTAGTACTGTAATTTTAGTTGTACTGTGAAATTAATAATTTTCTTAAATACTCAATTTTTTATTTTTAAAGCTTTAAAACTACTGATATTTATAAAATTTGTTTATACAAAAGGTTTCAAAAATAAAATTATGCCACAGTATTTTATTTAGAATTTCTTGCTATTAAAACACCATTTTAAATAGTTTTCTTAGTCTGTTCATTTGTGTGGGTGGTTGAGCCACCTGACATTTTGGGGGTTTAAGATATAAAAACATAAGATAATAGGTCTATTTATTATTTGAATGTATTAAAAATGAATTCAAACTAAATAATAGTTTTATAGAATTAAGTCACAAATTCATCAAATTTTAAAAGGAAACAATGCACTTGGACACAAAAATATGCACATCATGTCATTGGCCCACTTGCATGGATAAAGTCATCTATAAACTGACTGTATGAAACAAACTAACAATGAGTAATATTATGCATTCAGAGAAAGAGAGGAAAAGCAAGAAAAAAAGAAATGCGCCTATTTATTTATGCCTAGATTAAGACGAAGAGTTCTTTTCATGGCATGTGTTTGTGCAGGAATGCTTTCCACTAAATAGGCACAAGTGCATTTGCCAGCCACATGCGCTATTCAGGATCTTCTCTCGTCACACTGTAAAAGCTTTGGACTGCCTCAAAGTGAGAGAAAGGCCTTATTCACTAGCAGAGAAAAGGACAAAGCATTTTAGCATGTCCCACAGGGACGGGCCGAAGCGGCAGTTTGTTAATAACACAGCTTAGTAGTGCAATAAAACCCACTCAGCTAAAGAATCATTAGAAAATAGCCCAAGTCTCTTTAATTGTAAATCACCTTTAAGAAGTGCCGAGAGAGTCATCGCTCAGCACGTCCAATGAATAAAGGAAAAATCCATTAGCTGGCAACTATTTTATAGGAAATAGAAAATTCCTCAACAAAAGCCTGCACAGGGGAGGAGGCGGTCAGGCTGAGGGGGTAAGTGGATGATGAGGGCGTGAGAGCTGTGTGCAGAGAGGGATGGTATTCCCAGCAGGCAGTCTGGCATGTGCCAACCACTCATGTGTCAGCCCTGCATGCATCCTTCTCCCGGTCAGGGGGCCTGATTTGGGACAGGACCTCCAGGGACAGCGCGGCCTGCGTTGAATGGCCGCAGAAAGCTTATTAGAAGTAAACAGACTGTTCTCTAGCATGCCAGCCTGGGGATGTAAACAAACACATATAAATACTCTCACTAAGGCTAGTGTGGAATGAATGATGATTATTTCATGATTATGCAAGAGACCGACTATGACTGTGAGGGGAATTATATTTGGTGACTTTGATCTACATATACCACACCTGCAAACTCCAAAGTGGTAAAAAAGGAGACATGTTTCGAAAGTAAATAGTAGTAGGGGGGTCTGGGGGCATCATTTTTATGATTTTAACATGTAAACTAAGCATTCTGGTGCACTCTGACAAGAAAATAAGTGGAAAAAACAACATTTGCTTCAAGTAAAAAACAAAAAAATGTTTTAAACATTTATTGACACTAGGGCTGGGCATTGGCAATTGGATTTGATTTTGATTCAGAAGCTTGCGATTTGATTTCAATTTGATTACCTTTAATTCAATAATGATTAATATGGGGCCTATCAGGTGCAGTACATGGCAAATTTCCTCAAAGAAAAAATATCTCAACTAATGCTGTAAACTATACAGGGAACCACAGCTGGTACATCATTATAATATTAAAGGTTAAAATGAAATGATTTGTAAGCTACTTAAATATAAATTTTTATAATAAAGTTATAATACATTTTTAATGACATAATTATGTTTCTACTCGTTTTTATATAGGCCTAAACATTTAAATGGTGGCTGTCATAAAACAGATTTATACATTCAATATTGAAGCACATGTTAAGTACAATAAATATGCAATAGCCTATAGTCACAGTGCATATATATCAAAATGCCCCTCTCTAAGTTCATTTTTGTAGCTGACTAACGAGTTTTTGGACATTGAACAGCTTTTTTTGAGGTAAATGTGACGGTAAATGTGACATTTTTACAAGCTGTTTTATTGACGCCTTTCCACGGTTGAAACAATGATTGATCGATTAATGAGACATGATATGGATTTCGGTAAGTTGTACTGTATCTTTCAAAATACCTTCGGACATTTATTCATCTTTATTTCGTGCTGTAAAGCGGAAGAGATGATTGGTTCACGTGCGCTCTGTGTGAACTGAAGTGCTACAGCAATGTGTCAGTCACGCCACAGATCAAGACAGCTCGAGACGTATATGGTCTGCAGTCTATGGGAAAGTAGCCCATTTTCGATTCTTGTGAGGTTTATTGTGCCTGCAAATTCACCCTGACACATTTTTGGGTATAATATGTCACAGTTTACTTTATTTTGCTATCCTCAATTACATAAATTAACTATAGTGTCCTGCACCCACTAGTAAAAATATATGAAAAATATCAAAAACGTCTATACGTTGAATAATTTTATATATATATAAAAAACAAATATATATATATATATATATATATATATATATATATATATATATATAAAAATCACATATACATATTATACACTGATTTAAAGGGTTAGTTCACCCAAAAATGAAATTTCTGTCATTAATTACTCACCCTCATGTCTTTCTAAACCTGTAAGACCTTCGTTCATCTTGGGAACACAAATTAAGATATTTTTGATGAAGTTCGTGATTTTTTTGGATAAACTGCAACACAATTACCACGTTCAAGGCCTAGAAAGGTAGTAAACACATTGTTAAAATAATCCATGTGACTACAGTGGTTCAAACTTAATGTTATGAAGGGACGAGAATACTTCTTGTGTGCAAAAAAAAACCCAACAAAAATAATTACTTTATTCAACAACTTCTTCTCTTCCATGTCAGTCTCCTATGCTGTTTATGTAGTAAACACAGTGCAGTGCTTCCAGGTTCTACATCAGAACACTGGCTCAGTATTGGCCAACGCTGTTCATGTGAGCAGCACAACGCAAGCATGTGATACTGATGCAGGAGCTGGCCAATAATGAGTTGACGTTCTGACGTAGAACCTGGAAGTGCCGCACTGTGTTTACAATGTCAACTGCGTAGGAGACTGACATGAAAGAGAAGAAATTAAGAGAAAAAAAAAAGAGAATTAAGTTGTTATTTTTGTTTGTTTTTTGCGCACAAACAGTATTCTTGTCGCTTCATAACATTAAAGTTGAACCACTGCAGTCACATGGATTATTTTACCGATGTGCTGAAGGTTACTACCTTTCTGGGCCTTGAAAGTGGTAATAACGTTGCAGTCTATCAGAGGCCATTAAAAATATCATAATTTATGTTAACGAAGGTCTAACAAAATTTTTGGAACGAGTTTCACAGAATCGAATGGACTGGTTATGCTGCATGTGATTAAAAAAAGAAAAAGAACCGAATCATAAGAGTCATGTTCAATCGGCAGCCAGACATGTGAGCTGTATCCCAGTTTAGAGGCTGCATCCTTTGAAGGCCGCATTCGAAGGCCGAGTGCGTCACAGCAGCGCAACAAAGGCTGTCCCAATTTGAAGGCTCCTTAAAATGCTGCCTCCAAATGCATCCTTCGTTTCCCGTGGAATGAAAGATACAACAGATGGATCCGTTGTGGCCTTGCCTACCCCAGAATTCATTGTGCACCAGTGACAACAGCATTTTTTGAGAGAAGTTGACAAATTACACTTTTAAACGCAAGCTTTGGGTTTCAACTTACTCAAATATATAATGATACAAATGTGAAAAAAAAAAAAAAACTTTAAAGCGTGGCCTTCAAAGGTGTGGACTTTTGAAGTCTGTGTCCTTCAAAGGATGCAGCCTCTGAATTGGGATGCAGCTGCGTTGTGCTGTATAATTTTGACTCACTAAAATGAACCAACTTATAAGAGTCATGTTCATTCAGCAGTTGAACACAGGTTGTGCTGTATGTTTTTTACTTACTAAAAAGAACCTTTATATTCGTTCGGCAGTTAGACTATAAGGGTTTTACCGTATGTTTTTGAATCACTAAAAAGAACTGACTCATAGGAGTCATTCATACAACAAAGGAACGCACATGAACGTCATTCCTTTTTTTTCCTTCTTTTTTTTTTAAACAGTGAGGAGGTCTTCATAAATAAATTAAAAAATAAGACCTTATATAGCCTTCATAATAAAAGCAAATTGATTCTTCAGAAGTGAACAAGGACAAAAATCAGAAGTCACAATTACATAATGTAAAAACAACTGGTGAAGAAAGCACTTTTATGTCATCTGTCTGGTACAAATGTTAGTGCAGCAAGACAAATGTGCGTTTGAAGTTAAGAGGAAGATTGTTTCAGTTTGTGGCTAGGTCATTACTGTTAGCTAAAGATGAAAGATTCAGATTCGATTTTTTTTTTTCTTGTTCTCTCTCATCCTCCTACTTGCCATTGTGTGGCGCAGCTGAAACATTGCGTAAAAGATCTGTGTATGTAGCAGTCAGCTGCTTTCCTCTGCCAAAATAATGGGCAGCTCAGCGCTGACTGTTTTACCTGCAATTAAGGGAGCTAAAAAGATAATTGTCTTAAAAGCACAAGTCAGTTGCATAAGGTGATATTGCTCCTTCATTGTGGTGTGCCCAAGATGCCACATTCCATTATCTCTTTGATATATAACTCTCTCATCTGCCAAAAGGATACAGAGAAAACTGAGCTGTTGGAAAGATGCAGTAAATATCATAAAGCCTGTGGTTTAATATTACATTTACTGTACTGCACCACAGTATTACACCAAATATCATATCAAGCAATATCATACCTGCTGTTCCACCCTTGTCTGTTCTTTTTTCACTAAATTTATGTATATAGTGCTATATGTGATAGATAGGAAAATGCGCTTTTTGGGTTGGGGTTCCCCCTACTCCAAAATGTCAATTTAACCCTTACATGTACCTATCAACAAAAGCTGTGGCACTACTAGGATGTCATCTAAGAAATAAAATTTCAATTACATTTTTATGGCATGAAAAATGGTCAGCAACAACATCGCCACCCATAACATCAACCCCTGAAAAATACATTACCAGTCAAAACTTTGGATTGGAATAATTAAAATTTGTAATGTTTTTGAAGTCTCTCATGCATTATTTTGTATATATGGTAAAAACAGTAATATAGTAAAATATTATTACAAAAGAACTGTTTTTATCTATTTTAAAATGTAATTTATTCCTGTGGTGGCAGAGTTGAATTTTCAACAGCCGTTACTTCAGTCTTCAGTGTCACATCATCCTTCAGAAATCATTGTAATATGCTAATTTGGTGCTCAATTCTTCTTCTTTTTGGTTCTCTGGTATTAACAATGGTTCTTATTAACGCTGAAAACCATTTTTGCTGCTTATTATTGTTTGTGGAAACTGATACATTTTTTAGGATTCCTTGAATGGAAATTTCAAAAGAACAGTATTTATTTGAAATAGATTTTTTTTTTGTAACATTATAAATGTCCTTACTGTCACTTTTGATTAATTTAATGTGTCCTTGCTGAATAAAAGTATTAATTAAAAAAAAAAAAAAATTGTACTTAACAGGTTTCCACAGGTTTTCAACATTGATAATAATAAATGTTTCTTGAGCACCAAATCAACATATTACAATGATTTCTGAAGCATCATGTGACTGAATTCAGCTTTGCCATCACATAAATAAATGACATTTTAAAATATATTGGGAAATGGTTCTTTTAAATTGTAATAATACTTCACAATATTACTGTTTTTTTCTGTATAAAATAAATGATATGATGAGCATAAGACAACATTACAAAATGTTTAATTTATTTCAGACTTTTGACTAATCATGTAAATTATAATATATAAATAATAATAAATTACATAACCCACTACTAGTAGCCAATACCAAAAGAACAGAAGAGAACTAAAGTAAATAAGAAACTTAAAGTCTAACATTTTTGCATTGCCCACCAATAGCCCGCCCTTTGTCAATAAAAAAAAAGAGTTTTCTTGAAGTGGAAAGAACATGCACTGGTGTGAGAACGTGCACGTACTGTTCCCAAAGGTGCTGGCGCTCTCCACCCCCTCCCTCAGCCAGCTAAGCACTTTCTCATACAGTAATATCCTGCAAGAAGGTCCAGCTGTGCTTTCATCTGCTGATTTCATTAGGCAGAGTAGGTAGATATCAAGGATTGCATTATGCTTTCCTGTAATTCAATTCCCAGTGTTCCCAGCCGACACTTTCTTTGCATTTTTGAAGACACTTCAGCTTCCCCCACCTACATAACTTACCTATACAGCAGCACATTTAAAGCAATTTCCATCTAGGGGGTGAGGGGGCTCAAGTCTGATTGGAAAGCTATTTATAGCGCTCATAAACAATGATACACTTTGACACAGATGCTCCAAGTGGGCAACTTCCATGTTGTTTGATTGCCAGCATGGGAGCATCATCCTGTATTTAAACTCCTCAGCCACAGGGCCGCGATGACGCTGGCGATCTGCAGGGCTGGGCCTTTGAAATAGGCATTATTCAAAAGGAAGGGGAACATCTAAAGGCAAGGCCCATGAAAAATTAATGCAAAGGTGCCAAGTCATTTCCATGCAGCCATGCTGTAGAAGCCCACTCGTGTGACTAGAACATTTTTGACAGGTCAGCCAGGCGGAACAGAGCAGTGCAGGCATGTGGTCCACTAAGGACGTGAAGAGAGTGCAGGACATGCTGATTCCTCTGCCTGTCAGACTGTCCAGAGGTGGCTTTCCACTTTCAGAAGACATCCAGGAGTGAAGAACAGAGATCAGCGCAAGAGCAAGAGCAGACAAAATATCACTATTACCCTCATTTAAATGGTTAGCTCACCCAGGAATGAAAATTCTTACATCATTTACTAAGCCTTATGTCATTCCAGTACGGTTTATATGACTTTCTTTCTACCATGGAACACAAAAGGAGATGTTAGGCAGAATATTCATGTTGTTCCCCCCATTACAAATGAAAGCTCCAAAAATGACAAGAAAGAATAATGAAAGTGATATAAAAATAGTCCATATGGCTTGTGCCCTGTATTTCAAGTCTTCAGAAGCCATATAATAGCTTTGTGTGAGAAACAGACCAAAATTTACAGTCACCATGAAATCGAAATGGACAATTCTTAATACTTTTATGGAATACTGCAGTATTTACTATAAATGACTTATCCGTGCACATCTTCATTTTTTTTAAAAGTGACCTATTATGCCCCTTTTTACAAGCTGTAAGTCTCAGGTGTCCCCAGAATTTGTCTGTGAAGTTTCAGCTCAAAATACCCCATGGATTTTTTTAATTATCCCCTGTTTTAACTGCCTATATTTGGGTGGGAGAAAATGTTTTGCTAATTTGGTGTGCGTACCTTTAAATGCAAATGAGCTTGTGCTCCCCACCCCCAAGCTCGTGATTCCAACACACAGCAAATATAACTCTCAAAAATGGATCATTACAAACTGTTTGTGATGCAGCATATCAGATCACGTAGGTATGGCATGTATTTTGTGAATGTTTGCTAACATCCAATTCTGATAGTTAGCGTGCTGCACAGCTAACATGGCTAAAACTACACACTGTTGGAGAGACTCAATAAGAATGAAGATGCGTTTATGAATTATACAGACTGCAAGCATTTTCGGGTTATAAATTGAAATAACGACATGGCTCTGGTCTCCATGAATAAAGTAAGAAACAATGGTAACTTTCTGACTTTAAAGAATTCGATTAAAATTGACCCCATCATTTTGTAAATGCATGTTATAGATCTTCTTGTGAATGATTCATATGACCTCATAATGTTTAATCAAAACGTCATAACTCGATCTTCCAGTGAAAACAACAGACTTCTCTGGTGATGTATGCCTTCTCCAATCATTTAGTCTGTTTAAACCCCATTCCAAGCTTGCATTAATATGTGAGTGCAACACCCACATCTTAAAATCCAATCAACAACCAATGGATAAAACCAAGTCCTTGGCCTACAATTTTTCTTTTTCAATAATCCATTACACTTGGATTTATGTTACAATATGCTACCTCCGTTTCAACACAGTTTTAAGTCCTTGGAACTGGTGCGACACATCTTCATGTGTCTAAGCTAACATAAATGCTATGAGCTATGGCAATCTGTTCCTCGCACAGCTATCCTATGGCTTCAAAAGACTTCAGAAGAATTTAGAACATGACATGAGTCATATGGACTACTTTTATGGTGTTCTTAGTCATTTTTTGGAACTTGACAACACTTTAATAGAAAAGAAAAGAACAGTGTGAATAATCTGCATAACGTCTCACTTTGCGTTCCATGGAAAACATGAGACTTGCAACAGCATTTTTGCATGAACTATTAATTTAACAGCCAAATCAAGAACTCAGAGAGGTATTGTCTGCTAAAATGACAGAGCAGAAAGAGCCCTTAATATATAGAGTGTGTATGTTTACATGTGAGTATGGTATAGGGATGTGACGAAAATTTTAAAAGGGAAATCTGAAAACTGCGGAGGAGCGCGAGAGAGAGAGAGAGAGAGAGAGAGATCCGCATTGGATCAAAAGTAATTATTCACAACAGGAGGCTGCAGAGTTAATTCGACCAATCAGAAGAAGGGTGGGGGGAAGGTTAGAGAGAACGAGAATGACATAGATGGTAGAGAATGGAGGAGGTAAAATCAGAAAGAGAAACCGCATCAAATACAAAGCTATATTTACATGGCTAAAGCGTTCCTCATACTTCATGTTCAGCTGTGGAATGAAAGTGTTCAGTTCATTCCAGTTCATTTGATATTGTCACCATTGGCAACAGCATGTAGTCAACCACAAACACAAGGACTGCCAAGAGACTATCATTTTGTAAAATGCCCAATACTTAATCACTTCCTTTGTCATGGTGATTAAACAAGGCTGTTTGGAAAGGAATACTAGTGTATTGCTTGCAGCATTCTGCACAGTATATACTGTGTACCATCCATTGTTTAGTAAAACTGGTATGCTACGAAAAACATTGTAAGTAGTAGTATGCTACAATGACGCCACATGACTGTACACTGCATGTTTGAAGTCCCCTGTTATGCTTTTTTGAATATTACCTTTCATGCAGTGTGTAATATAGCTGTTTGTGAATGTAAAAGGTCTGCAAATTTTAAAGATCAAAGTGCATAACAAATAAAGTTATTGTCTCCTAAATTAAAGAATCGATTTTGAACTGCAGACAAGTCGTCAGCAATTCCAGTCTCAATTCCTGTTACATACCTATGTAAAAATGTAGCAGATTTGCATAATGCCAGCCTATGGTCTTCACGGTCTACTTTGATCCATCCTCAGACACTGTAGCTGAGGCCTCGGTTCATGTTGTTGACATGTCAAGATGATGCTATTTTGAGTGCTGCAAATCGACTTGCATGAGGACTTGGTTTGCGCTGGAATTGATACAGAAAAAACAATGCCATCTGTACTTCTCATATCATACAAGAGCTGAGGAAGCCTCCGGAGCTGAAATTCAGATATGGTAATAGGCGTTTTGTTTCCGACACGTGCTGTAAGTGTTTGACCAATCAGAACAGAGTCGGCTCTCGGGAAAAAAAGGGGTTTAGAGAGACTGAATCTTCGAATAGGCTGTTTTTAGACTCTTTGTGAAATGAGGTGATGTGCAATGTATATTATGAGAAAATTAAAGTGTTTTTTGACCTTGGATGCATGTAAACCAAGCAGAGCTCCAAAACAAAATCAGGATCCTTTAAAATAGCATAATAGGTGCACATTAATGCTGCAGTGATGACATATTTTTGTAGGCCAACCCAGAAGTTAGCATCACACTGGTTCCCTTGACGTAAAAAAATACCTTGAGCTTGAGCATATTAAATCTTCAAGACATGTAATGTATTCAAGACTTGTAATTTTATACATCTCAAAGACTAATTAATGTTGCATACTGTGCACAATGTACATAGTTTTACATACTACCAAAGTATTAGTAGTGTAGTACTACACAACTTTGAATGCATCTAGAGCCTTATGAATCAGCTCAAAACTGTGTATTGATTCATACTAAATCTTTATGACTTTATTTTTCACATATCTCATCAACACCAATTAATGTTGCATGCTGTGCACATATTTTTACATACTGCAAAAATAGTAGTATGTATAGTATAATAGTATGGAAGAATGCCATTTAAAACACTTTAATATGCAGCTTACATCCGTGAATGATTCTATTCGAATCTTTGAATCTTAAAGATGCATCTCCTCAACACTAATTGGGTCCGTGTGTTTACAACATTATTACCCGATTTTGTTAAACTACAGAACATTTAGAAGTCCTACTAAAATAGCAACCCTAGACGCTACTGTGATCAGTGGAACTGACGACTTTCATACTGCAACCCAGGGCATGTGCGACAGACAGGGTTTTACCCTCCTGCTCCTATTCTATCATTATAAAGGAAGACAGGATCACTAATGAGCTGGTAACGGGCAGACGTGTGGCCACAGAGGTGAAGGAGTGAGAGAGATCTCTTTGTGAGTGAAAAAGCTTCCTTCTCCCTTCATCTTGCGATTATGTGTCAACATCAAACATGGCGACTAGCGCTCCACACCTGCCTGTCAGTGCAGTCCTTTGGAGCTAAGATTAAAGGGGGTTTTGCTCACCAGAGGTAAAAACAGCAAAATGAAACGCACTGTAGGACCCAGAACACATCATATCTTTAATTCCTTCAGTTCTTTGTTCAGACAAACAGGTGGACTGTTGCGTCCTTTGAGCAAAGCGAGCAAGTCTTTTTACAACCTGCATTAGAAATCCAAACACATTTTCAGAAAGAATTATTTTGATCTCTTGAAACAACCCTTCAAGCTGTGAGATTCAGAATTTATCATACGCACAGCCATGATGCCAAATCCACCAACTCAACGCAGTGATATTCATTTGCCATCTTCTTGGACTCAACTGTTCTAAGCCATTCCAACTTCCACCATGTTGCAAAATGAAAGATAAATCACAGCTTTAAGAATGAAGAAGATGTCACTGAGCCTATAAAATACAAATACCAGTTTTGGAAAAATCCCATTCAGTTAGGGAGAAAGAAATTCAAATAGCCATTTCATATCCAACAGCACCACCATTTAAAGGGCTAGTTCACTGAAAAATGAAAAAATGTCGTCATTTTCTCACGCACTCAAAGGTTCGTTGAGCTTCTGTTTATGTTTGCTGATCAATGTTTATATGTAAATAAAAGTCTAAACTAAATCTTTTCATGATATAAAGTGATCGCGTCTCTTCAGAAAATTTGGACTAAACCACTAAATTCATATGGATTAGTTTTACGATCTCTTTATGATTTTTTTGAAGCATCAAAATGTCAGTTGAGTAGCTGTATATGGAGGGACAGAAAGCTCTCAGATTTCATCAAATATCTTAATGTGTGTTCCTAAACTAAAGCCTTACGGGTTTGGAATGACATGAGAGTGAGTAATTAATAACAGAATTTTCATTTTTGGGTGAACTAACACTTTAAAATAGGAATGAAATGTAATGAGAGTCACCCAATCTATTTTCCAAATTCATGTAATTGGTCTTATGGAATGAGTCTTCCATGCATGTATCATTTATTAAAAATGTTTTTAGTTCACAATTAATCAAAATGGCGTAACTTGATCTTTCTTTCTGAGGACTTCTCCAATCATTTAGTCCACTTAAACTCCACCACTTTCTTACAATCGACCTCAAGCTCACATTCAGATCTACCTTCATTCAGTCAACAACTAATGGACAGAACCAAGACCTGCCTTTCATTTTTTTTCTTTTTCACCAATCTGTTTCACTCAGATGCATGTCACATTAGAGAAAAAAAAGTCTGTTGGTACTTCCATTACATAGCGAAAATGTTTAAAACAAACTAAGCTTTGGCAAAAGCATCTGACAGGCTGTCAATTACAAGAGACCATGATTTCAGTTAGTGCAGTTATAATGGACAGCTACTGAACAAAGCATTCTGGTGGGTTTAGAAGCAGATATGTGCTCATTCTTATATATTTTCAAGCATTTATATTAATTATATACTAAAAAGTATTAAAGTAGTATTATTTTAGTTGAAAAGTAGTCTAAATGATCTTAACTTGTATCTCAGTATAAACAGTCCTTTTTTGGTGTCCTTGCATGATTTCAATTTGATTTCAATTTAAATTTGCAGACAATGTTAGTAAAGTTTCATGTTCATATATATATATATAGTTCTTAAAGGGATAGATCACCCAAAAATGAAAATTCTGTCATCATTTATACTCACTCTCATGTCGTTCCAAACCTGTATGACTTTTTTTTCCACAAAAGAAGACATTTTTAATCATTTCTCAAAATTACATGAGGTTTTTAATTTTTGGGGTGTACTATCCCTTGTGGTTCTAGTATATTTTAACATTTCTCCTGATGTCTTCACCCATAGACTTCCATTGTATATGCATATCTGTTTCCACAATTAACGTTTTTTTACTAACTGAGGAACGAGTCAAAATAATTTTCTACTGATAGAGCTTAAACTTTGAACCCAGAACGCTCCTTTATTCTTTCTCATGCTGATGAAGTGCAAGCCCATTCAAGACCTCAGAATGATTCATATTCCTTATTTAAGTCCAAATCATTAAGCCAGTAATAAGCCAACCAATGTCTTTTGTAAATCAGTGACAAGACAGACAGTACAAGACCTGTGTGTTGACAGATGTGTTCTTGAGCGGGGCAAAGAGCACTGTGGGAGACAGAGGGAGTGTGTAACAAGCTTTTTAAATGATCTACTTAATCACACTTACGGATCTTCCTTTTCTCTACACATTAGGGTTCTAAGGTCAGATTACATTTACATCCATGCATTTGGCAGACACATTTATCCAAATTGACTTACAAGGTGTACATTTATAGAGTATGTGTGTTCACTACAGGAACTAGAGGAATTACAGGAACATTACATGAGTTACAGCACATCAGCAAACAGAAAGACAATTCCAAATAAAACTTTCATATTCAGAAATATAAAGGAGGCTAGATTCTCAAGCCATTGACTGGCTTGAAGTGGGTCAACGTGCACAATAATTCACCAAAAACATCACACTGCTTTTCTGCAACCATTAAGTGGTCTGCTTCTGCGTTTCAAAAAACTGTATTGCTGAGAAAAGGCATGCAACATATTAGGTTTTCTATTATCTGCCAAGGAAGTTATGAATAATTTACAGCCACTGTTACACATGCATGGTTGGACTCTTCCACTTGTTCACTTAGGCAGGAAAAAAGCTCAAGACAAAAGACAATCCTCAAGTATACAAGGAACTCAGTTCACACTAATAAAATGCCTGATGTAAAATGTATGCAAGTTTCAATACATACATACACTACCGAAAATTTTGGGGTAGGAAAGATTTTTAAATGTCTTTGAAACAAGTCTTTTAGGCTTACCAAGACTGCATTTATTTGATCAAAAATGCAGGAAAAACTATAATATTGTGAAATATTATTACAGTGTCAAATAACTGTTTTCTATTCAAATATTATTTTAATTTATTTCTGTGATGGCAAAGCTGAATTTTCAGCATCGTTACTCCAGTAATCAGTGTCACATGATCCTTTAAATCATTTTACTATGCTGATCTGGTGCTCAAGAAGCAGGGTTGCCATGTTTCCACAACAAAACCTGCCCAATTGCTACTCAAAACTAGCCCAAAAAACTAACCCAATCGCATTTCAGGGGGGTCCCCCGGTAAAAATCAGGTTCCAGGGCGTAAAATCCGTATTTTTGGCGGGGTTCCCTTGGTAAATATTTGCATTCCAGGTGCTGAATATCATGTTATTTGGGGTCGCTTCAACCCACAGACATAAAAAAACAACCGGCAGCAACAGTGTTAAAGTAGCAAAAAAAAAAAAAGAAATGCAGGAAAACCGCGGACTTGGCAACACTATTAAGAAGTAAAATCTTACTGACCCCAAACATTAACAGTTGAGTATATACATGTTACATTCTTCATTGTTAAAAAGTTAAAGATTCTTTGGAGCTTTCAACTTCTGGTCTAATCAATTTGGTTTGGGAAGGATATTTAGACATTGCATATGGTTGTGCTTATGGCACACAACACATCTCACCTTTAAAAAAACGAAAGAAAAAAAATTCCAGAAAGTTACCAAACAATCATCTAAATAAACAGCTAAATGTGGTATAGAGTCAAGCAGTTTTCTGAACCAATTTTTGTGAATTCTGTCCATTTCATTTTCTTTGCAGTAGTAGTATTTTACTTTAAAATCTTTTAAAAATATTTTACACTACAGATGAGCTTTAAATGAACATATTTAAAAGCTGGACAATTAGGGTTGTCGATTTAGATCAATCCAGGTGGTATATGAATAATCTTGTTGATAATTAATATTTATTTTTCAGAAAGCAATGGAGAGTTTCCAACTGGCATTTTGCAATTGCCCAAGCAGCTGTTCTGAGATGCTGGTGGCAAAAAGAAAAAAAAAATTCTACTTCATAAAACAAATCAGAAATGGCACACAGAACCATGAAGAGATATTCAATTTGGATCCATCTTCAAAGGTCAGAAATACTGTCTGGTGATTAAAAATTAAATGTCCACATGTTTAAAATTCTGCTGATGAGAGTTTGGGCCTTTGCTTTTTGAGTATTGATGGGAAAACAGAGAGGCCTTTTCAGAAACCATAATATCAAACTATGACGCCAAACATCATAATGCACCTGTTCTATCAGCCATGGACACCTGTCTTGTGATGAGACACATCTGGCACATTCATCCTGGCACAGAATCAACAAAATATCTCTCTGTCTCTTCTCTATTCTTGCCCTTTTCACAGTTATTAACTGAAAGCCTGCAGTTGCAGCCAGAATCCTAGTGCAATGCCAATGCGTAACTGTGAGAGACAGAAAACCAGTGTATTAGTAAAAAGTTGGTGAGAGGAAGCTATAAAGTAAGTACAGAAGTATGCCATGTACAAAGCAAGGTTGAAAAAAGCAGACACAGAATCAGCAGAAAACAATCTCTCTAGGGGAAATCACTCTCACTTTACGCACCTCAAATCCTGATAAATATAATCAACCAATAATAACAACCCAACATTCTAACAGTGACTCTTTAGCATCAGTGAAACCAACTGAGAAAAAAAAAACACTAAACTTAATGACTAGCATGTGATTTTATCTGTATTACTATGAGACAAACCTGCATTATTTGGCTTGAAAGAGAGACGCCACTTACAGATGTTAGGAAATCAATATCCAGGCCTTCTTTATACTCCAGACATTCACTGTTGACCACAAGCATTTGAGCACCAAAATGGCTGACCAACAATCCATCTTCTTGCAGAGCATTAAATTCCCTAATAGTTAGAAGTCTGTAACAAAAACAGTCTATTTATGCCCTCACTGATAAACGCACTGTGATAAACACGTTTAAATGTAAAGAGTTTTGGAATATGGTTTTCTGGAGACACACCTCAAAGGAAGAAGACTGTTGATGAGGACACTTGAAAAGTCACCTAACTTCCTCTTCCAAGACAAAAACATCCATTTCCAACTTAGGAATGCAGTGTTTTGGTTCTGGCTGTTAATTTATTACATTTATAAAACTTATGAAAGTAAAAAAAAAAACTTTGTAGTCCAATCGTAGAGGCGTAAACTTTTCTTTAGCACATGCTGTTTGTAGTTCCAGACATTCTCTCCAATAGTGAAGCCATTAGTGAGAACATAAACCAGTCAGATGTATCTTCATTTGCGGTTAAGATAACGAAGACCTCTGAAGACACATGGTCATCTCTTGGCGCAAGCAACTTCAAAAGTCCAGTCCAAAAAAAAAAAAAAAAAAGGGGGAACGCACAATTCTTTTGTTAAAAACGTCTTACTGATTACAACGTTCGTCACCTTTGCACTAGCTTCCTGCAAAATATAATGTAGTTTTCTTTTTAGGTTTAGTTTTTTAGCACTGAAGCTGAGCTCCTGCACTCGGGGTATTTTTGATTTCCTTTGCGCAAAAGCTGAGCAAACAGACAAAGGGAGCTGCGATAGAACCCTGCCAAGTCTCGCCTGGGTTTTTTCTCTTCCATTCCTCTCCCTCTCCGTGCTCCCGCACTCCCGGCATGGCAACTTTCCCGAGAAACCCTGGCGGAGCTCCAGCCTGTGTCTGCTCGTCTGGGCCCCCCTCCTCCCCCCGAAAAAGCGCCAATTTAGGCAAATTGATCAAAACGAATCTCAAATTAATTTCTCTTCTCTGCCATTCCCTGCCACTTCCATCCAAAATCGGTCCCCTCCCCTCCTCCCTCGCCAGATGCACAGACGTGAGGACATTGGAATGTCTGTCATCCCAATCTCCCCAGCGTCCCCGCACCTCCAACGTTCCTCCTTTAACCGCCCATCCGCTTCATCCGTTGTTAGCCACTGGCACTCGAGAGTTGCTCCGTGTTTCACCTACTCACTTTCAAATTTATCTTAGAAAGGAAAAGTCCTGCTGCTGTTCCTGTTTTCAGCACGTGCCAAAACAGCACCTCCTGTGCTTATACTGCCATTTTTGGGGACATGGCAGCGATGCTGTGCCAAAACGGGACGGCCCTAAGGACGCCCTCCCTAAAAAACTTCCTTTACTTATATGGAAACCAAACCATGTGCTCAAATGCACTGCCACAAAACTGTTGTGATATTTGTAGCATGGAAAATGAACTAGTGTAGAGAATATGAAAACAGTTGGTCTATATTGCACTGACAATCTATATTTCCTATGAAATATAATATAGCAAATGGTATCTTTGCTGCTTTTGTAAGAATTCATGTTTAAGCAATGTATGAACATGTTCAATAGTACAACATCCTTATTAGAGAAGTATTTTTTCTTAATCGACTATCAAACCACTATTCAAATTTCACAATTAATTTTCTTTGCATCTTTTCCTGGCAACAATGATATATACTTTTAAACTGAAACAATATATTTGGCTCTGGTTAAGGTCAAGCATCCCACCGGATGAAAAACATGGAATTTTGTGTGTGTGTGTGTTATTTAAAATGTCTAAAAATACAAGCCACTTAAAAGTAAAAAAAATGGAATATTCATGTATAATCACAAATGTCTGTTATAATTTGCCTAGGTAGAAGTTAAATTCTGTGTAATGTGGGTGACACTTAAAGGGATAGTTCACTCAAAAAATTTACATTCTGTCTCCATTTACTCACCCTCATGTCATTTCAAACTCAATTCAATTCACATTTATTTGTATAGCGCTTTTCACAATAGATATCATTTCAAAGCAGCTTTACAGAAAATGCATGTCAACATTACAATTTAGAGTGATCTGTTATCAGAGGTGACTTTGTGCAAGTTATGTAATTTCAGAAATGTACATACAAATCACGCAGTTAGCTAACAATCTATTAATTTAAACAATATATTCATTTAAAGGGTTAGTTCACCCAAAAATGAAAATTCTGTCATTTATTGCTCATCCTCGTGTCATTCCACATCAGTAAGACCTTCGTTCATCTTTGAAACACAAAGATCTTTTTGATGAAGTCTGAGAGGTTTCAGTCTCTCCAAGGGGTCCAACGCAACTACCACTCCAAGGTCCAGAAAGGTAGGAAAAACATAAAGTACTTCATATGACTCCAGTGGCTTAAACTCAATTTTATGAAGTGACGTGAGTGTTTTGTTTACACAAAACAACATAATTTACCACTTTACTTAAAAAAAATTGATCTGCAAAGTGCGTTTACGAGAACTTCACAACGCATGCGCGTCAACTCAGCGAGTGTTCACCAGAGCATCATGACGCATGCGTGTTGCTTTTAGACTCGCCCGTCAACTCAACGCACATGGGCGAGTGTGCGCGAGTGTTCACAAGAGCATCGTGACGCATGCGTGTTCAGATTTGCGCTTTAACTCAACGCACATGCGCGAGTGTTCACAAGAGCATCGCGACGCATGCGTGTTCAGATTCGCGCTTTAACTCAACGCACATGCGCGAGTGTTCACGAGAGCATCACGACACATGCGTGTTGTGTTCAGACTCGCCTGCCAACTCAACTTACATGCACAAGTGTTCACGAGAGCATCACGACGCATGCGTGTTGTGTTAAAACTCGCGCATCAACTCAACGCACATGCGCGAGTGTTCACGAGAGCATCACGACACATGCGTGTTGTGTTCAAACTCGCGCATCACGACGCATGCGTGTTGTGTTCAGACTCCCCTGCCAACTCAACGCACATGCGCAAGTGTTCATGAGAGCATCGCGACACATGCATGTTCAGACTCGCGTGTCAACTCAATGCACATGCGCGATTGTTCACGAGAGCATCACGACGTATGTGTGTGTTGACTTGCGCGTCAACTCAACGCACATGCGCGAGTGTTCATGAGACCATCGCGATGCGTGTGTTTTGTGTTTAAACTCGCGCATCAACTCAACGCACATGCGTAAGTCTTCACGAGAGCATCACGACGCATGCGTGTTGTGTTCACGCAAGAGCTGACATTGTTATGTGAACGCTTTGGATAATATTATTTTGTAAATAAAGTGGTAAATTATGTTTTTTTTGCACAAACAAAGCACTCATGTCGCTTCATAAAATTGAGTTTAAGCCACTAATGGAATACTTTAATGATGTTTTTCCTACCTTTCTGGACCTTAAAGTGGTAGTTGCGCTGGATCTCTATGGAAGGACAGAAACCTCTCAGACTTCATCAAAAATATCTTAATTTGTGTTCCGAAGATGAACAAAGGTTTTACGGATGTGGAACAACACGAGGGTGAGTAATAAATGGTAGACTTTTTGGCTGAACTAACCCTTTAAGGCCTGTCCAATCCT
Source organism: Elopichthys bambusa (assembly GCA_037101425.1). Taxonomy (NCBI): domain Eukaryota; kingdom Metazoa; phylum Chordata; class Actinopteri; order Cypriniformes; family Xenocyprididae; genus Elopichthys; species Elopichthys bambusa. Next base: position 24,394,539 of record CM074445.1, on the reverse strand, counting down.
GTGTTTCTTCCAACTGTGGAACTCAAAAGAAGATATATTCTGGAACGCTGGTGTCCAATTCAACATGATTGGACCCCATTGACTTATATTGCATGGACAAAAAAAAAAAAAAAAATTCCAAACTATAGTGTTTTGTGTTCCACACAAGAAAGAAAGTCATAGAGATTTGGAATGACATGAGGGGGTGTAAATGATTATAGAATTTTTAATTTTTAATTTCAAAGTACAAAGTCTTTTTTTACCAATACAATAAAGTTGCATGTTAATCAGCATATCTGAATGATTTCTGAAGGATCATGTGACACAGACGGGAGTAATGATACTGAAAATTCAGCAGTGCCAATGCATCTCACAGGAATAAATTAAATTTTAAAATATATTAAAATAGAAAACATTGCAATAATATTGCACAGTATTACTGTTTTGTTGAGCATAAGTGATTTGTTTCAAAAACATTAAGTCTTAATTTCAAACTCAAAAACAAATCACAAAAAAAAAATTAATTATTCACAAACTCACAAACAAATCACTATGTTTTTAAGAAATATTAAAAAGCAATGTCAAGGGAGGGGATATTAATAAATGCATATAAATAAAAAATAAAATATAAAAAAATACAATCCCACTCCAAAAGAAGTCCCCACCAACTACATAACTGAAGCAGTTCCCTCAGCACATGAGCTAAGCGCCCACAAAGTTTTTTGTACAAGCTGCTCGTGTTCAAAGAGACATCGCACTGCCCTAAGCTCTGATCTCATTCTTCCATCTGTTCTGTGGTCTGTAACCTTCAACCAGGTTCATTACATCTTCAAAGCAAGACACGCGTGTGTCAGTGTTGCAGAGTGTTACCTGGCAACCTTCCAGCTCCGCGGTGGAGTCCCGTTGCCAAGGGGAAGCCTTGAGAGGCGAGTGCTGATAATCAGTTCACTGCAGTCTGAAGGGGTGGATCCCTCCATGGGCACGCTTCATGCCATTGCACTGAACGCCAATGTGAGTCGCATGTCAAGCAGCCTGCGGATGCTCCTGAGAGCCAGGCGTTGCAGACACATGATTATTATTATACATATTAACTTATATATACAACAATAACCAATCATCAGCAACTCTAAAGATTCCTTTACAACTTAAATAAGTCCAATTTAAATGAATGCAAAGGCAGTATCTGCAAAAATTGGGAAGAAAAGGTCCACTTGGACCTGCTGCTGGGAGGACGGGAAAAGGTGTATGGCTATAGCCCAGGGCTGGAAACCAGAAAATTGCTAGTTCGACCTCCAAAAGAAACAAGCCTTGTGTTATCTATTGTGCCCTTGAGCAAGACAAGTGATGTGCTCCAAAAGGGATAGTTTTCCCAAAAATGAAAATTCTGTTGTTGCTACTCCTACCCATATGCTGCTATTTTTCAGTGGAACACAAAAGGATAATTGTAAAACAAAGTACATGTTCCAAAAACGCATTTTTTTATTTTGTGTTCCAAACTAAATAAAAAATGCTATAGGTATGGAATAACAAGAGGGTGTGAAAATAATGGGGGTTCAGTTTTTGAATAAACTAACCTTTTGAACTGTCCCCTTTAATAACTGCACTCACATTATCCATTTCACTTTAGATAAAAGTGTACTAAATACTATTTCTAATTAGATGTTTTATTTTCAGATTAAATGATGTCACTTAAACGGTGTGATTTAGGATTCGTAGCATGCCTCCTGTTCCCATCAGGGCTCTTCGCCCTACTTGAAGCAGCATTTCCATTTTTATGTAAGACCCTGAGTCAGCTGTTCTGCTCTACTGCAAGTGTGCTTTTTATTGCCCTTTACTACCCTGTACTCTTGCCTCTGAGGAAAAAGATATTGAATATTTAATACCAAGAGTGTTGGAGATATTATTCAGTAAAAAAAACGACTTACTTTGAAAACATTTTGCTTCACCTAAATGGTACTCTAAAGTGAAAATGGATAAAAATGAAAAAGAGAAAAGGGGCTGAGTAAGATGTATTGATACTGCTGCTATATGGTGTCCATAAAACATATGAGTTGACTATTGAGTAGGCAAATCGGAGTAAATAATGTTTGCTAATAGTATACTCACTATCTGGGTGTCTAGAATAAACAAAATGACGATCAGATGTTACTGTAGCACTGCGCATGCGCGTTGCACAGATCCAGGAAAAACAAAACAAAGCCCCCCGTTTCCTCGATTGCAGAAGACCTATCGTAGATTTCTTTTGCACACGTAAGCTTAGACTACATTTCCGTAACCTATAACATTGTATCACATCGCGACTTAAAACCTTACGTCGCTGCCTTTGTTTGACAGCTCATAGCCGCGTTAGCACGTGAACTGAGAAAGTCAGACAAATTCACAACGCCATACCTGACACTTTTATGCTCTGCTCCCTTCCAGGTAGCGCTTCCTCCGGAGATGGCATTCGCATTTTGGAGGACATATCTCCCATTCTACTTTGGATAAAATGACGCCAAACCAACCGCACGGAAGTCCGCGCGACCATGAGCACAAACACACCGCACGTGATGCACTTGTGTAACGATGGCACAAGCGCGTGCTCGTTACTTAACGGTTATAAAAATAAATAAGCATGCTCTTTTCAAATGTGTAAATTTCCCTTTTAACCTAGTGCTAAAACTACTCAGAGTCACTGCTGTGTTTGAGGACATTGCTTATTAATTAAAAACAGCTTATGATCTTGGAATAGCCTATGTTCTTTTTAATAAAAGGTGGTTGGCTAAAGCTACTCGTTTGTGTTGACACTTTTTTTTTTTTTAAAGATAATGTTTTTAATATATAATATTTTTGATGGCTCCGTTGTGTGACAATTATGTTTCATAGCCTACTACAAAATGTGAGCTTATAAAATGCTATGATTAGGCTATATAAAATACAAGTTATAAGCATAGGCATCAAAACGTATTTTGTGTACCCACATATTGTATATAATATTCAAAATGCTCATTTATGTGCTTGTGTCAATTACTGTAAGTTTATTATCTATGATTATGTGTAGCAATTGCTTAAAATTACAAGTTATCAGTAGCATCAGTTAGGAATGTCGGCGCATGCAGTGTTTTTTTGTTGTAAAGTATTTTTCACGTGATCACTTTGTCAATTTAGGATGTCTTCATTAATAGAGAAAGGTGTTTAAATTTCAAATAATATTAACTGTAGCCTATATAGCAAAATAATCTAACATCATAGACAAAAACAGAACATTGAGTAGACATTTCTTTGTTTAAATGAGATGATATTCCCGGGCCGTTGAAGGTGTTGTCTGTCTGCGAGCACTCAGAGACAGTGTCTTTATCCATGTGTCGTCAGCATAAGGGTGGATTGAAAAGCTTTACCATCTGGAGTTCACTGCGTGTCGAATGTGTTTGTTCGAGACACGCGTGCGGCAGACGACAGTCCTCTAAACTGCAACACAAGAGAGGATCAGGAGACCTCTTCTGACCTCAAAGCAGTTGCAGGGACGGATACTAACTTACACAATACATGAGAGACTGCAAAGTGCATAGATAGATAGATAGAACCAGCAACAACGGATCAGTAGGCTATATCAGACTAAATTTGTCATTATTTTCACGTTTAGGCCTACCTAGTAAGCAATTTTGCGTTTAAAAGACGTCTAATAGCCGTCCAAACATAGCCCTGACGTCTAGGCTAAAACAAGGCAAAATTTGGGCTGTCAGTGAGAATTTAATAGGTCAAGAATAGACTAGTCATCAATTAGAACGTCAAGAAATGAAACCACTTTGTAATCACTGTTTAATTTGCTCGCAAGTTATTTCGGCTAAAACGACATGTAAACAAATTCAAGGTTATTTTGGCTAGAACTGGGTTACCCATAGCCAGATTATATCAGGTCTATAGCTAACCGAGACGGGAAAATGACGGCTATTGCTTGCTAGGAAACGCCTTGCCGCCATTTTAAGGTATTTTAAGTTAACTAACGACAATTCGGACTGCGAGAGACGAATTACCGATCAAATGTCCTTTAAGAGATTCGACCCCATTAAATTCTTTGAATAATTCGTACACTGAGTGAAATACAGGCCTGTTTATAAACAAGACAGGCTGTTGTAGTAGATGACTGGTTTACATCACTAACCAAATGAGAACTATCAGTGATTTGGAGTCGGTGGAAACGTTGTCGTGTACCAATAAAATGAGGAAAGGATAAAGATAAATCAGTGTTCGACAATAAATCAATGCGGCATGAGGGATGAGCTTGTGTGGGGGATGGGACTCAACGCGCAGATGACAGGCCATATGGAGTCGGCCTTGTTTTTTTGGACACAATTTGATGAACTAATACTTTCTAAGGGCATATTGCGGTGTTAACCAAATATTTATTTCACGTGAAATTGTTTACGTCGAAGAATAAACAGTCAGTGGTGTCATGGCGCATGTACAATTACCTTATTTCTTCAAGAGACTTGTGGTTTATTTGCAAGTACGCATTCCATAAGAGCATTACATTACATAAGGTTAGAATAAAAAAATCTAATCAAACCTAAAATAAAGACGTATGTTTCAAATAGTTTGAGTCAAACTCAAACTGCACTTGTGCATCAAGAAACGAATAAAAAGGAAAGTGTGCATTGTTTAGAAATCACGACGATTAAATAAAACCGAACCGTGCATCATGAAAAGTGCAGAAACTATTTTCCAAACGGCTAATGTTTAGTAAGCCGACAGATGCCACCTCTTTCCACCAGAGTATAATCCTCTCTGAAGGGAAGGGAACAGAGGAGCAGGACGGAGAGCTTCAGTGTGTGTGATAAACTGGGCTGCTCTCCTCCTCTCTGTCAGATCGCGCTCTGCATCACACCATTTCACATGATGACCGACTCTGCATACGAGCACCGAAGCCTTCTGCTCTGGCTATTTGCTTCTAACATGCATTTTTCTGCTTTCCTTTTTCGTTTATCTTGAAGAAATTCGAGTGATGCAACACTGTAATCGGAAATGATTTATGTCGCATCCAACAGCATCAAGGTGCGCAAAAGCGTGCGGAACATTTGATGATTTTGGAACGACGCTCTTCTGCACCGACTGCCTTGTGGACATTTCCTCCAAACTGGATATATGGACAATTATTATCTCGAGGGATAAAAACCTATTATTTATATCCTGCTTCGCAAGGTGTATTTGTGTAAGTTTTGATGAAATCGATGTGCAATGTTATTTTATTTTTTATTTTTATTTTTTTTTAAAAAAACAAATTGTTAATGTCATGTTTTACTAAAGCATGTTTCTTTTTTCCTTCTTATAGCTCATATGACAGCAGACTGTAAATGCATTGAGGTGCCACTGTATCAAATTATGTCAGGCTACATTAATAGGTTCTTTGATTTTCAGACTGAATGGACGTCACTGAATGGATCGCCTAATTAAAATCCAATTCGCGGGGAATTTTCCTTTCTGTGTATATGGCGCAAGGTCGGCTTTGACAAATGGTCCCCTCCACTTTTTTCCCAATATTTAGTTTACCCCCTTCTGATGCAGGTGCTTTCAACTGCCCCCACCTTCTAACATATACCCCGCCCGACCCCCCACACGAGGCGGCGGTGTCTCTAGTCCCACAGTTTCCCCCTTCTTTCTTACCTCTGCTGCATTTTGCATGAGCTATCTAGGTCATTAGCATTTTAGCGTATGCAAGACTTGACAAAGCTGGTGAGGAGCCAGATGGGCCCTCTACTATTTTTTATATCTCATGGGAGTTGAGTAAGGGACCAACTGCATGCAGCAAGCCACTGAGCGCTTTCTTTTTATTGCCATCACTCGGGCCTTATGTTGCACCAACACATGATGGAGAGATGCGCACCGCGTCCTGTGGAAATAACGCGCTCGTGCCATTCGAAAAATAGGTAATGTAATACCTGGGAACGCTTGTTTGATATATTATGTGTGTGTTGATGCACAGATGCTTTAAGAATGCAATGTTGGATGCTGATGCTACACAAGTCGGAGGAGGAGGATGTAGACATTTTGGTGCAACATCGTTGCTGGCATATAGTACTGTAGCTAGTTGTGCGATTCTCAACATTGTGGTTGAAAACAGGCCTGCTTTTCTTCGTGTTCACAGCGGACCTTGATTTAAATGTCCATACAATTAAGGCACGCGGTGAATGCCAAGAGAGATGGCAAATATCATCGAAGACTGTTTTTATAACAGCACAACGCAGACAGTGTCCGTTTGCGATGCATGACAGTTCTTATTTTCTTTCGCTCGGTTTTTGTGAGAGAGAGCGCGCGCGCGCTCGTGTTTGTGTGTGTGGAGGTGAACCGACGCATCAATGCGGCCAAACTACTCTTTAATATTTCATTGCGTTCTTCCATAATTTTGTGTTGCGCATACGTGCGTATCCATGAATATAATGAAGAGTCATTATGAGCATAAGACTTTAAAACACTAACAACTAACCTGGAGGTCTGATGAAACGTCCTTTTGGTATTTGTCTATTATAGAGGACGCTTTTAAAATCTAGAAATGTCACATTTGAAGACATGTAGCACACGATGTCTTCAGGAGAAGATGAAGAATATAATATGGATAGAAAAGTTGTGAGGCCTAGAATGACAACCAATTTAAACAGAACACATCACCAACCGTTCCGGATTTCTTGAATTTATGAACACTTAAAACGACAGCAATGGGTCCGAGTGACACTTGTCATGTGTCCTCATTCTAAAGACAGAAAATATTACGCATGTACGTTTGTATCGTATCCATGACACTGTAAATCATTTTAGTTTGTCAATAAAAGCACATATCCACGAAGCAAACATTAATTTCTTTTTTTTTTTTTCACGCAATATTTGTCACTTCATATTTCGATTTATCAGAACACACACTTTTTTTTATCTAGCTATATATATGATATATATGATATAAGATGCAGGCCGCGAGCTATATGTGTAATTTAGAGACAAAGTTAACAGCTTTTTAATTGCAGTTTAAGTGATATTTGATATAAATTCACAATGACGTTTACAATTTCAGAATAAACATTTTATTTGGCGTTGAAAACATAGAAGATACATGCCTGATTCCATATAGAATAAGTCCACTAAGAACTTTTATCCCTCAGTTCTAGAAAATCATATGGATGCTTTAAAGAACCCATCAAAACATTGATCTGAGGAATATAATGCAACATCAATAACGTTTTAAAGAACCAGCCAAGAACAGCAAACATGTTCCTTGCTGAATTTAAGAGGACCATTAAAAAAAAAAAAAGCCTTTATTTACACGCTTCTAATGGTCTATATTCCGGTAGGCTATATAATGGAAACTGAAGCAGGTTTCGATTACATAAACAGGCATTTCACATTATAGTCGCCTTAAACATGCCATTAATTACAGCTCTTGACACAATATTTTATCTTCACTTCATATGAAATGTACATTTTTAGAGATACATCCCAACCAGTGTTTCATCATTGTATTCCTATACTAGTAACCGCGAACCGCTTTTCAAGGTCATTTAGCTAATGGTTGCTTTTGGAAATGTGGGCCTATAGGCTTTTGCCAAATGATTTGGTAACACTTTATTTTAAGGTGACGTAGTTACACGTTACTACATGTACTTACTATAGTAATAACAGTAAATTATGCTAACCCTAAACCAAACCCTAACCCTAACTATAGGCTAGTATAACTAGCCTACATGTAGGCTAGTTAATTAATATTACTCAGTACTTATTTGAGTAATTACAATGTAACTACGTCGCCTTAAAATAAAGTATAACCAATGATTTTTATAATTAAATAGGCAACTGAAATTGTTTTATAAGGTAAACGCGTAGGCTATAGCTTCTATTCGCCAATGAAATATATCAAAGAAAACATGCTTTTGTTGAGTCATAATAATTACAATTTTAATTGTAGGCCACCAGTCGAATTGTAGTTTAATGATTTCGTCCACGAGGCTACTAATCAAGGTTAACGTTGTGTATCATTTCCGTTAGAGGTTCAAATATTATTTAAGCGCCAATAAACCTCAGAATAGAACGTGCAGGCCTTCTTCCTGTTCTAGAACTAGCAACCCTTCATTCGTTTACAAATTAAGCGTTCAGGCAATTCAAGCTAATAAATGGAGATAATCAAGATGTAGTTTTATAAACCACACATTAGCCTGCTTGTCTGCAGTTTTCATTTCAAAGGTTCAGGGGGAAAAAAGAAAGAAGCGCACACGGGCAGTTTGCGTCACACAGATGGCTTCATTTTACTAGAGGTGAATGATGTAACTCCGAACTAGTGCTCTAAAATGGTCAAATACATCGCAGAAGAGAAAAATTTGAAATTATGCAGAACACAGAATTTTCCGCCTTTTAGCAACAGCTAAGAAGCGAACCGTGTGTGGCCTTGTCGAAAATGCTATATCCTTTAAAGGGTATTTAAGGACACTGCATAATGTCAGATCAACCTCATTAGGCAGAGGTGTAGCCTACATTAGCATATTTCATCAAAAGAATATTTAGGTCGCAGATTAAATTCAGACAGCTGCCCCTGTGTTTTTAATCAGCGAGTTGGTAATTTTTGTAAATGTTGATTCTTGAAGGACGCGGGGACACAGTAGTAGTGTGACACAAAAGGAAGTTATTTCAATGGGATTTGCATGGGTGGATTTAAATGAAAGTTACTGGATGTTATTATGACCAAATACAGAGTTATGTTAATTGGTATTTATTTAATGAGATGAGCAAAACTGTCAGGTAAGACTACACTTGTGGCAAATAAAAACAACGTTTGGTGCCTGTTCTGGGTGCAAATTATAGCCTACAACTATTTTAGATTAACTAGTTTTAAAGATTTTTAAACACCTGCTAAATGATTAAAATGTGATCGCAATTTTTCTGTCGAGGTTCGTCTGGCACAACGCAAATAGTCATTTCGCGTCATTATCAGTAAAAAAAAATATCATAAATCATAACTAAAGCACTACATTTGTGTGATATATAATAAAAGATGCATAATGACATTAGGCTACGTGTAACGCTTCATCGTCATAACGCGTTTGCAAGTAAAAATTCGCGCACTTTACTTGTAATGTAACCTAAAAAAACGTTTGAAAACAACGTAGAAACACACACACACACACACACACACACACACACGTATAGAATTATAGAAAATAAGAATATGTTGACTACCCATGTTCAGGCCTTATTTAGGTGGTCTGACCCCCATAAATCGTTCCTAAGTTTGGCAGTTCTTTTCTGTCTTTTTATACAAGCGATGCAACTAAGCACCATCAGTGTAATATAATTCCATCCAGTTATATAACTGAAATCAAAACCACCCACAAGTCCCACTCATTTCTATGATGCTTATTTTTACATGTTAAAATATTCGTATAAATATGCCTCGAGGTTTAATGCGTTTTTATGGAACAAAGATCTGGCTCGAAATAAAAAGGAATTCTCCACTTTATTACATCATGAGAACTGAAACTGTACCAGGCCACGAGTGTGTGTGTGTGTGTGTGTGTGTGTGTCCTCTCTCACCCCAACACCTTATGGTGTCCACAAGGTGGCGTTGTTTGAGAGGTGACTATCAATTATCATAAACCAGCTGATCATTACACATAAAATGTAAATACACTAGTGAATGCCACTGGTAAGTTAAATATATTAAAAATATAAAGTACAATAGGCATATAGCCTTCAGAAAGCTTAGAAATGTTATCACACCTAACAGTTCAACAATAATTCTGATTCATTAAATGTGGACATAATGTTATTTTTATTTCATTTGAATATTAATTTAAAATCTCTTCATACAAATGCCCATGAGAACACTGACAATCTTTATAATATATTTAGCTTTTTATTTAGTCTTTAAATATCAAAATATCCAACTCATATGAACTAATGGAATATGTATAATAGTAACAGATTATATTAAAATGAAGACATTTCAAAGGATTTCTGTAGTCATGCAAATTTAACACACACATTAAATGACCTTCAGGCACTGACCTTATGATACTTTAGATATATATATATATATATAAAAAAAGGCCAGGGAAAGATGACCAAGGAGTGAACATTGCCTTTGGATAAGAGAATGAAAAAGGCTGATTAAATGTTTAAGCAGAACAGCTGGGAGGCGAATGCAAGGAAGTGAAGAACAAGATGACGACAGATAGAGAAATAGATACTGTGCACCTTCCCCGAACTTAGTGGAAGGAATATCCAGCTGACGGGAGACCTCCACACCACTGTGTGATAAATTTCAGCACATCTTGACATTCTGGACTGTGAGTGGTCTAAAGGGTGAAACAAAAACAACCAATCATGATCAAAGCACTGCAGGCGACCCTAGGCAGGATGGATGGGGAAAAAATGTATAATGCGAAAATTGCAAATGCACCCACAAGGATAAAAAAAAAAAATGATGATGAAATGCATCGAAAGAGAGCATTTACATTTACTTCAACACAACACATGCTAATAAATTCACTCCTGGGAGTTAACTTTTGATCAAGAGAGCAAATTAATTATAAATCAAACGATTGCAGTGTGATTGAAGACTAATTGTGAAAGCTCAAAGGTAACAAATGAGTAACTTGTACCTTTGTAGCCATCAAGAATTTATTCCAGTCATCTTTATTTGCTGCCATCCCTGGTCTTTTAAACTCAATTTTGTTGCGCAGGACAGGGTAACCTGTGTTCCAAATAAAAAGAAGAAAAAATAAGAAATGTTCATGTTAGATTAGTTTACTTCAGAAATAAAAATTCCTGATAATTTATTAACCCAATGTCATCCAAGATGTTCATGTCTTTCTTTCTTCAGTCGAAAAGAAATTAAGGTTTTTGATGAAAACATTCCAGGAATTTTCTCCATATAGTGGACTTCAATGGTTACCAACAGGTTGAAGGTCCAAACTGCAGTTTCAATGCAGCTTCAAAGGACTCTACACAATTCCAGACGAGGAATAAGGGCCTTATGTAGCAAAACGATAGGTCATTTTCTAAAAAAAAAAAAAGAATTATATATTTTTTCATCTTGCATTGCTCTGCGATGCGCCACGCATTACATAATCACGTTGGAAAGGTCACGCATGACATAGGCGGAAGTACTGCAGTAGGGCGAAAAACTCCATCTCATTTTCTCCTCCAACTTCAAAATCTTCCCACATCGTTGTTTTATGCACATTCTATGCACATTCGGTTTGTAGACACTGGATCGGTACTTCTGCCTACGCGTGACCTTTCCAACGTGATTATGTAATGCATGGCGCATCGCAGAGCTAGTGCAAGATGAGCATTTGTGATTAAAAAGTATATATATATATAATTTTTCTATTTTTTTTTTTTTTTTTAAAGAAAATGACCTATAATTTTGCTACATAATACCCTTATTCCTCAACCGGGATTGTGTAGAGCCCTTTGAAGCTGCATTGAAACTGCAGTTTGGACCTTCAACCCATTGGTCCCTGTTTAAGTCCACTATATGGAGAAAAATCCTGGAATGTTTTCCTCAAAAATTAATTTCTTTTTCGACTGAAGAAAGAACGACATAAACATCTTAGATGATGTGGGGTGAGTAAATTATCAGGAATTTTTAATTCTGGAGTGAACTAATCCTTTAATTCTACTCTTAAAGGGAGCCCATTAAAAGAGCTTGTTTAAAGGGATAGTTCTATGGAAGTAAATTAATGCCAAATGTTTTTTAAATAAAAAGCTTGTTGAATTGCACTAATTGAAAATTGAGTGTCTTTAAGGTTACTTTCCCGTGTGTAGGCTACATGTAAGCAGCTTTCTCTCCAGTGAACGAGATTATAACATTATTCCCCGATGCTGATGTACAGATCAAACGTTAAATCTGAGGTAGACATATATTTCTCTCTGTTGTTAAGTTTCCTTAACTTTATATTGTGGCGCTGTGTTGTAATACTAGGGATTCCCTCATACGCCATATCCCCTGCCATCAGGACATATAAAATGCTTAACATAACTTAATGGACTAGTACAGTGATATAAAAGACCAAACTCACACCTTATTGGTGATTTAAGTTATACTATATAGACTCCAGGCAAGCAGATACTAGGATAAAGTTGGTTTGACGTTTAACTTTTGATATTCGCAAATTTAGGGACTGTCTCTAAAGTTACGACATTGGTATTCACATTTCTACCTTCAAAAGCATTTTAAATTTTTTTTCAATTAGTGCAATTCAACAAGCTTTTTATTTTAAAAACATTTGGCATTAATTTACTTCCATATAGTTCACCCAAAAATGAAAAATCTGTCATCATTTACTTTCACTCTTTTTTAAAGAAAGTTTCAACTGTTTTTGTTCATACACTGAAAGTTAAAGGAGTCTAAAACAACACTCATTGTATTGGACAAAAAAACACAAAAGACATTTCTCAAAATATCTTCATTTGAGTTCCACAGAAGAAAGAAAGAAAGTCATACAGGTTTGGAAAGACAAAAGGGTGAATAAAAGATGACAAAATGTTAATTTTTTCCAAGCAGTTTATAAACAATTTAAAGGGAGCATTGATCCAAGTCTCCTTGCACAGACTGCGACCATCACACTGGACCGTCTTTTGTGCAGACTGCCTCACCTGTGATGACGCAAGGTAAGGACCGGATGCCAGTGCCGGCAGCCACTAGGGAGGCTTCATATGTGCCCCTCTCATCCTTCGGAAGCACCTGCTCCACCCGCTGGTCCATGGACACAGTCAGAACCCATTCCCTAATCTCCTCCCTCTTCTCCACCTGGAACACAGCCAATGGGAAGAGATTGCTCAAAGAGTCAAAAAAAGAAAAATACACAAGTGGCAGTGCAGTTTTTGTGGCGAAGGCTTACGGTAACATGTAGCTTCGAAGGTATGGGGACCTCAAATGGAATATCTGTATCCTGGAAGTCTGTGTGATCTAAAGCATCCAATGTGCCCTCATCAATGCCCTGGAAATTTATAACAATTACAGAAATGAAATGAGAACACTTAAAGTAGATTTTTTTTTTTTTTTTAATTATTTAAAAAAATTATGAATTTAAAGTTTGGGGTCAGATTTTTTTAAAGATATTTTTGAAAGAAGTCTCTTATGCTCACCAAGGCTGTATTTATTTAATCAAAAATACAGTAAAAACATAAATACTGTGAAATATTACTAATATATATATATATATATATATACACACACACACACACACACACACACTGAACAAAATTATAAATGTACACTTTTGTTTTTGCCCCCATGAGCTGAGCTCAAAGATCTAAGACTTTTTCTATGTACACAGAAGGCCTATTTCTCTCAAGTATTGTTCACAAATCTGTCTAAATCTGTGTTAGTGAGCACTTCTCCTTTGCCGAGATAATCCATCCACCTCGCAGATGTGGCATATCAAGATGCTGATTAGACAGCATGATTATTGCACAGGTGTGCCTTAGGCTGGCCATAATAAAAGGCCACTTTAAAATGTGCAGTTTTATCACACAGCACAATGCCACAGATGCCGCAAGTTTTGAGGGAGCGTGCAATTGGCATGCTGACTGCAGGAATGTCTACCAGAGCTCCAAAAGCTCCAAAAGCGTTTCAGAGAATTTGGCAGTACATCCAACCGGCCTCACAACCGCAGACCACGTGTAACCACACCAGCACAGGACCTCCACATCCAGCATCTTCACCTGCAAAATCGTCTGAGACCAGCCACCCGGACAGCTGCTGCAACAATCGGTTTGCATAACCAAAGAATTTCTGCACAAACTGTCAGAAACCGTCTCAGGGAAGCTCATCTGCATGCTTGTCGTCCTCATCGGGGTCTCGACCTGACTGCAGTTTGTCGTCGTAACCAACTTGAGTGGGCAAATGCTCACATTCGATGGCATCTGGCACTTTGGAGAGGTGTTCTCTTCATGGATGAATCCCGGTTTTCACTGTACAAGGCAGATGGCAAACAGCGTGTATGGTATCGTGTGGGTGAGCGGTTTGCTGATGTCAACATTGTAGATCGAGTGGCCCATGGTGGCGGTGGGGTTATGGTATGGGCAGGCATATGTTATGGACAACAAACACAGGTGCATTTTATTGATGGCATTTTGAATGCACAGAGATACCGTGACAAAATCTTGAGGCCCATTGTTGTGCCATTCATCCACGACCATCACCTCATGTTGCAGCATGATAATGCACTGCCCCATGTTGCAAGGAGCTGTACGCAATTCCTGGAAGCTGAAAACATCCCAGTTCTTGCATGGCCAGCATACTCACCGGACATTTCACCCATTGAGCATGTTTGAGATGCTCTGGATCGGCGTATACGACAGTGTGTTCCAGTTCCTGCCAATATCCAGCAACTTCGCACAGCCATTGAAGAGGAGTGGACCAACATTCCACAGGCCAACAACCTGATCAACTCTATGCGAAGGAGATGTGTTGCACTGCGTGAGGCAAAAGGTGGTCACACTAGATACTGACTGGTTTTCGGACCCCCCCAATACAGTAAAACTGCACATTTTAGAGTGGCCTTTTATTGTGGCCAGCCTAAGGCACATCTGTGCAATAATCATGCTGTCTAATCAGCATCTTGATATGCCACACCTGTGAGGTGGATGGATTATCTCGGCAAAGGAGAAGTGCTCACTAACACAGATTTAGACAGATTTGTGAACAATATTTGAGAGAAATAGGCCTTTTGTGTACATAGAAAAAGTCTTAGATCTTTGAGCTCATGAAAAATGGGGGCAAAAACAAGTGTTGCATTTATAATTTTGTTCAGTGTATCATGGGTTCATGGGTGAACTATCCCTTTAATGCATCCTTGCTTAATAAAATAATTATTTTTTTAAAAAATAAAAATGCCCCTTACTTGCCTCTGAACATATTTCACTGAATAACTGGGGCAGCAAGACAGCTACCTTTGCAAGCGATTTATGAAGTTTAAATTTGTTTCATACCAACTAAGAGGCTGGTGGCACAACTGATGGTTTGCGTTCTCTGTAGCCCACAGTCTCATTTGAAAGATACTCATCAGACTGCACACACAAGCAAAAAAAAAAAAAGTCTTTTACTTACATCAGCCAAATCCAAGAAGCGGTTGAGGAAGATAAAAGCCATGTTCTCCCATCCCACAGCCTGCATGAGAAATATTCATCAGTGACACGCAGAATTGAAACAGCTCAAATTAAAAATGAAAAGTTTAAGAAATATTTAAAAGAACTCCAGAAAAAGGACACATTGCTTCAGAACACGAGGCAACTCTAACTGCTTTGCGAATCAAATTATTCACACTTGCTGTGAGCTCTTACTGGAGCAAACAGAGGAGAATTAAGCCAATTTCCCAGGGCTCTTAGCTGCCCTCCTGTCTCACATGAATAGTTGAAGCAGCTATGCGAGTGTGTGTTTGGAGATGGGCTCACTGTGAGTTCACCTTGGCAGCCAGGCCGGCCTCATAAAAGGCCTTGTCAGCTGGAATGAGCTCGGTGTGCCTCAGGAGAGAGACAGACAACTTGGCCGCCACAGAACTCTGTAGACAAGTAAACATGTATGCAAATTTACAGTGACACAGATAACATAAAAGAGAAGTGTTTTGGATGTTAAAATACTATTTTATTCCTATTTTATTGTGCCTGAGTCAATGACTTTGGGGGGCCAACCGATGGAAGGTATGGGACTGTTCTGGAAACTTTTTTTGAAATCAGTAATTTTTGTTTTGTTGACACTGAAATTACACACTTGAAAAGCATTATGAAAAGGCATTCAGAACAGAATGTTTAATATTTTTCTAGAGTAAGGATGCATTAAGGATGCATTACTTTATTCTATCCATTGGCATTTGATTGGATGTTTTTTAAACATCAAAAAATATGAGAATTAGCAAAAATGCTAATTTTTTTCTCTTTTATGAGAATTAGCAAAAATGCAGTAAAACAGGTCTATTCTCATATTATTACAATTTAAAATATTTTCTATTTTCATTTAATTTAAAATGTAATTTATGCCTGTAATGGCAAAGCTGAATTTTCAGCATCATTACTCAAGTCTTCAGTGTCACATGATCCTTCAGAAATCATTCTAATATGCTGATTTGCTGCTCAAGAAACATTTCTTATTATTATCAGTGTTGAAATGCTTAATGTTTTTGTGGAAACAGTGATACTTTTTTCCCCCCAGGATTCTTTGATGAATAGAAAGTTCAAAACAACAGAATTAACTTGAAATAGAAATCTTTTGTAACATTATAAATGTCTTTACTGTCACTTTCAATTAATTTAATGCATCCTTACTGAAAAAAAAGTATTAATATCATTAAAAAAAATCTTACAGACCCCAAACTTTTGAACAGTAGTGATTAAAAAGGGTTTATGTGGTATCAAAATGCATATACAATACCATTTTCACATAATAAAGATCAGCTTGAAGTATGTACACACCAGCTGGTCAATGCCTTTGGCTGCAGAGCGGGTGGCGTAATAGTGAGTAACCAGCAGCATCTGCTCAAACTCCTCATGAGCTGGAGAATTAGCTTCTGAAGACTTGGTCAGGTTTTCACACTGCACAGTAAAGAGATACAGTAAGATTCATTATTTCCCACTTGAATATCGAATCAATACTGACTAAATAATCTCCCAAGTGTAAGCTGCCATAGTAACCCAAAGCTCACCAGCAGCAGAAGGACGTCCCTCAGATCTGCCCACATCCGATAAGCTTCCGCACAATCCCGGTCCCTTAGGCTCATCAGCTCCAGGAACATCCGCTTGTAGATGTTGAAGTTCTGCAAGATAGGAAAGAAGATGTTGCTGAGGAAAGATAAAATACTATATGCTTAGCTTGAGGGGACATTTAATGGAAAACACTCTGCTTTTTTTTCTTTTCTTTTTTTTAAAGATTAATTTACAATGCATAACTGTATGTACCTGTGAATAAGCTGGCACACCGTGCTGGGCGTACAGGTCGAGCACTTTCTCTGCCCCACCCTCTTTGATCAGGTGAGTGGCGTATAGGGCAATGTACTTGTGCAGGATCTTAAAATTCTGTTGGAGAAGGGAAAGGCAGATACTCTGTGAAAATTATGCCATATCTCCACACTAACATGTCTGGGATGGCAGAACAGATGAATTGGTACCTGTTTCGAGGCTGTGTCAATACATTTCTCCCACTGTCCTCTCTCAGCATACATGTCCAGGGCAGCCACCACATCTACCCCAACCAACTGATAGAAAGATAAAGAAAAAGTGTTAGGACAAATTAATATTTAAATAAAGCTATTAAGAAATAAATAAAACTATTACTAATAATATTAAAATATAAATAATATGCACTAATATATATTAATATGAATAAAAATACTAAAAAAATAATTGTTAATTATAATAATGACTATTATTAATATTATTGTTGCTATTAATATTATTATTAATAATAATAATAATAATAATAATAATGACTAGAAAATAAAGGAAAATTATCAGGACAGATTAAGTTTTAAAATAATTAAAATTATTACCCATTTCTACTAATCTTAAAAACAATAAGTTTACAATATTTTATTATTAACCCTCTGGTCCTCTTCATTTAGGGGTCACTTCGCAGTCAAAAGTGACCGAAGCCTTGAAATGTAACCTTTTTCTGGAAAACTAATGTAATATATTTTTGTTCAATAATATTTTTTTATTACTATTTCAAATTTTGAGGGTATTTTTTGATACTATGCAATATTTATAAAATGTTTATTAGCTATTTATCCCCACTGAAAATAACACACAATTTTTTTCTAATATATTTTTAAATTATTTTTTAATTAAAGCAGTATTCCATGTTAAAATAGAGACAAGGCACTTAAAAACAATTTTTGAAGGTCGATTAGTGCAATCTGGTGGGAGTAAAAAAAGATCAACTTATGTAATGCCATGGTGTAACCACTAGATTCCTATATAGTTCAATATAAAGGGCCTTTTTTAATTTTCTAGTGTCTTTTAGACATAAATACTTATTTTTATTAAGTTGTGGGTTTGGATTTATACTTAGACATTCTCAAAGACTACTTTTTGTCAAGGTTTAGATTTTTATTAAAATGTTGTTTTGAAGTGTCAGTTTTTGCATTAATTTTTACTACAGTCAAACCTGAACACAGAGGAGGACACATACAATTCAATAAAAATTGGTATTTCAATAAAAGTGGTAACAGGTATGTTTTATCACAGCTTAATAAATCTGGGTCTGATCTGATTTCTATGGAGCCATGCACATGACATGCAAGAAAAAAAATTAAATCGTGCGCATGATTTACTAATTCGTTTGCTTGATTTACTAAAACGTGCACACGATTTACTATTCCGTTCCCTCGATTTACTATATCGTGCACACGATTTACTACTTCGTTCCCTCAATTTATAAATCATGCGCATGATTTATAAATCGAGGGAACAAATTTGTAAATCATGCGCACGATTTAGCCTACTATTTTTTCCATACATGTCATGTCCCAGGCTCCGTAGATTTCAACCTCTTAGTTGAGTCCTTTTGCTCAATTCTACCATATTATTACAGCCACACCAGTTCATTTGTGTGTATAATAGTGTGTGTAAGTGAGCTTGTTGTTTTTGACCAAAGAGGACCAGAGGGTTAATAATAATATAAAAAATGTGTGTTATTTATAATAATGACATGTAGTATTATTATTATAATTAATAATAATATCCATTTAAAAAAATGCCTCTCATTGCTTATTACTTTAATCTAAAATCAAAAAGGTTCTTCTCATTAACACACAATACAATATATGATATAGCACCTCCTTGACTAGCTACATTTTATTATGTATGTGTACATTAAACTAGTTTCCTCATTAACATTCTGTCTTTCTTTTCAATAAAAATCCCTTACCTGCATCATTCAGTGACGGTGAATCTAACTAAACTGCCAGTAAAGCATTGCAATGAGAGGTAAGCGCTCACATCAATTTGATGACTCATATCTGTTATTCTAAATTGAATCAAGCCAATCATCTTCATTTTTCTCCCCTCACAACAATAACCTAAAACAATGAAGTACCAGAGCGGAGGAGCTGCAGTCTGTGGTTTTGTGTTATGCTCATTTAATGCATTCTTTAACCTTAACTTCCATTACTAGGAAATAGATTTTATTTGTTCGAACTTAAACAGAATTCTGACAGCTAGCAGTTCCCAGACATTTTGAGCCATGTTGCTCATGTGGGCGGCATGAGTTCGATTAACAATACTGTTCCCTCTCGCTTTCCCAAGGAGGTCTGTGATACCTGGAGAAAGCTATACGGTAGCATATTTATTCATATTTATATGCTGCTTGCAATCATTTTTTTATTTTATATCAACATTTGATGCTATTTCACATGCTTTTTGCCTCCATTATTGTGTAGTTCCAGGATCTACCAGCAGGCTAACCCCTTGCTCTCTCCCCATCATTAATATCCTGTCTATAATATATATATAAATAAAAGTGGCAAAAAGACAGATTAATCTGATAAAGTGAACTTACAGAGTCAACTTTGCCTTGATTCTTCAAGTGTTCTTTGTAGCGTTTGTCCACATATTCCTCTAGCCTGTGAAAAGAGGAAAGGTCATAAAAACTTATTAATGGCAAACTCTTATAGAGAATGACATCACAGTATTTTAAATAAGGGGGTGCTTTCACATTAGCACTTTTAGTGCACACCCAGGTTCGATTGACGTCAGAGTTCGGTAAGTTTGGATGATGTGAACACTGTCTTCTGAACTCGGGTGTGCACCTGGGTCCACTTAAAAAGGGTGGTCTGGGGTGCGGTTTGCTGCTGATATGAACGCAAACGTACCAAATTGCGGAAGTGAACTGCTATTAATGCCGTATTATTTGATAAAAATGTGTGTTTGTGTGTGTATTTCGCTCACTTTCCTGACGAGCGTGACTGACGTGCTGTAAGCAGATACGAACCAGATTCGCGGCAGATAGACGCAAGTGCCATTACAAACAAAACCAACAGTTAAAGAACAAAAATATAAAAGTGAGGAGAGCAACGTTATGCATTTTGCTGCCTTCTCCTGCGCCGTCGTTACTAAGCAACGGAGTAAACAGCTGCTGGTTTGATGACGCAAACGAACCGCGGGTCGGACCCAAATAATATAATATGAACACAGTCCAGTGGGGGCAGGGGGAGGGGGGAGCAATCGAACTCGGGTTCGGGTCCAGGCAATCGAACTAAGTGTGAAAGCACCCTTAATACACCTTATTCAGCACCAGAACTTGATACCTAAACCTATTTTTCCGTTCCTAAATAAAAGACAGTCAGAGATAAACTGTGAAGGCCATCTGCACCTCTTTGGCCTTGTGTTGTCGTGCACTTCATTTGTTGCACTGAGTGATTTTTCTGACAGCGAGAGAGTGATTTCACTGCCTCCCTCTCACATTGTTGGCTGTAGCGTTGTTAGGGGCGACCAGTCTGCTAAGGGCTCACCTTGGATCAAGCTCCTTGGCCACTCTTTTGGCTTTGTTCCATTCTTCTCCCTCAATGAATGCGTCTATGGCGTTCTTAATGAGGTCCAGGTTGAGGTAGAGCTCAGCAGCCTGAAAAAAAAAACCATTTTGTACCTCAATAGGTCCATGGCTCGAGGACGCTGAAGAATAGAGGAAGTCTGTGAGCTTTTTGTGTGGTCACATTACTTTTGTGTCATATACACTAAATATACACTCGCACACATGGGCACACTAGCACACTGAAAGCACCATTTCCTCTCTCAAAACACAATAATTAGCGAAGAATAAAAAAGGGTAGTATTTTTGGGCTTTTTTTTAGTATTTCTGCTTAAAATATGTGAGGAAAATAAAAAAGAAATGTCAATATCGAGTTTCATAAACTGAATGTGCTTCTATGCCTGAAAAATAAACAAAATAAACATACCTCGTTGTACTTTCTGAGCTGAATCAGCCGTGGCCCGACAACCTGACTGACGTCCACCGCCTTGTCATGGGATAAAAATTTAATGGCCAATTCTGCTGCCTGAAGGACATGAAAAGATGAGAAAACCTCTGTAAAACTGAAGATGCCTCTTAAGGAGCATAAAAACATACATACAGCAGGTAAGTGAAATAGCTGACAAACATTTTTATGCAATTCATTTTGTAGGAATGCACTAAATGTACAGACATTTCATGGAAATTGAGTACAGCTCTCTAATGGATGGCCACATACAGTATAACAGTGAGAGCAATTGACAATTTGTAGTTGATCTACGTTTTGAATCCTTTTTATAGTTTTTACAGACATTTTGCAGCCAAAAAAGCTCATTAGTCCAATAGTGTAGTGATGTATGAAGCAACGCTCACACAGAAGTCACTTTCAAACTAAACTGCTTTCTATTAGTCAACACAGCAAATGTGAATGTGCATCTGAACCAGATTCCTATTGAAATTAAATTTTGCATGCAAAAATTCACAGAACATCTTTAAACGTTACTGCACCTTTAATCAAATCTGCTGACACTTTCATCAAATAATAAGGGATTTTTCTACAGAATGACTGAGAAAATTACAACACAATGAGTATTTAATAGAAGTATGAAGTTAGAGGTCTTTATGAAGTTAGAGGATATGGTGACTGCTGCTAGGTGGCTTGCAGTCTGGACCTTACCTTCATCCAACACTTCATCAGCAAGTCCATGTTAGATGAGTCCTTCACTTTCAGATAGCAGTCCACAGCTCTGGCATACTCTCCCGTCTGTTCCCACTCCTGAGCCTGCTCAACCATACCTTCCACACCCCTGTAAACACACACACACAATTATTTCTCATGGACTTGTAAATATTGTCATTTGTTTGCCATTTCCTGCTTTCCTTCCATCTCTATTAACGTTATAGTACTTGGAAAGAAAAACCCTCACTGATTTTTCTTATTCAGCAAAAGTAAGAAGTACTACCATTTTATTATTGCTGGCTAAATAGTATGCCAATTATTTTACTATGAGTGTTTTGAATAAAGACTTGAAACCCCTATTTATGAAAGGTCTTCAGACTTCTGAGATGACATGGTGGTTAATGACCGTGAAAGCTACATTAAAAACCTTCAGTTTTCAAAAATCTAGTAGCATGTTTTGTGTGCTTAAATGTTTAGAAATTATGGTTTTAAAACTATTTTATGAATTAAATTTCATGGCACTCAACCAGTATCACTTTCTGCCTCATACTACATAAGGTTCGGCAGAATGGACAGGGACAAAACACCTCTGTTTTTTCCCTGGAGACACCCCTGCCTTTGGAAAGAGAAAAACACATTTGAGATCATAAAGTGACCAACCATAAAAGACAACATGGCAAGAAAGTTCAGACTCTTGATTGAAAATAGGTTAATGATACAAGAAACCTATATTACTGCTGAGTGGGCCTTGAACTGACTATGCAAAATGTTTCTCCTTTTCTTCCCAGGGAAGACAGCGAAGACGGCTTTGATGTTTTCCCACAAGTCATTAAAAATAGGAAAATTATCAGTGGAGACGGATTTGCTGCGTGTCTGCGCGTTAATGAGCTGCTCATTATGGATTTAATTTAGGATAAAAAGCTGCCATGTTCTAATAAAGGAGGGAAGCCAAGCAACAAAAAGAGGATTCGAATGTAGTTCAGAGCTGCTAGTTTTTCCACACAACTGCAGAGCCCTAGTTTCTGAAGAACAACAAACAAGGGAGGATTTTCTGATACAGCGAATGAGACACATATGAAAATAAGGCAAGAAAAAAAGGAAACAGATAGTAAAGGAGTTAAAAGAGAGTTTTCTTTACCAGTTGCCCTCGCTTTCATATTCCTTTTGAAGGACGCTCAGCTTGCTAGGCAAATAGTCTTTACAGATCCGCATTGCATCAGTCCACATCCCAGCATCCTGGAAAGGAAAATATGATGATTTTTCAAAGCCTGAACTTAACATTCATATTTTGCTAATAAGAAGAATTCTTACGTTTGTTGTTTTTTATAATAACAATTTATTAAAATATAATTGTGATCAGTTTTGTCTTCTGTAATTCTTAAGTTACATTTATTGTTGCTGGCATTATTCCTATATATATATATATATATATATATTATTTATTTATTTATTTTATTACAATTGAACATGTTAATTCAATGCAATTAATTATATAAATTATAAAAAACTAATGTCTTTATCATTCTTGCTGACACACTGCTCATAACATAAGAGATTATTCTACAGAAAGATAATGTACAACTGAAAATAGAGAAGATATCTCACAATTTGATTGTGACAAGTAAGTCAATAAACTTAGAAGTTTTAAAATTTTACAATCAGATAAAATATCATTTTGTGTTTGACAGAAACAAAATCAGGAAGAGTAAATTACATTTTTGGGTCAATTATCTAAGTACAGATTGTGTTTTAAGAATGGAGAACTCTTACTTTGTAGTATTTAATAGCCAGTTCAGGCCTTTGTGCCCTAAGCAGGAAGGCCTCAGCTTTTTGGAATTCCTTCTGGTCAAAACAGAACTTGGCCTGGCTCACTAGAATGTCTGCCACACTTTCCGGATCATGAGCCTCTGCCACTCTCTGGGCATTACTCCAGTCCTTGTTATGGACGTGCCTGCAATAGAAATAGACACAGCTATTTCATCACTCATCTATATTTCAAACCTCCTTTTTAGAAGTTCTATAATACAATATATATATATATATATATATATATATATATATACACACACACATATATATATATATATACATATATACATACATACACAATGACCACATAATAAATCATGAAGTCAGTTGGATTAAAGACAATAAAACTATAATGTAAAACCAAAGGAATAATTGAACAAAGTGCAGGAAAATTCTTTGCTGCACTAGATAGATATGTATTTTATATATGTAATTTATAAATAACCACAAAATAAATTTACCTTCAGTTAAGACTTAAATCAGTAATTCTTGTTTTCCAGTACAAAACATCCTCAAAACATCATAAAATAACTATATTAAATAAAATAAGATAACAAGATAAAATAACAATATACAGTCAAACCAAAATTTATTCAGCCACCTTGAACATTTTATTAATTTATACAGTTTATTCACTATAGTTTAAATAAAATATGACAAGATCTCAGAGTTAAACTGTGTCAGAAAAAAATTGTCTGAATAATGTTTGGTTCCAAATTTTTATCAATTTTACTGGTAGTCCACTGTATGAAGTTTTTTGGGGTATAATATGTCACAGTTTACTTTATTTGGCTATCCTCACTTACATAAATGGACTATAGTGTCCTGCACCCACTAGTAAAAATATATCAAAAATATAAAAAAATGTCTGAATAATGTTTGGTTTGACTGTATATAATATATTATAATGATATTACATTATTGTTTTAAGGATGTTTAGATATTTGTATTGGAAAACAACACAAAATACTTATTAACAATATGATTTCTTGCAGTCATCAGATCATCTTTAGTTCACTGCAGTGATTCTTGTGGCACTGTAGCAGTGCCAGCACACCACTCCTGCATGAGATCTACAAATCAAACACTCTCAATCCCAGCGCCACCTGCTTCCAGCCACTCTTTGCTTGTAATGTGAGAGAGTGCAGGAAATCAATCAGTAATCTATGCGGACAAAAAGTTCTGAAGCGATGCAATCCACCCTATAGAGTGGTCTGTGTGTAGTGAGGTAGGAAAGTGTGATATGAAAGCTCACTCACATTAGCACAGCCTCCTTTGGTTTCCCGGCTTTGATGAACTCAGTCTCGGCCTCATTGAATTTGCCCTTAAAAGTAAAAAATTACAATTACACTGTGCAGCATGCTATCATTAATAACTAGAATAATAAACTCTGGGTCTGGGTATTAATAATAAGAATAAAAACTCTGTGTGGGCCTGTCTTAGAGCAAGTGTAGAGTAATATGTCATAATAACAAATTTTAATACAACAATATTTTCAATCGATTACACTTTTTTTTTTACAGTCAGGTGGGAAATTTACTTTTTCATTTTTTTGCCCATTAGCTACAATGGCTGGTGAATGTCAAATTTTTTAGTTATTTATATTTTTTATTTTATAAAATTATATTGTTATATAAAATATTATTTTATTTACAATTATTATATGTATTTATATTTATTAAATTAATTCAAGTAGGCCTGTACAAAATATCTATTATAAAATAGCTATTTTTATTGAGATTTACATTATAAAAACCAAATCAGACATCTTTATGTTCAAAAACTTAAAAAGACCCCAGTTTAATTTGCTTTCACAGTCCCTAACCTTGAAAATGGAGTCTCATTCTACTTTACAATCACACCGGCATTTCTCCGGTGCTGTGGGCGTTAACAGTGTAGCAAAGAGGAATAATTTCTAGCCAGTCAGTAATACCTGGTCCTCAAGGTGCATGGCATTTTTGAGATGGATATCAGGAATCTTCTGTTTCATGGCGAGTCGGGCCAACTCAAAGGCAAAATCAAATGAGCTAAAGAAGACAAAGAGTGTTTCATTAAACAGTAAATAAAGGCCAGTTATACTATTATGCATTGGTTAATTGTTATCTGTATGTACCGATTATACCTGAAGAGAATTAAAGCACAGAAAAACACTATTAAGTCCTAATATTAAGTCTTGACTTAGCAGAGACTTACTTGTTATCAGCTGCAAAGTCAATGGCGGTTTCCAGAAAGCCAAACTTGTTGAGTAGTTTAACTGCTGCCTCTCCTCCAAGACTTTTTGCCCACAGGTAGGCCACTTGCTTATGGGCACTGGCTCCTCCATGGGCCTTCGCTATCTGTGGCAAAAACATGAAAAGGAACTTCAAATGCTTGAATCTCTCTACATTCTACATGATATCAACTCAAATTTCATATAAGACCACGTAGTGTGCACACACACCCGATAAGCTTCCTCCCACATATCATTGACTCTGTACATGTTTACGGCAGCTTTCCATTCCTGACCCTCTAGGTAGTGATACTCTGCTTCCTGAAACCTGGATTCAGCCTCTAGCTCCTGTAATAACACAAAACAACAACCGTGACCATGTGGAGGATTTATTGACCCATGAACAAGATTAAACTGCATCAAAGGAGATTTGGGTCAAATGTGTCTTGTAAGAATGGCCCAAAAGTTCTCTTGAACCTTAGCCAGGTGAATGTGCGTTTCCTGAAGCAGGTCTTTGTGATAAACAGCGACTAAACGGATCATGTCATCATACATCTTGTTTTTCTTGTACATAGTGATGGCCAGGTCTGGTTCATCTACTGTGGTAAAAAGCCTATAGACAGAGAGATAAACAAAGATTCTCTGGTCAGTGAACAAATATCAAATATGTAAAAATGCACACATGAAATGTCACACACGACAGTCTCTTAATTCAGAGTTAATCAAATGAATCAAAATTAATTAATTTATGAATTATTATAAATTAGCCCAGCCAAAGACAGTGATCAGATTGGAAAAACGGCAGTGCGTGTGTTTTTACCTTTCGGCTTCTTTGTACTTCCCCTCTTTCTCTAACTCTTGTGCTCTGCTGATGTAAAGGGCAGTCACATCCTCTTGTGTCATGCACTTCACAGCAAGCTGTGTTGGAGATGGACAGAGAGAGAACAAGAGAGGGGAACAAAATGATACATAATAATTCAAATGTAAATGGTTTGTGATTAGTAATAATTTAAATGCAAATTGTTCATGATTTGAATTAAGAAAAAAAACAAAAACAAATGCAGTTGTGTTCTTAGCTTCCATCCATCAAATTTATAATTACCACTACACTGACTTATTAGCATGTTGCTATGCAATTGTTAGAGTATTCTTGGTGGTTGCTAGAATAAGCAATCAAAAGAGGCCACCTCAATGTTTATATGTGTTTCAGTTCTCTCATTCAATGTAAATCTATGGGATTTTTTCAGATGTTTAACAGCGGACAAAAATACTGGCACTAAAATATACAGCTATTTTTAATTAATGCACAAATTGCATAGGGGCACAATGCGACACTTACCTTATGAGCTTGCTCCCATCGCCCAATCTGAGTGTACATATCTATAGCATCTTTAGTGTGATCACCCTTCACAAACAGACGTTCTGCAACCTGTAGCTCAGAGAAATAAGAGTTGTCAACACAGATTCAATCCAGATCATGTTTTTAGAAAGGTAAGGCAATTTGTTAAAGGTACGCTTTTTTGTTCAAAATGAACAAAGTTTAAATAATGAGTCAATACATCAGCAATTATTTTTCCAAAATGTGTTTTGTCTTACCCTGATTCACTATGGTAAGCCTATTATTAGTGTTTATATTTTAGACCTGTCAGGTTTTTACGGACAATTGCATACAAACGTCACTCGACTGTGCGCGTCTCATCATATCTGTAAATAGAGAAAAGTTGCTCCGGCTACTTTGATGTGTGTATGGTGTGAGAGTGGCATTGGTTTGTTGTCACAACGAGCGAGAAAGTTGACATGGAGCATGCTAAATCTCAAACTTCTGGGGAATCACCTGTTTTAAACAAACGCCAAACAGGAGTCTGCTGGAAAATAAAAGTGAACATGACAGTAATAAAATGAGAATCGACACTGACTTGGCTTTTCGGAGATAGCGAGAACTCATTATCTATTGTGAAAGGTCATTTCATTATGGTCATTGTAGCACTGTGCTGGAATTTATTTTTAAGTACCGTGTCTATTAATGGGTAAAGCTACAGTAACGTCTTCAGGTAGTCAGCTTGAGATCCTTTCCATCTAAACTGACTATATCTCTAAAGCTTAGCAGTGAATGTTTTATGAGCAGTAGGATAATCATATTCATCCGCACAGTCACACCATACAGTACAACCAAAACAATGTTCTTCTGCAAAATACATGCAGTTTTGTTTTTAAACTGCTAGAGGGCCAAAAGTTACATAGTGTAACTTTAATATTTAATAGCTGAAACATGCTTTTTTTTTTTTTTTTTTTTTTTTACCTCAAACTCCTGTACAGAGGCATAGTACTGGGCAATCTTCAGGTAATATTTGGCAGTAGTCTTGTCCTCCTGTAGCTCCAGTATGTGCAATGCTTTCTTCCACTGGCGTGCTGCGATTGCTGCCTCTATGGCCTTGGTAGAACGTCTTTATCGTGGGAGGAAACATCAGAGTCAGATAAGGACAAATAAAATGACGCCTGCCATGTTTAGCGGCCAGTAACCCTAATAGGTGACACCACAATAATAACCAGAGTGGACACAGCTAAATTATAACATAGCTATCTCTGGGAAATGTTGCAAAGACTACATGAAACAAATTAAAGCAGAGGGAACAATTTGAGGTTCTATAAGAAATGAAAACGAAATAAATAAACAAAATACATAAAAACATTGTCAAAAAATACATTACATTTCCATTCAAAAGTTTGGGGTTGGTATGATTTTTTTTTTTTTTTTTACATTTGAAAGAAGTCTCTTATGCTCCAGCATTAAGGCATTTATTTGACCAAAACTACAGTAAATATTATTACATGCAGTGGGTACAGAAAGTATTCAGACCCCTTAAATTTTTCACTCTTTGTTATATTGCAGCCATTTGCTAAAATCATTTAAGTTCATTTTTTTCCTCATTAATGTACACACAGCACCCCATATTGACAGAAAACACAGAATTGTTGACATTTTTGCAGATTTATAAAATAAGAAAAACTGAAATATCACATGGTCCTAAGTATTCAGACCCTTTGCTGTGACACTTATATATTTAACTCAGGTGCTGTCCATTTCTTCTGATCATCCTTGAGATGGTTCTATACCTTCATTTGAGTCCAGCTGTGTTTGATTATACTGATTGGACTTGATTAGGAAAGCCACACACCTGTCTATATAAGACCTTACAGCTCACAGTGCATGTCAGAGCAAATGAGAATCATGAGGTTAAAGGAACTGCCTGAAGAGCTCAGAGACAGAACTGTGGCAAGGCACAGATCTGGCCAAGGTTACAAAAACATTTCTGCTGCACTTAAGGTTCCTAAGAGCACAGTGGCCTCCATAATCCTTAAACGGAAGACGTTTGGGACGACCAGAACCCTTCCTAGAGCTGGCCGTCTGGCCAAACTGAGCTATCGGGGGAGAAGAGCCTTGGTGAGAGAGGTAAAGAAGAACCCAAAGATCACTGTGGCTGAGCTCCAGAGATGCAGTCGGGAGATGGGAGAAAGTTGTAGAAAGTCAATCATCACTGCAGCCCTCCACCAGTCTGGGCTTTATGGCAGAGTGGCCCAACGGAAGCCTCTCCTCAGTGGAAGACACATGAAAGCCCGCATGGAGTTTGCTAAAAAACACCTGAAGGACTCCAAGATGCTGAAAAAATAAGATTCTCTGGTCTGATAAGACCAAGATAGAACTTTTTGGCCTTAATTCTAAGCGGTATGTGTGGAGAAAACCAGGCACTGCTCATCACCTGTCCAATACAGACCCAACAGTGAAGCATGGTGGTGGCAGCATCATGCTGTGGGGGTGTTTTTCAGCTGCAGGGACAGGACGACTGGTTGCAATCGAAGGAAAGATGAATGTGGCCAAGTACAGGGATATCCTGGATGAAAACCTTCTCCAGAGTGCTCAGGACCTCAGACTGGGCCGAAGGTTTACCTTCCAACAAGACAATGACCCTAAGCACACAGCTAAAATAACGAAGGAGTGACTTCACAACAACTCTGTGACTGTTCTTGAATGGCCCAGCCAGAGCCCTGACTTAAACCCAATTGAGCATCTCTGGAGAGACCTAAAAATGGCTGTCCACCAACGTTTACCATCCAACCTGACAGAACTGGAGAGGATCTGCAAGGAGGAATGGCAGAGGATCCCCAAATCCAGGTGTGAAAAACTTGTTGCATCTTTCCCAAAAAGACTCATGGCTGTATTAGATCAAAAGGGTGCTTCTACTAAATACTGAGCAAAGGGTCTGAAAACTTAGGACCATGTGATATTTCAGTTTTTCTTTTTTTTTTTTTTCTTTTTTTTTAAATCTGCAAAAATGTCAACAATTCTGTGTTTTTCTGTCAATATGGGGTGCTGTGTGTACATTAATGAGGAAAAAAAAATGAACTTAAATGATTTTAGCAAATGGCTGCAACATAACAAAGAGTGAAAAATTTAAGGGGGTCTGAATACTTTCCGTACCCACTGTACATATTATTACAATTTAAAACATTTTTCAGCAGCCATTACTCCAGTCTTCAGTTTCACATGATCCTTTAGAAATCCTTCTAATATGCTGATCTGCTGCTCAAGAAACATTTCTTCTTATTATCAGTGTTGAAAACGGTTATGCTTAATATTTTTGTGAAAACTGTGAAGCATTTTTTCAGTATTCTTTGATCAATAGAAAGCTCAAAAGAACAGAATTTACCTTTCTAATTTTTTTGTAACATTATAAATATCTTTACTGTCACTTTTGATAAATGCAATGCAGTTTCTTTCAAAAAAAAAAAAAAAAAAAACTTACTGTCTCCAAACTTTTAAACTTTGAATTTTCAAACTATAATAGCCCTGATCTACAGAGGTTTGTTACTCTAGAAACTCACCCAGCTTCTATGTAATGGTTGATAGCAGCATCCATTTGTTTCTGCTGCACTAGGTAGTCACCCCACACTTCCTCCAGCTTTACAACTTCTGCAGGAAAGGCAATGCGTGCCAGATCCACCGCTGTGGAAGCACAATGCAATCAGCAGAGGTCAATGAATCTATAACTCTGATGCTTTGCATTACAACCACTGACTTATTGTTCCAACGGTAATGTAACACCCTATTCTGATTGTTCTCACCAGCTATGCTCACCTTTCTTAAAAGCATTTCCCTTGCGGTAGCACTCCAGGGCTCTCTGATTATTTCTTGTCCTTTCAAACAGGTCGCCTGCCTGTTGAGTTCAATAATAATTAGAATTAGAACAATTTCCCTTTGGAACAATACCATGTCAGTTACATGGGCGAGTGGTCCTGCTACTCGTATGAAAGTTAAGAAAGCAAGGATCTTAACAGTAGCCATCTTGTCAAGCCACATACCGTCGCAGGTAAAACTCACCCTCTCATAGAACTCTCCTTTGATGAGTGCAGAAGTGATGCGACTTATGATGTCTTGGCTGGATAACAGCTCATCTCTGCTCATGGCCAGCCAAGCAGCTTTGGCAGGAAGTCCCGCTTTTAGGTAGAGGTTAACAGCACCAGTGAAGTCTCCTTCATTCTCCTTCACCTCACCGGCTTTCTCATTCTGATTGGTCTCCATTAGGTAAGAATAGTAACTGCGTCTCAAATTGTCCAACTCTGGGTGGCCCTTCATGGGATAAACACATTTAATATTAGTAAAAAGGTGATTTTTCAGCATCATAGACAGCTGCTAAATCCACATAATAAAACAATTTAACCAACCACATTATTGTGCATAGCTGCATACAAAGGCTTATCAACTTTTATAAGGGATGAGAAAACTCTTTCCATTTCATGGGAACATGGATAAGTTGTGTGACATGCCATCAATCTCAAAAACCATAAACAAAACTACACAGGTCAAATGAAAATATGACCCAGACAATGTTAAATATGGGTTCACTCAAAATGAAAATAAACATGGTTTGTGCTGTTTATAATATGTTTTGTGCTGTTAATTATTGACTGCTGATGGCATGAAACCATCAAAGTTTAAGAGACATTAAGAATCCAGACAATAATTTTTTTATATTGTTAGCCATGTGCAGTTCATGGTAATATTAATAAATTGCAATGTTTGTTTTTTTTAAGGACATTTTGTTTACCATTATGGTTCTGTGTTGGATCACCACTTGACTTCTAACGCACAGTGTATCTGGGCAAAACCTGTTGAGAACCCCTGCTTTAGGCTAAATAAAAGACAAAAACTGTTGACTAGACTTTATGTAAATTATCTTATAAACAGTTATTACCTTCGACTCTGCCACTGCAATACATTCATCCCACATATGGAGCTCCTGGTACATTTCCATCACTTCATCCACCGCATTCTATAGGGTTACAGAAATATTACTCAGCAATCAAGAAATAACTCCATTCTGCTGCTCCCACGTATGAACTGTCCAAAACCATTTAACTCAATTGGCAAATAGATAAAGAAAAGTAGTTAAAAAACACTTTTTTTAAACAATGTTTTTACTACTTTTCTGAACCTTGAATATGGTAATTTGAAGTGTTGAATCTAATACATTGGTAATTGCATTTTTTTAAGCCACACTCCTAGTTGCAGATATTAGAAACTATTTTCTACCTGTTCCATGTAATACATCTCTGCAAGCTTAAAGTTCTTGTCCAGCATGGCCAGCCGTGCTTTCACCTGGTAGTAGTCTGTACCATCACCACCCTACAGGAGTGTACAGTATATATCACTGAATTTTAAAATGCATAAGCACAAGTACAACAACAGAAATGTACATTCTACAGGTGTACAGACATAATAACTAGAGATGCTACAGTTTGGTGCAATACATACATTTTCCTTTGAGACAGCATCTGCAATCTTGTTGGTCTCATTTAGGAATCGGGCTTTGGACACATCACCAAGGGCTGCAAAACACCTGCAGAAAAACCCAACAGCGTGCACCTCAGATGAGAGCCAATAACAATACAAACATCGCATGACGTATCATTTCACATTGACAGCCAATGCTGCAATAAGTCAGGGCATTTAGGTTGGACATAATTGTTGGACTTATTGACCATAATCAGATGACCAAAAGTGAGATCAAGCAAACAGGCAGCAGGAAGAGTATCCAGGCAATTCCATCATTTGCATTCTCCTTGATGGTCAAAGCACTGTTTCTCTGCATGCTTCATGCAAATAAGCCTATTCATAACAAACTAATCCTCTCTAATTTAAATTCCAGCTTTAAACCCACTTAAAAATGCTTATACAGTAAAAGGAAAAACTCTAAACATTCTCACTGCCTCCTAAAGCAACTGGAAGCCTTTTTAAGAGGACCTTTGGTGCTTTGAGCTAAAGCTTTTATCCTCCCGCACAAGCTCAGGTGAACGGTTTTTGCCCTTTTGCACAAGATTACACACATTTTTCTTTAGGCAGAACATTATCTCAGACACATTTCAGCATTTAAAGTGCAACACGCAGAGCAGCTGTCCAGAATAGCAGCTTTCTTTAAGGTTCTTTTGACAAATGCTTCTGGCATGTAATGTAACATTTTATTATTTTATTCGCAAGATCCTTTTAAAATATACACAGAAAACATGACAACCTTTTCTCTGACCCTTGGAATTCAACAGCCTTTTTGTCTTTTTTTTTTTTTTTGTCTTGAGTCAAATATGGTTTAACTGCCCCAATAAGTAACAGTCTGAACTATCTTGTGACATGTTGTTGACATGTACATGTGGGTGACTTGCTAAAGGTAGTTCTAAACAAAAAGTTTTTACAGGTTAGTTTCAATAAAAGATTTTTTTTTACTTATTGGGCAAGATATTTTAAGTACAGTCTGGCTGCAGTAAACACTTTCATTTCAAATGATCAAGTAAAATGATATATTCATGATTTGACCCATTTAATAATGTATTGCTACTTTGCTGATTCAATGTGTTTATATTTAATTTAGTCCTTCTGTAGTGCCAATTAAATGCTGCATATTAAGACCAAATAAAAAAAAAATTGAAAGGTGCAAAAATAAATGCAGCAATGCTATAAATAGAACAAGAGAATTGTTAAGAAAGAAAGAATTGTGTTTACATAATCATGTGAAAGGTATTTCTGTACTGCCAGTACAAGGGCTGTAATTAATACATGTTCGTTCGTACACATCTGCCAGTGCCAATTTTTTATCTTCTGTCTCGGTCTCGGACGCTCTTCACATGAGCAACACGATGTATGCGTGTTATGCTGACGCAGGAGCCGTCAAATAATGAGTCGGCGTTCTGACATAGACCATGGAGACACTGCACTGTGTTTACAATGTGAAATGCATCAGAGACTGACACAAAAGAGAAGAAATTGCTGAATAAAGTCATTATTTTTGTTTTGTTTTTGCGCACAAAATGTATTCTCATCTCTTCATAACATTAAGTTTAAACTACTGTAGTCACATGGACTATTTTAACGACGTCTTTACTACCTTTCTGGGGGATCAGAAACCTCTCGGATTTAATCAAAAATATCTTAATTTGTGTTCTGAAGATGAACAAAGTTCTTATGGGTTTGGAATGAAATGATGATAAGTAATTAATGACAGAATTTTCATTTTTGGGTGAACTAACCCTTTAAATGTTCTAAAAAGTGATGCCAAGATGATCTGTAAAAAAATTTAAACAAGCTACAATATATATTTTTTATAACTGTCATACTGTTTCCTAGTTGTCAAGGTTGACACATGATTCGGACAGCTATGCTGAAGTCATCGCAGCAGTAGCTGAGTCATAGAGGTGGGTGGACTGTCTTGCTTGTCTAACCTCTCAGCGATGTGGAGCTGTCTTGCCTCCAGGGAGAGTTTACTCAAAGTCTTCCACATGGCCTCTGTCTCTGCCGACATCTCTAGGGTCTCCAGGAATGCTGTTGCTCTGTGCACACACATTTACACATTTTCAGCAATGAACAAGGATGCTTACATAATTGAGGTCTAGTTCATGTTTAATTGCAGGTGGCTGTTGTGTTGTTTTGTTTTTACCTGTAATAGTCACCATCATCAATGGCTGTGCCAAATTCAATCAGCCCCTCATCTAGAGTGTAGGAGACAGAGTTAACCCCTTCAGTCACAATGACTTCAGTTTTGCCATTGGATCTCTCCAGGTCTACAATATCACCCTGTTGCCAACACAAAGTCACATAGTTAAACTCACAGTCGAGTATTTTTTTCTACTGATTATGGCTTCGATAATTAATCAATTAATGATCAAATGGTAAAAAACAATGTTACACTATCGTTATACCTTTTGGGTCAGTAAGATTGTTTTAAAGAAATGAATACTTTTTCAGTGAGGATGCATTAAAGTGAACAAACGTGACAGTAAAGAAATTAGTAATGTTAAAAAAAAAAAAAAAATCCTATTCTTTTGAACTTTATATTTATCAAAGAATCCTGAAATATTCACGGTTTCCACAAAAATATTAAGGAGCACAACTGGTTTCAACAATGATAATAATAAATGTTTCTTGAGCACCAAACCAGCATTTTAGAATGATTTCTGAAGGATCATGTGACACTGAAGACTGGAGAAATTGTGCTGAAAATTCAGCTTTGCTCTCAGAGGAATAAGTTACATTTTAAAATATATTTCCATAGAAAAACGTTATTTTAAATTGTAATAATATTGCACAATGTTATTGAAATTGAATTTTTTTAATCAAACAAATAGGTGAACATGGGTGAGACTTTTAAAAAAAAAAAAAAAAACAATAGAAAATCTTACACCAAACTTTTGAATGTAGTGCATATCAAGAAATTTTCTGCATTTTAAACAGCCAATTTGTGTCTGAATTGCAATGGTGGAGCAATTTTGTGCAGTTTGTCTGCATCTTAATAGTTCCTTTAGTTAATCAGGTGCTTAAATAACATAGACAGTGTGTGCAAATGAAATCGCTATTCACTTATGAGTGAACTGTGGCTTCAGCTCACCTTGAGGGGAAACATTGTGACCCTCTCTGGGCTGTCGATGGTGTACCAAACACACAGGTTTCCTCTGTTCTGTGCCACAACTACATCACTACCCGGCACCCACTGAACGTACGGACAGAAACTCAGCATGGTGCTCTTCACGCTACTCCCGATGTCATACAGGTGGAGCTGAACGTGGAGAAAGAGACAGAAGTGACAGATTATTCTGATTTTATTAGCGATATTAGAGCTAAAATAATAACGTTCCCCCCTTACCCTGAGTTTCTTGTCCCTAAAAAGCAGTTTACGCCCCGTTTCATTCAGCTCCAGCCAGTCTATCTTGGAGTCGTGGCTTATAGTGCCCAGATTATACCCACCCACCAGGTCCACTGAGAAATACAGGAAGAGAGAAGGATCATGGGAGATGAATGCACCAAATACCAGATGCAGATTCTTTTCTGTTGATCCAAGGTCAGAAATGAAGCATTATAGTTAAAACTTTTAAATAGTAAGAGGCTTTTAGACAATGTTTTAAAAAAATGGATGAAGTATTTTTCCATACCCCCAAAAAAATGTAATAAGCAGAATGATAAAAATTTGGAGATCCATTTACTGCCATGAATGTCACCATATACACACACACATATACACAAAGACATGCTGCAAAGATGGCAGCATAGCCTTTCATACAGACCCTGAACATCCGTGCCCTAACAAAAACAAATCAATGAGTCTTTCATGAATCACGTTCTGTGACGCTTCCCTGCATTTCTGGCTCTTTGTTCACAAATAACCATTCTGATGGGAAGCATCACTTATGGAGGGGGGCGGAAGGGGGAGAAAGACAGGAAAAACACTTTCCAATTTGCACGTTCTGAACAGGT
Source organism: Elopichthys bambusa (assembly GCA_037101425.1). Taxonomy (NCBI): domain Eukaryota; kingdom Metazoa; phylum Chordata; class Actinopteri; order Cypriniformes; family Xenocyprididae; genus Elopichthys; species Elopichthys bambusa. The sequence continues at coordinate 24,358,106 of CM074445.1, read as the reverse complement.
TTTAAGCACATGGATCAGTGAGGGGGAAAAGCACTCTGCTGTCTGTCAGAGAAAAATAAATTGGATGAAAGTTGTTTCTCATTTTCACCACCTGAAGAAGAAACAAGGCAAGCAGGACAGAGGGAGCATGCCAGGACTTAATTAGCACAGGAAGTGGTCAGAGCCGTGGCAGATGGCTGGCGGTAGCCGGTGAAGGAGAGAGCTGTGACGATGACACAGCAGGGTAACCTTCTAATTGAAAGGTAACGTCCGAACTGACTCAACTTCAACACACCTTCCTATTGTCCCATAAATTACCTTTCCTCTGCAGAATCAAATAATGTGTCATAGGGTGTCCCTGAAAACAGACGATTATGTAATCAATACCATCGATGACATCATTTCATTAAGCTGTTGATGACAAAAGACTAAGACTGTCCTTTATGAGCTAATGTGACTATAATTCCACACAACTGTGTGCATTTTTGCATTCACTCAATGGGATAAATGTCTAAACTAATCTTTAATCACAGAAACTGTCTGGAGCTATGAGAGCAGGAAGATGTGATTAGTCAAAGCTTTAAAATAAAATGATGTCATCCCTAATTGCCACCTGAAAACACTATAGAGTTGCATACAATTCTAAATTATAAAGAGAACACACCCCTGCCAGAAGTAATGGGCAATAACTTACCGATAGCAATAGTTTTGATGTCAATCAGATAGGCCAACTTTTTGTTGTCCTCCACTCCCCTCTGCCTCCTCTCATTCAGACGCACACTGCAAACATAAACACACAAACCAAGGATTGAACACTTCCTGTGGGTGCTGAGGGACCTGTCAGTGCTCCATCAAGAGGAACCAAGCACTGCAATCTGACAGCACCTGACAGGCTTTATACATGAATTCTGATTTGTGATGACTAGGTCTGCTCACTAAGAGCCAGCTGTATGTATCAACAGCAATAGAATGACAGTAGGAGGACAACTGGGAAATCAAAGGTAAATCCCACCATCTAGTGTTCAGTATTAGACATAACTTTTGTAGGCAATGTAACTTTGCCTGTTACCTGTTCAAAAGTTTTGTTTGCTATAAAATTATGTTGCATAATAAATGTTGCAACAGGAAATAACATAGGGTGGGGCTTGTATCCATATTATAATATTATATACTATATATTTGAATAGGAAATGTCAATACAGAGGCAAAGGTTTATACATTTTTTGATAAAGGATTATAAAAACAAATGTAGTAAAAAAAAAAAAAAGTAAATCATTTTGCTTTCCAAAAGTGTAATAATGGCAGACCTGATGAGGTGTGGGTTCATAAACTCTGTTCGAACAGATCCTAGGATTTCATTGCTTCCGTATTCCACCAGTGCCAGCTCTCCAGCGTTGAAAATCATGCACACCTACCAGGAAATATAGCAATTTACAATTAGCCATCAATTCCTTTAAATGTATCAGTTAAGCTGCACGACTCATTAAACCCAGTCGTTTTCCTTTGAACCATGCTCATAAACAACTGAAGCATCTTAAAGGGTTAGTTCACCCTAAAATAAAAATTATCCCATTATTTACTTATCCTCAAGCCATCCTAGGTGTATATGACTTTCTTCTTTTAGCCAAACACAATCGGAATTATATTAAAAAATATCTTGGCTTTATAATGTTACCATTTTTTATTTTTTTTTATACCTAGGATGGCTTGATGGTGAGTAAATTATGGGATCATTTTAATTTTTAGGTGAACTATAATTAACCTTTAATAACACACAATAATAAAATAAAAAGAATGTACCGTTTCATTTTCAAAGAAAAACTTTTCATTTCCCCCAGAGCCCTGCCACGCCACCTGTAATGTAAGAGTGATGTTGTTTAATGAAGTGCATCATTGTTGTCATCAACTTTTGCTTTCCACTACATTACACAGAAAGAAGCAGACAGACTCCACAGCCACGGCCTTTCACCATTATCCTGTTTGTCACAGTGAACTTTCTTCCAACTCCCATAAGAGCACTTTGGAAACTCAATTAAACATGGATTAACACAGTAAACCATTAAGCCCTTGAACTTTTAATTAGACATTTTAAACTTTTGTCCACCCGATGAAACCGGAAAAACTCCAGAAATATATTAATACAGACAGTTTGATCTAAATAGAAGCATTTTCATTCTGACAAAACTACATAACAGAAATAAAGCAATTGTAAATAATCAAACAGGTCCAAACTAGACATCCTACCTCACTTAGTTTGTTGGACACCAGGTCTCCCAGCAGCAGTGTGTCAGAGGTGTGAGCCACAAGATATCGATCCTTCCCCATGACTTTCACCTCATCTATCTCATAACCATACTGAGACTTCAGCACCACTCGTGTGCCAGTGGCCAAATTCTTCACAATCACCTGGGAGGGTTAAAGATACAAAGTTCTTTTGTTTGTAGGATATAAACAAGATTAAAAAAACACCAGTCACTACTGAAATGAACGAAAACTGTGCACTTTAAATATCTAAGGGCCTGTTTACAGGTTTTAATCATTTGTCCAAATTATTTTTTGGCGATCAGATCACAAGTGGATGATGCTAAATACAGGTGTAAACAGGGTCTAAAAAGTTTTGAGCTTGTCCACTTTCGATCACTTCCAGAGGTAGATGAAAACGCATTCAACTGGATTGCTTTCAAGTGGTCGAAAGTGTTCGAACAGCCACAAAGAGCACCTACTCTCCACCTACTGAGACCTAATGCGTAAACATTATGGGAGGGCACTAGCCAGACAGGATTTAAACTTTGTTGGCTGGAGACCCAATTTTGGGTTGAAGACGAAAAACGTACTAAGCACAATGTTCTTTCACCATTCCTGATTTCTAACACACACTCACCGCCTTCAACATGGTCTTGAGGCTGCTCTCTGTATAATTTACCCACCCATAGACCCACCCCTCAAAGAAATCAGGACAGAAGTGGTTGAAAGTGGACGGATTAAAATTCCAGGTGTAAACGGGAATGTGTCTCCCTTGTCTGCTTGTGATCAGATCGACCAAAATACATCTTAATACCAGGTGTAAACAGGTCCTAAAAGTAATGCTCACCTGACTTAGTCCTACGTATGTCATCTCAAATTTGTTCTTGTAAATACTCCTGCGGAGACAGCAGTCAAACATCTCGACACCTCCACACAATGTGCCCTGCAGTTTACAGATGGACATTTAATTACACATCATCTCCACAGTCCCTGTCCCAAGTGGCAAAGCTGGACCTCAACATCACTGAACCAATGTTTTTGCGATCCTGCTAAAGTCTTACCAAAATATAAACATTGTGCAGACAAATGTATGAGCACTTTGAGCAGAACTGATTTGGAATATTTTCAGGATTAGCATAAAGTTTTAATACAAGAACATTTTTACTGATCAGATAGCCACCTGATTTGTTAAAACTGTTTCATTTACACTTGGCCATGTAAATCTGTCTCCACAAAACAAATATAAATCTGATCTTCAATTTGCATGCTATATGCAAATTCAGTGTAGTTCATGTCACCTAAAGCAACAGATATGCGCAAGAGGAGTGAGTACTGTGTCAGCACTGATGAGAGAATATAGTGCTCACCATTCACCACTTTTAATAAAAATTACTCTGTGCTGAGTTTTAATAATGTGACCATTAAATTTCATTTGTGGCAGTTGCTGAAGAAAGATGCTCAACTGTACATTACTGTTTGGCCATATCTGTGACAATGCATGTTGCAGTAGCGCTGTCATATTTGGCTACCAGGAGCTGGTATAACATGCTCTCACACGTTTACTTTTTACCATTTTAGGAGGAGTAAAATGTGCATATGTGGTTTCAACAACCAGATGAATTTATACTTGTCCAGTTTCGTCTGGAATGCTTCTCAAATCACCTCCTGAAATGGTTTGAGTAATCAGATTTAAATCCATCACAAGGGCATTTACACCTGGTCTTTTCACGATCGGGTAGCTATCCGATTCGAGAAAATGCATGAAGTGACCAGGTGTAAATAGGCCCAAAGATTTTCTGAAAGATTTTGAAGTTCTGAAAATTGGCAATCCAGACTGACCACAGAAAGCCGAGAGCCGTCTTTCTTCCAGGATAGAGCTGTGATGGTATACAGGTTTAGAATTTCTTTAGGAGAAGCTTCATCCCAGGTACCTTTTCGAGGACTCCAATTAAAAACTCGCAATCTAAAGAAAAACAAAAGATATTATCAAGACATTGGCTGAATGTTTTTGTTTTCCATTTGATGTGTTGTCTCACCTGTCATAGCTTCCTACGACTATGGACTGGCCACTGGGGCTAGATGCTGCCACTGTGAATTCCTTTTCGGAGCGATCTCGGCTGTAGTCAAATGTCTGAAGCACGTGGCCCTCCCTCCCATAGGCCACGATCCTCTTATCGCATCCAGCCACTATTATGCTGTTGGTGCCCCATGCCAGGGCATATGGTGGGCATGCATGAGTCAACAGTTTTCCCTTTTAACAATCAGAACATATATATGAAATCATCAGTCATTAAACTGCTTGCAGATTAATTAACATCTGTATATACATCTGTATATTATGTTATAAATACATTTAAATATAATATAGCAGCTTTTTACTTGAGATTCTCCAGAGCCTTCATCATCAAAGAAGTACCGAACGACCGTTCCATCTGCATGACCCGAGAGGATTCCCTTCCCTGAGACACTGAGAGAATGGATCAAAAGAGATACACAGTGTTGTTGTAGCTAGTGTAGCTAAGTTAAAGTGCTAAAATTATGAAATTAAATAAAATAAAGCTATATATAAATATTAAAAAAGACACACAACACAATTACTAAAGCTTAAACTAAAATTAAAATGAAAACTGAAAATATAAAGGCTAATTCAAAATATGAATGTATACTATAATTGTATACAGTATAAATAATATTAAATAACACTGTAAACAAACCAGAAAAGGGTGCTTGGGTAAAGAAGCAAGCTTCACATGGTTTTAAATAAAGTATACCTACTTTGTGGTTAGTGAGACAACATAAGAGTCTGTTCCATAGATCGTGGAGGACTTGCTTGTTTTTGTATTGGCTTGTCGAACCTGCATTTGACATAAAATGTTCACAAAATGAATCCTCACAAAATAGGAAATTCATTTTAAGGTGTAAAACAGAAAATGGGCCACACTCACTTTTCCCTCTGCAAGTCCAAAAATTATTGCATGCTCTGACGGCCAAACCAGACATGTTACAGCACTCTATAGAACAACAACAAAGTTAATGCACACATACATGGCACTTCAGCCTAATGATGTATTTTGTTTATCATAAGAATACTTACTGTTTGAATAAATTTGTTGCAAATAACCTTTTTATCTCCCCTGGGATAGAAAACATTATATTAGAAATTAAAGATAATTCAATAAATCAAATCATGATTGTGGTATTGCACAGCTTTTCACTTGAAAATATGACTAGCAATATTGTTAATGGTGACCGGCTGTTTGTTATGTGGTTTGTTAAATCGGTCTTAAAACAATGGCTTTAAAAGTGCACAAATAAATTTATCCCAAGCCTACGCCCATGCTTTATGAATGACAGCAGATTATTATATTTGAAAATGCACTGAGATACTTACCACTCCTCTCCAATTTTGTAAACAAATATGATGTTGTCTGTTTGAGCAACTGCTATCTTGGTTGAATCAGGGGAAAATGCCATGGACTTGACCACATAGGTTTTTTTCCCATACTGCAACAAATTACAAAGTCATAACTTTATGAATATGTTTTCCTGACGTACAAACATAGGTATAACACTGGCAGGATATAAAATTCATTTTCATTGAATATTTAATTTAAATAATTTGCTGATAACTTACTTTGGGGTCTGCAGGCTTTGTGGTAAATCTGTCTCTTTTCTCTCCTTGCTCATCATACAATATAACCACTCTATCAATAGTGCACACTGCAAACTTTGCATTGCTTGGAGCCCAAGCCATACAGGTGACTTTAGCAGCTCCATCCTAAAGAAAAGACATTGTAGACACAACACTATTTTCAAAGCAGAGTCTTAGAGTCACTGAGATTTAATAATATTCGGTTAACATTCGGAATAGGATTTCTGTTGTTTATTTGCACAACCTAATGGTTTACTTTGATATCAGGCAAGATACATAATCATCCTAGTGTTGCTAAGCTAAGAAGCGTTATCATGACTATAGATAGCGGACTGCCGAGAGCTAGTTAGCTAGCCTCGCTAAATAACGTGGTAAATGTTTTACCTGAGGTGTAAGAAGAGTCTTCAGGTACTTTAGCTGCATACTTTACATTTATAAAAGACTCAGCGGAGTTATAAGAACGTATTTCTTGATACAACCATGTTTTGGATAATAGTTGTCAAGCTGAAGACATTTTGGTAAACATAGCTTTCTCCCTGGTTACCGTCGCCAAGGAAAGAACGTATGACGTAATTACGTAGAATGATACGAGACGTGTTTGACTCGTTTAAAGCTGTTCTCAAAAGGTTATTTTTGATCAGTTAAATACTGTTTGATGACAGCGTTTACTAACGTTATATTGAGATAAATAAAATAAAATAAAACAAAAAATTCTGGAGATGCCGGGGATTGAACCCGGGGCCTCATACATGCAAAGCATGCGCTCTACCACTGAGCTACATCCCCTTCCTGTTTTACGTTTGTGTTAGAAGGGTATTTAAACATTACTGTAAATAGTAATAAATTATTCTATATTTGTGTTTATTTTCACTTACACACACACGCGTGCATATATAAATGTATAATACAAATAACTTTTCATTAGTTTTAATACATTTATTTATTCACAGAAATAATTCCTCATTATGTGGCCACATGCTGTAATAGCAACATCTAAAATTAACTACACTAATGTACTCTAGGTGACAGGTCAAACAAACACCATTGTGACTGGAAACCAACAGATGGGGTGGGCTGACATATAAAGAACCTCTAGAACAAGCTGTACCTGAGAGATCCAAATTTACTGAAGCATGTTCAGAGAAGAACCACCAAAACAGCTATGTGAAAACACAGATCAAAAAGGAAAAATTTGTTGTGCCAAATTAGATTAGAGACATGCATAACCAGGTTATTCAGGGATTTGAGAGGATACTCCACATTCTCTGGTTCATAAAAGACATTTTTGTGCTCATTCTCGGAGCAGTCTTTTACTTTTTTGAAGCCTTTGTTCGACTCTTTATTCCACGTTGCAAGAAAGATGTTGAGGGAGAGATAGTCTTGGTAACTGGAGCTGCAAATGGGATTGGAAAACTGATCGCCAAAGAACTTGGACACAATGGAGCAACATTAGTCTTATGGGATATCAACTCGGAGGCACTGGACAAAACAGCAAAAGAATTAAAGCGAGTATTGGATGTGAGAGTGTATGCCTATACCTGTGACTGCAGCAGAAGAAGTGAGGTCTACAAAGTAGCTGAATTGGTAAATAATATATTATATTAATTTATATATATATAATATGGAGATTATTTATATTTTATACCTTTAGAAAACATTTAAAGCTTTTTATGAGGGGTAAATAAGTGAAACATTTCAACAGGTTAAAAGGGAGGTTGGAGATGTGTCAATCTTGGTGAACAATGCAGGCATGGTAACAGGAAAATACATTTTCGTTGAAGCCCCTGACAGTCTGGTGGATAGAACACTAAGGGTCAATGTTGCTGCTCATTTCTGGGTAAAGAAAAATAATTCAGCATTTTCTTCATGGTTTACATTCTTTATACCTCTGTTTTTATGTTATGGGAACAGTGAGCTTACTGTTATCTCAAATATTTGAATTCACAGACTTACAAGGCGTTTCTCCCAGCTATGCTGCAACGGAACCATGGGCACCTGGTCTGCGTGGCATGCCATGGAGCGTTGTTTGCAATGAATGGCCTTGCAGGTACATTTATAGAGGGATTTTAGAGATCATTGTGCAACACTAAATCATGAATGTGCAATTTCTGAAGTTTAGTGTTAAACTGAGATATGATTTAAAAATAAAATAGGATTTTCCAACACGTTTTGTCCACAGACTATTGCGCAAGCAAGTCTGCAGCAGTGAGCTTCGCAGAATCTATTGCTCTGGAGCTGCTTGTCCTTAAAAAGGAAGGAATCAAAACAACAATAGTGTGTCCCTATCTAATAAATACCAAAATGTTTGGGGGATGTCAAACAAAGTAAGCCAATACAGTTTCCATATATGAAACATTATTAGAGATTTGTGTTCTGGTAATGCAGTATAACATTGATATTTTACTTTTGTTAAGGAGACCATCTTTTCTTCCAGTCTTGGATCAAAGACATGCAGCAAAACAGATTGTGGATGCCATACTACAGGAGAAGATGTACTTGTTGTTACCCTCAAGTCTATATTTCTTGATGGCACTCAAGAGGTATTTTAGGCCTCTAAATACTTGTTATTGAAGATATAAAATCAGTTTATTTTTCAGTTAATTCATGCCTTCAGTCAACAGTTAATAATTAAATAACACGTAAATTAATAGTAAACAATTAACAGAAAATAATTGTAGCCTATTCAATGTAATAAATGTCTCAAGACTTTCAATTTTGCACAAAATGATTTAAGTATAAATTAACTCAACCTGTTCATGTTCTTGCAGTCTCATGCCTGCCAAATTGGGCATAATCTTTGTGAACTTTTTTGGTGGGATGGATTTGATGGATCACTTCAGAGGGGTCCCTGTACCCATCATCATCTACAAAAAGCCTCAGCGCCAACGGAATGATAGTGTCAGTGATCCACAAACTCTTATCTATTATAACTAGCAAAAAGTTAAATCACCAGTGAGGAATATCAGTCTGCTCAAGTTTACCTGTGAGCTAAGTAAAGAATTGTGAATAAATTCCCTTTTTTCTCTGTGGTTCATTTGTTTTTTAAATTTAGTATATATCTAAAACTTGAGATTCCCTACATTGTGAGGACTTTTTGCTGGTCCTCACAAGGGAAATTGATTAATAAGCATAATAAAATGTGTGTTTTTGAAAATGTAAAAATGCAGAAAGTTTTGTGTGATGGGTAAGGTTAGTGTAGGGGGAAAGAATATACAGTATGTACAGTATAAAAACCATTAGGTCCATGGAGGTCCTCACAAGGATAGCAAAACAAACGTGTGTGAAGATTTACATAGCCTAATATATTAATTTTTGCTCAGCTTAAATGAGAATACCAATAGTTATAGAGGTACATTATATCTATAACATTTTTTTATTTTGTGTAGTTATAAAAACAATATAATCTCCTTTTTATTTTGGTGGGTAACCTGGACCCCTCTACGTAAGATTCACATAAATACAGGTTAAAATCCACGAGATACACTTTATTATTTTTTTATTATTATTTCCCGACCATGCCAACAGGTAAATTAAAAATAGGTAAAGTCTTATTGTCATTTTTGTGAATAAAGCCTACAACAATAGGTAGGCCTTCCCCCCTCCTTTTGACGTGCTGACGCGTAGTGGTTTTGCACGTTCGTATAAAACCAGCTGAAGTTCACGCGCACGGCTCCACGCTGCTGTGACTGGAGCAGAGCGTGGACTTTTCTCTATTGACTCGACCTCTTTTGGCTTTAACCTACTTAAAATATCGTTATTAGCCAGTGAGCTTTTTCTACACCAGGACAGCATGTTCTTTGGCCTAGATAGAGATATCTAAGATCTAATATATTTATCGGTATCCGAGTGAACATCACCTTGAGCAACGTGGTTTTCACGTGGGAACTTCGGCGAAGAGAGAAAACATACGCACTTCGGTTCACATACTTTTAAGCGCTAGCTATTCGCTGTAATCCTTTTTGCTTTTAGAAATACTAACACTTAGTCATGTCGGTGAAAATGGCATCTTTAGTATTGGAGGACGGGACAGCATTTAAAGGCCGTCTGTTCGGTGCCGTATCCTCAGTGTCTGGTGAAGTTGGTAAGTGAAATAAAAGGAAATGTAATAGAAATCCCTATCAGCCCTATTTTCTGCCACTGCTCCTTCTATTACACTTGTCCTGTCCTCTAACCTGAAAATGATTAATAAATATGAGATGAGCAGGAAGTAAGTTACACGTGTCTGATTTCGCGCTAAACGTTTCAAAGTGAACACTTCTCAGTAGCTACTTCCCAGGGCATGTTGGCGCCACATGTATGACGTCCCAGAAATTGTTTCGGGTTCATTAATTCTTGGTTCAGTGTGTTAAATCGTTAGACAAAAGTTCGTGATCTTTTGTCTTGACATAAGTGTTTGTTTGTCTACAGTAAGAGTTCTGTAGTCACCATTATTAAAAAAAAAAATTTAAAAAAAGAGAGAAAAAAAAAGAGAAAAAGCTTCCTTTACTACTGTTTAAAAAGCACCCTTTTTAATCCAAGTCCAAAAGTTTGACTTGTATAAATGTTTTTATTTGAAGGCTTAGACAAACAATTGAATGCAAACACACATTTGAATGTCAGATGTTTGACTTGTGTTTTCAAGCTAATTATTCATTTAGACATGGATATTTTCCTAATGCAATTGATATATGAATGACAAAATCCCTCTTAAATCACACTGTCCCAACCAGTAGTTCTACTAGGATAGTAATGATCTTAAAATTTCAATAACAAAAGCTGCAAAATTTCACTGTTCTTGATAAATTTGATACCACAGCAATTATTATATTAAGGCTTCTTTATTAAGTTAAATTGTAACAAATTAAATCAAAACAATGGTATAGTACCTTTAAATCAGTAATGTTTTTTCCAAGTATACATTTAAGTGAACCATCAGTAATAAAGAACAAAAAATAAAGACTTGGAAATTTTTATATAAATATATTATTGATTTTGTACCAATGCACCAGTGCTTTTGACATCCCTAAGTCATACTTTGTGTCCTCAGTTTTCCAGACAGGAATGGTGGGTTATCCAGAGGCTCTCACAGATCCCTCTTACAAGTCCCAAATACTTACTCTGACGTACCCATTGATTGGCAATTATGGTGTTCCTGAAGATGAAGATGGAGAGTTTGGACTCAGCAAGGTTTTTTTCCTTTCTTGTATCCACATAGTCGTATTAATATTACATAATTCCTCTAAAACAGGATATTCTAACATTACTGGTATGGTTTCTTCTAAATGTTCCTCTTCGTGGTCTAGTGGTTTGAATCTTCCAGAATCCATGCTGCTGCACTCATTGTTGGGGAGGTCTCAGAGAATCCCAGTCACTGGAGCTCCGCCAAGTCTCTGGATCAGTGGCTGCGAGAGCAAGGCATCCCTGGACTTAAAGGTCAGTCAGTGCAAGCTTTGCTTTGATTTATACAAAATAAAGCAAGTAATTTGGTTTAGGTTTTAGCTTTGATCTGAAAAATTATTCTTCCTGTGAAATCAGGGGTTGATACTCGATGCTTGACCAAAAAGATCAGAGAAAAGGGAACCATGTTGGGGAAACTTGTGGTGGAAGGAACTTCAGCCAACAACATTCCGTTTGACAATCCGGACACCCGAAACCTTGTTAAAGAAGTTTCCATGAAAGTAGGTGGCTAGCTTTGATAATGTTTTCAGATCAATTTTAATGTGATTTAATTTTGTTTAATGACATTTTATTTCTATGCCATCAGGAACCAAAAGTTTTTAATCCAGAGGGAACAGTGAGAATCACTGCCATAGACTGTGGCATAAAATACAACCAGATCCGTTGCCTGTGCCAGAGAGGTGCCCGGGTCACTGTTGTCCCCTGGAATCATCCTCTGGACAGCAATGGTGAGCCATGGTGCTGTTCTCCACATATTGTTGAAGGATGTGTTTTGTTATTATTTATATACTTTAAAGATAGTGTTGTCTGCTATTTTAATGCAATGAAAATGTTATCACTTGTGTTTTGCTTCTGTTTCTCTCTAGACTTTGATGGATTGTTTATCAGCAATGGCCCTGGCAATCCCGAATACTGTAAGGAGACTGTAGAGAATATACGGAAGGTGGCATGTGTGGAGAATCCCAAACCTGTCTTCGGGATTTGTCTGGGTCACCAGCTGCTATCTTTGGTCATTGGCGCAAAAACATACAAAATGAAGTAAGCAATCCATTCATCTTTTTCACTTTCCGCTGAGTATTAATGCACATTTCTTATTAAAGGGTAGTTCACTCAAAAATAAACATTGTTATTTACTCATGTCATTCCAAACCTGCATGAACTGTTATTCTTTGGAACACAATATTTTGAAGAACACTGGGAACCAAACAACATTGGAGCCCATTGACTTCCATTAAATGGACAAAAATATTTCTCAAAAAATATAATTTATGTCCCACAGAAGAAAAGTCATACAGTTTTGTAATGACATGAGTGTGAAATAATGGCAATTTTTTTGAACATGGTATCTCTTTAATAGACCTTTATCCTTACATTAGGTATCATTTGTATGTTATTAAAATCGCATATCTGGAAATAATCTAGGGTTGGGCGATATGACTATTATCGTATATTGACGATGTCTTGCAAGTATCGCGATGTCGATAATAAAAGTCAGTTACAGATGATAATCGTCAATATCGAGAAAAAAACTAAAATTTATTTAACATAGTCCCGTAGTTACCATTCACATATTTTTTCACATGCAATAGCATAAATGAAACATTTTGTAGCCTATAGTAGCTAATTAATAGGGTTAGGAATAAAAAATCTATTCTGGAATCACATTTAGGCTACTTGAGGCCAGGAATTGAGTAGGCCTAGGCTAGGTCTACTCTTTATAAAATTATCATTTTGATTTTGCTTATTAACAATGTATTTTTATTTTTAAAACATTCAAGCTTGAGATAAAGCAGGCAACACTTCTGTAGGCCCTGCACGCTGTTTTCTGAGCTCCGACACACATCCAGAGCGTGCACAGAGAGCCGCCTCATAGGTTATTTCATGGACAAATACACAGAAAATCGTCAAAATATTCCCGTAAACACAGTTTTGTCACGCATGTGTGTGTAACAGACTATATTGGATTTGTGTATTGACATCAACCTAGGCCTATACCCGCGGCGCTTATAATGTTCATTTCTAGGGCTGTGAATTTTCGGTGGACAGCGATTCAATTCGATTCATAGGTGTTCGATTCAAGAAAGATTTTTGCAAATTCAGAACGATTCGATTCAAGATTATCCACATTAAAATTCAATTAATTCGATTCTGCATTTTAATATGCATTCATACAGTTATTGAAATGCTTCCCTCAATGTGTCTTAGTCAGGGTGAGAATTACACAGCAGCCATCACTAGGTCAGAGAGTAAGGACAAAAACAAACACAAAAACCTTTTGTCCATTATTAATGTTAGTTCCTAATGATGCTACATAACTTTTTTTTAAAAGCCTATAATTGTGGAAAATTACATAATTAATAAACTTTAAAAGGGCTTTAAAAGTGTTGTTAGGCCTAGTTCATAGTCAACTATAGTGCAGGATAGTGTTAATAGCTACACAACCTTATTAAAGTTTTCCAGGTACATTAAACATGCTAATGCTTACATGGAGAGACTACCCTAGAATATCACGCACTTTCCCAAATATTCCTAAACTAACTTTTCTTCACGGAATAGTTATAAAAGCCCTATTTGTTCTCTTTATACAGAACATTTTCCTTATGATTCTGAAAGAAAACGTGCTGGGTTTGTACTGTTGCTGTAGCAACGAACGCAACTTTACCGCGCATCTGTCAGTGTTGTTAATGTTGTATTTATTTCAGCAGTTTCCTTGACACTTTCAGTTTAACGACATTTAAGTTCATAATTTCATTTATCATTCATTGAACTGTGCGTATGCATTTAGACACTTACGTTGTTTGCTCGTCCATGCAATAAATGCGCGCCTTGAAACTGCTCACAGCGCACATCTCCATCAATTCGCGCATGTAGTAATTTAATGTTTATATATTTTAAAGCACTGAATCACAATCAATCCGATTTTAGCATTTTACATCGATTATCGACCGAAATTAACGATTCACGATTCAAAAAACATGTTTCAAGATCGATGCATATGCATCGTCAGGATTTGTAATCGATGCATCGAGAAAACGAGTGAATCGTTACACCCCTATTAATTTCTGTTTAAACCGACAAGATTGTTAAATTAGATTTAAAAGGCTAAATTAAATTAGAATGGATAGCCTAAATGTCTCATTAAAAATAACAATTTGTTTTCCAGTGGTTTTGTTTTACACGTGCAAACAACAGAAAAAAGGAGGTTTCACATCACGCACCTGCAGCGCAAAATAAACTCAGAGCCTAAATAAAAGGAATAAATATGCAAAATATATTCACTTAAACAATTAACAGATTAACAAAACAAATCAATTAAAACAGCATATGGCTTTTTTTCTTTCTTTTTTTTTTTCTTTTTTTTGCGACGCTCTCCACACAAACGCGTTCAAAAGGAAACTAAGACGGAAGAAAGCAGTACCTGTGTTCTTTATTTTACAAAAACAAAATGTTTTGTTTTCTATTGTTCATTTCAAACACTTGATAAGAGCAGTGTGGAAATAATTAACAACACTAACATAACAACAAAGCTAATGTTTTACATGAAGGCACAAACTAAGAAAAGAAAAACAAACCTTTAACCTTTAATTAAATTAAGTTTATGCCTACTGATTTGCAGGCTATTGTCAGATAAAGTGCAACCAAACTGATGTGTGTTTACAGTGCGTGTCAGCTATGTTGTCGTCTTAAGGCGATTATCGATAAAATATTTTTTACATATCTCCCAGCCCTAAAATAATCAAAAGAATAATTAAATCTACAGGAAAATTATTGCATCTATATAAAAATTAGAAAATTATTTTTAGAAAATTATTCTTTTAATAGTATAATGCTGTTATGTTCAAGATACAGTTTGAAACCAGTCTTAATATCTTGTTCAATTTGTGGATTTTGTAAACATCATTACATCAAGATAAAGGTACAGAATAATTATAATAGGATTTTTGCAGTGTAACTGAACCAGACAGCATCACGTTATGGTCAGTGGATTATAGGGTTTGCAGAGAAACAAAAGGCTGGTCCAGTTTTCACGAAAAACCAACATGGTGTGAAATGTAGTTTATGCTGAGCTCAGCCGTCTAGACAGGAGCCACTGCGTTACTCCTGGGATAAGCGGCTGTGTTTTTCTAAGAGTCCTGGGATAGTTGCTTTGTTTGCTTGTGCTCAAGGCTGGATGTGATGCCAGTCTACAGCCTTTTCTTCAGAAGCAGATAGTCAGCAGGTTCATTCGGAGATGGTTTATGTCTGTGAAGCAATGTATCTTCTTATTGTGAATCCTAAAAGCTACAACTTCATTCATGGTGTTGGTTAGGTATGGTAATCGTGGCCATAACCAGCCCTGCATCCATAAAGGAACAAATCGCTGTTTCATCACATCTCAGAATCATGGGTTTGCTGTGGATCCTCAAACTCTCCCAAAAGACTGGGATGTGCTCTTCACAAATGCCAATGACCAAACCAGTGAGGGCATTGTTCATAACCACAAACCACTCTTCAGGTTTGTCTTCATTTTTAATTTGTGTGTTTTGTCTATATACATAGATACAGTAAAATTGGTATAATGGTTTTAATGTATTAAGTTGATGAAAATGTGTATCTGTATTATCCTTTTCAGTGTCCAGTTCCATCCTGAACACATGGCAGGTCCCACAGACCTTGTTAGTCTCTTTGATGTGTTTCTGGATACAGTCAAAGATGCAAAAGAGGCCAAATCTGGAAAATCAGGTGATCTGTTATGACGTATGCCTGTAAAGCTAAAGCGTAATTTTTGTAGGGTTGTTTATATACTTGTCAATTCTGCAAACATTCTTATAGTGTACTAACCGTGTTTATGAGTAATAATTAGTAATAAACTATAATTTTTAACTTTTATACAGTTAAGCAAAGACTAACGGAGCACCTCACTTTCCCTGGATCTCCTGACCCGGCAGCATTTGTTCGACCTCGTAAAGTTCTGGTTCTAGGTTCAGGAGGGCTTTCCATTGGACAGGCTGGAGAGTTTGACTATTCTGGATCTCAGGTGAGTGTCAAAGAAAAACCCTTGAGACTGTAAGAGCCGTAAAAGGAGTGCAAATTAAAAGAGTGCATCTCACAAGCCATCTGTTTTCCTCAGTTTCCTCCATTAATTTGAAACTTGCTTGGTCTCGGAGTGACTATGTAAATGAAGCTTCCGATTTGATCTGGAAAGCCAACATTACAGGAGAATTTGTTGCACTGATGATTAGGTTTTTCCTAAATCGTTAATGTCGTTAATTAAAATGAACAAACATCTTTTCTCCAAATTTTTTTTTCTTTCCCCAGGCTATAAAAGCTCTAAAAGAAGAGAACATCCAAACCATTCTTATCAACCCAAACATTGCCACAGTACAAACCTCAAAGGGCCTGGCAGACAAAGTCTACTTCCTCCCGATCACACCAGAGTATGTCACACAGGTAGGAGAAAGCTGTCTATCCCAGAGTAATTTACTAGGCCTTCTTTTCAACACTGATTTTGAAAACTGAAATAATGCTTTTAACACAAAGTTTAGCTTTTGCAATGTCCCCAAGCTCAAACCTCCATCCTTCCGCCCTTCAAATAGGTGATAAAGAACGAGCGTCCAGATGGAGTGTTGCTCACATTCGGAGGTCAGACTGCCTTGAACTGTGGTGTAGAGCTCACTAAGCAAGGAGTGCTGGAAAAATACAAAGTGCGTGTGCTTGGAACCCAAGTGGCCTCCATAGAGATGACTGAAGACAGGAAGATCTTTGTGGAGAAGATGGAGGAAATCAATGAGCATGTTGCCCCCAGTGAGGCAGCCATGTCTGTTGAACAGGTTAGCTCATTAATCTACTGTACATTAGGGAATCTCATTATGTTTTTATGTCAAGGACTTCCAGTTATGATGATTCACTTGCAAGAGACCCCCTTCCTAAAATATAAAGCCCTGTAATATATTTTCATGTATAGAGACCCATTAATGATGTTGTTAATAGTATGGTATTATAAAAGGCAACATTGTTTGCCAATACTAAATAATTGTCTTTTTACTAAAGCCAAAACAAAACAAAAAAATTATGAGACAATAAATAATATTTTTAACAAGGCTATATCCAGATTGTGCTGTTATTACTATTAAAATATGTTTAGTAAAATGTTTTCAGTGTATGCTTGGTCCAACATTTTGTGTATTTCCTATAGGCAGTGGCTGCTGCTGAAAGACTCGGCTATCCCGTTCTGGTCCGTTCTGCGTTTGCCCTGGGTGGACTGGGTTCAGGCTTTGCCAATAATAGAGAGGAAATGATCACGTTGGTTACCCAGGCCTTTGCTCACACATCGCAAGTCCTGGTTGACAAATCGCTTAAAGGCTGGAAGGAAATTGAGTATGAAGTGGTGCGGGACGCCTATGACAATTGCGTAACGGTACGAAGCACCTAGAGCTGAGGTTTCCCTTTTATTCTGATATTTACACTTTAATCCAAAATGATTTACAGTGCCTTCACATTTTACCAGTATATGTTTTAATGTGTTCTTTTCTAAATTGATATGTCTTCATTTAGGTTTGTAACATGGAGAATGTTGATCCTTTAGGAATCCACACTGGGGAGTCAATAGTGGTGGCTCCTAGTCAGACACTAAATGACTATGAATACAATATGCTGAGAAACACAGCCATCAAAGTTGTTCGCCACTTGGGCATTGTTGGAGAGTGCAACATTCAGTATGCCCTGAATCCTGAATCCGAGCAGGTAATTCAGTCACTTATATCATCCAGGAATGATGGGTTTCTGGAAGTAGTGGTCAACCCATAATCTCATGCTTGTGTTTTGGCAGTACTACATCATTGAAGTCAACGCTCGTCTCTCGCGAAGCTCTGCATTGGCCAGCAAGGCCACAGGTTACCCTCTGGCCTATGTGGCTGCAAAGCTCGGCTTGGGTATCCCTCTGCCCGTGCTCAAGTGGGTTCTCTCATTAAAATGAGCTATTATACTGAATGTAACAGTACATTTGAGTATTGTTATTTTCAAAGTTACTTAAAAGTGACTCTTTTCCAGGAATTCAGTGACTAATTCCACTACAGCCAACTTTGAGCCTAGTCTGGATTACTGTGTGGTGAAGGTTCCTCGTTGGGATTTGAGCAAGTTCCTCAGAGTCAGCACTACAATTGGCAGTTCCATGAAGAGCGTTGGTGAGCATCCTATGTGGGAAAAGAAAATGCAGTAGAGATCTGTATATTATAATTCTCAATATAGTGTTATTGTTAACCTAATTTTAATTGTTTTAGTTTTGTTAATCTAAATAAGACTGAAATAAAATAAGTATTAGAGGAAAAAAACTTTTTTAAATTACATGAAAATTAGAAATGTTGCCTTGGAAATTAATTAAAATAAATTAAGTACTAAAATGACTAAAATTAAAAAACTAAAAATAAAACTGAAATATAGATTAAGGCCAAAAGGAAAGAAACTAATAAAAAATATCAACAGCACATCATACAATTAAAACCTCAACTAAAATTAGATTGAAAACTGAAAATATGAAAATGAATTTGAAACCGTAATAAATACTATAAGATTATATAAATAATACTAAAATACTAACAAACACTAAACCTGCATTTATGGGAGCGTAGTGAAGCAGGTACAAGTAATGGGTTTTGGTTTGATTGACCAATTTTGACTTTCTGCAATATATTTGAGCCATATATTTTTTTTTTTTTTTTTAATTTATAAAATTTGCTTTATATAAGCTTGGCCTATTATATTGGCATAAATTACCATTCAAAGCCTTATTTTGCTCATTTGGTAAATGTGATATTAAACCTTAAGTTGATGGTTATTGTAAGAGGGGTATTTTTTTTTTTTTTCACAACATGCGTTATTCAAATGCGTGCATATATAAATAGTGTACAAATGAGAAAATAGTGATATAAAAAATGTTTTTAAAATGGCAGTTACATATTAATTGAAGGGGGGAAAAAATTATCTTGTTGATTTAGCTTCCCTTTTAGATCCAGAAGGTGCTATCTGTGCTGAACAGAAACATCCAGTATGTTGTGATCTCATTCAGCACTCTCTTCCATCTTAGGAGAAGTGATGGCCATTGGCCGTAGCTTTGAAGAGGCCTTCCAGAAAGCTTTGAGAATGGTGGATGAGAACTGCGTTGGTTTCGATCACACCATCAAACCAGTGACCGAAGAGGTTTGTACTGAGGATACAGGTCCTCAATCTCACTCCCAAGTCGGATGCAACAGGCTGAAAAAAATAATACATGAAAACAAAAATATTTTGTCTCATATCTCAGGAGCTGCAGACACCCACAGACAAGCGCATCTTTGTTCTGGCAGCGGCACTACGTGCTGGCTACACAGTTGAACGGCTCTATGAGCTGACCAAAATAGACCACTGGTTTCTGCATAAAATGAAGAACATTGCAGACCACGAGAGGCTTCTGGAGACATATAATCAGGATGAGAGTGCAATGCCACCTGAGGTCATGAGGAAAGCCAAGCAGCTAGGCTTCTCTGACAAACAGATTGCCCAAGCTGTGCAAAGGTACCTAGGAAAAGTGCTCTAGCAGAAAGTATTTATATCTGTGATTTATTGCATTTGATGCTAAATCAAAAAGTGTCAAGACTTAAAATGGGCTGCAGTAGACAACAAAAACTGTAAGGTTCCTGCTCTTTCCCCCATTGCAGCACTGAGCTGGCTGTGAGAAAGTTGAGGCGAGACTGGAAGATTCTTCCAGTAGTCAAACAGATTGACACGGTGGCCGCCGAGTGGCCCGCCTTCACCAACTATCTGTACCTGACCTATCATGGCTCAGAAAGCGATGTGGTCTTCGAGCATCCCCATGTCATGGTGATCGGCTCTGGGGTTTACCGCATAGGAAGCAGCGTGGAGTTTGATTGGTGCGCTGTTGGGTGTATTATGGAGCTGAGGAAGGTGAGCCATCTGTATTAAGTGTAAAGGGGCACCTTTATGAGGCTTGAATTGAAGCAGGAAATATAAAATAATACATTTGTGAAATTTCAGTGTGTATTTGAATGAACTATATATTTCACAGATGGGCTACAAAACAATTATGGTGAACTACAACCCAGAAACGGTCAGCACAGATTATGATATGTGCGACAGACTGTATTTTGATGAGATCTCCTTTGAGGTAAGGAATTAATGTGGATCTTGTGTGTTGTGTTGATAACTGAAATGTATACTTTGAATCTCCTTAGAATTAGGGATGCACAGTATATTGGTACCCTATCACCTAACAGCTGATATTATGCTGGAATTTTAATTCTGCATATTTATTTAGATTGCCATTGTCTAAAGCTGACTTAAAGTTAATCTTTTAAACATTTTACTGTTACTAAATTATTAATGTCATCTTTAGCAAATCTCAAATTGAATATCCATATTTTATACTATATATTTCTATCTAAAGTAGCATTTATCAATTTGAGTTATTTCAGTTTATTTACATCTGCTTTTAATCGCAGGTGGTGATGGACATATATGAGATGGAGAACCCAGAGGGAATTATTCTGTCCATGGGTGGGCAGCTGCCCAACAACATCGCCATGTCCCTGCATAGACAGCAGTGCAGGATCCTGGGCACCTCACCTGAGTTCATTGACTCAGCGGAGAACCGCTTCAAATTCTCCAGGATGCTGGACACCATAGGAATCAGTCAGCCCCGATGGAAAGAGCTGTCTGATATTGAGGTAAGAATTCATTCAACTTCAAGGAATACCATGAACACTCTAAAAGTTCTTCTATAACTGCTTGTAACTTCAAATGACCCCTTGACATTTCTCTTGTTGTAGTCTGCAGTTGGTTTCTGTGAGACAGTGGGTTACCCCTGTTTGGTGAGGCCATCGTATGTTCTCAGTGGGGCTGCTATGAATGTTGCCTACTCAGATACTGACCTGGAAAAATACCTGAGCAGCGCTGTTGCCGTGTCAAAGGAACACCCTGTTGTCATCTCCAAATTCATTCAGGAAGCCAAGGTTAGTGAACAAACATCTCCCTCCTTGAGGCAGTTCCAGTTCTCAATAAAAGAAATGTGTATATATGGGAGAGACAGGAGTTAATTACTGAGTTGTACAGTCACTTGTTGCAAAACTTTTTGGGTGAACTAACCCTTTAAGTTTTAATTTTAGTTCAACTTAAATTTTTGATACTTTTTTTTTTTTTTTCAGCTTTTTCAATTGACAATTGTGTGTATAAAATTATATATATATATATATATATATATATATATATATATATATATATATATATATATATATATATATATATATATATATATATATATATATATAATAATATTTATCTTTAGTTAACAATAACACTAATCCTTGTGTGTAATATTAGCTTTGAATTCTGTAGTACCCTTTAGTAGTATCGCTGTGTAAGCAATTGTGGTGGCAAGCTTTGCACTTAATTTTGTAATCTTTATTGATGGTGATATATTGCTGTCAGGAAATAGATGTGGATGCCGTGGCCTGTGATGGAGTGGTCATTGCCATAGCGGTGTCTGAGCATGTGGAGAACGCAGGGGTACATTCTGGAGATGCCACACTGGTGACTCCCCCTCAGGACATCAACCAGAAAACCATGGAGCGCATTAAAATGATCGTTCACGCTATCGGCCAGGAGCTTCAGGTCACAGGCCCTTTCAACCTGCAGCTCATTGCCAAGGTGAGTTTAATTTATTTATTTTTAGCTAGGATGAGTGCGTTTCAAAATATTTGATGCTGAAACTAAATCGTATGTGTTTGTCAACAGGATGATCAGCTGAAGGTGATAGAATGCAATGTGCGAGTTTCACGCTCCTTCCCTTATGTGTCCAAAACACTTGGTGTCGATCTTGTTGCCCTAGCAACAAGAGTCATATTGGGAGAGGAAGTTGAGGCTGTTGGGCTGATGAAGGGGAATGGCATTGTGGGAGTTAAGGTAACAAGCTTCACAATGTCTGTTCACTCTTGATGTCTGGGATATATCAGTTCAACTAATCCCATCAAAAACAGTGTTTTCCAAGATCTACATAAGCTTGATCTGTGTGTCTGGTCCTCAGGTTCCTCAATTCTCCTTCTCACGGCTGGCTGGAGCAGATGTGGTTTTAGGTGTTGAAATGACCAGCACTGGAGAAGTGGCCTGCTTTGGGGAGAACCGATATGAGGCCTATTTAAAAGCCATGCTCAGCACTGGCTTCAAAATCCCTAAAGAGAATATTCTCCTCTCTATTGGTAGTTACAAGGTAACGAGTTACTTTACAGCATGACTGACTTTTTATAATTCCCTTCCCTCACTAACTTTCCTCTTTTTCATTCACTTGGATATACATCATTGCTTATGTTGCATGAGTGGCCACTATTGGCGGAACCCTTGCAATGGGTTTGAATGGAATGCCCTAAGCCCTTGATCACTGGAATCTGTTATGGAGCTGATTTATTTGCAATTTTTTTTATGTTTTATGCACCATTCTATAGGCCTGTATGGTTGTGCTGTTGGTGAGAATTAAAAAAAAAATTACACTAATAAAAATAAACAATCAATAAAAGTCAGTTTAAGTTAGATACAAGTATTATTCAGTTAAACACGATGCTATATTGTAGTGGTGCATGTTTTGCACATTCACTTTCTTCAGAGCATGTATAAATCAAGTTTCTGATCTTAATGGAAAGAAATGTTTGTTTTGTATTCATTCAGAATAAGAGCGAGCTTCTGCCCACAGTCCAGACTTTGGAGAGTTTGGGTTATAAATTGTATGCCAGTCTAGGCACCGCTGACTTCTACACTGAACATGGAGTTAAGGTACCGTGGAATAACACAAAATACTGTAAAACCTTTTTTTTTTTGAGCAGGCAATGTATGCTGTTTTACAATTTCCATTTGACTATCTGTCTCTGATCAGGTGATGGCAGTGGACTGGCCTTTTGAAGAGGAGAGTGACTGCCATAATAAGGACAAACAAAGGAACATCATGGACTATCTAGAGGAGAACCATTTTGACTTGGTCATCAATCTGTCCATGAGGAACTCTGGTGGAAGACGCTTGTCCTCCTTTGTGACCAAAGGTTACCGCACTCGTCGAATGGCCATTGACTTCTCTGTACCACTCATTACTGACATCAAATGCACTAAGCTGTTTGTTCAGGTGAGCAGTGACGCTCTCACGTTGTTGACGACCCTACAAAATTAAAAGTTGGTTAGGTTTGAAGTCAACTACATGCTGTTGTACCCCTAAACTTTGGATGTGTGTGTGTGTGTGTCAGGCGCTGGGGCAAATTGGTCGGGCTCCTCGTGTAAAGACGCATGTGGACAGCATGACATCACAGAAACTCATCCGCTTACCTGGTGAGTATGGCAGCGCAGTTTCAGATGTTAATTGTTTATTGGCAAAGCAAATATATTAAATTAAGATGGTTAAATGATGGTTGATGCCATTCATACTTCTATGTCGAAAGGTTTGATTGATGTCCATGTGCATCTGCGAGAGCCTGGTGCCACCCATAAAGAGGACTTCGATTCGGGCACAGCTGCCGCCTTGGCTGGAGGAATCACCATGGTGTGTGCCATGCCCAACACTAACCCTGCAATCATTGACCCCAGCTCCTTCACTATGGCACAGAAGGTAACATCAACAAATGACAGATTTGGTTGGTTATTAACATGAAAGCAAATAAGGGAAGTTGTGTTTATGGGCTATTTTTCTGTCATGAATACGTCAAGCTTGCCAAGGCCGGGTGTCGCTGTGATTATGCTCTTTTTGTGGGGGCGTCATCAGACAATGCTACACTACTTCCATCCATTGCAAGCTCTACAGCTGGTCTGAAGATGTACTTGAATGACACATACTCCACTTTAAAAATGGACAATGTCTCTCTGTGGATGGAGGTAAGGAGACCCGAGGATGCTGAGGAAACAAGTTTTTCACTTTAATTTATTATACATTTATTTTAAATACATGTAGTTTTTATTTTAAATAATGGTATTTTATTTGAAATAGATTTAAAATATAAATCAGTTTATTTAAAATAAATTTAAATAAAAACAAATGTATTTAAAACAAGTTAAAATTAAAAATGCATGCATCTTTTTTTATTTTCAATATTTATTCATTTTTATATTTAATATTTCTTTTTTTTTTTGGTGATACAATTTGTCATGTTTTGCTGTCATGCTACATCTTGAGTATCATTTTCTTTGCATGCAGCACTTTGAAAAGTGGCCAAAGCACTTGCCCATTGTGGCACATGCTGAGAGGCAGACAGTGGCAGCAATCTTGATGGTAGCACAGCTGTATCAGAGACCCGTTCATATTTGCCATGTAGCCAAGAAAGAAGAGGTACGAATCCTTGTTATTTGTGGTGGTCTAACAACTGCATTTTGTTGTACCTTCATGGTCAAGCCTTCATCCAGTTTCTTTACATGTTCCTGTGGTTTGTAACCAACTAAAATCAAATGTTGTTTCTCAGATTCTGATCATTCGAGCTGCTAAACAAAAGGGTATCCAGGTGACGTGTGAAGTGGCACCTCACCATCTCTTCCTATGTGAAGATAATGTGCCTGCCATTGGAAATGGCAGGGCACAAGTGCGGCCCATGCTGGGTACAAGTGAGGACATGGAGGCGTTGTGGGAAAATCTAGACATCATTGACTGTTTCGCAACAGACCACGGTAATAACAGGTTTAGATTTCTCTGCTATGCCTCACATCTAAAAGCAACTAATTATGTTGGCTTGACAATTTCAAAACCATTAACCTGAGACCTTTATAAAAAATAAATAAAAAAACTTTAAAATTCGGCTTGACCTTAAGACTTTTTTTTTTTTTTTTTTTTCTAATTGATTTGACAGATGCCCAGTCCTACAAGATATTCTATTATAATATGCTTTATTTTTGTTGAAATTACACCTTCAGATCACTATCTGAACTATCTTGACATTGAAGCGAAGTAGACTTATACATTTCAAACTTTGAGTACATTACTATTTTAAAGTGAGTAAAGTACTTTTAATATTTTATTACATAAGGCCTTAATGAACCCTTTACTGACCCCAAACTTCAGCGGTTGAGTACATCAATTGATAGTCAAACCTGAGCAGTTCTTGAAAGCTTTTTTTTTTTTTTTTTTTTTTTTTCTTGCAGCCCCTCATTCAGTAGAGGAGAAGAATTCTGAGAAACCGCCTCCAGGTTACCCGGGTCTGGAGACCATGCTTCCTCTGCTGCTCACAGCTGTCAGTGAGGGTCGCCTTACAATCGATGACATCATCAAGAGGCTCTACGAAAACCCCAGCAGAATATTCTCTCTTCCTGCTCAAGAAGACACTTATGTAGAGGTATTTCAGTTACAAAGTTTAGAGAGTAAATTACTGCATGAAAACTTAATGTTTTTGAATTTCAAAGCGATGCTTGAATTTTCCAGGTGGACTTGGAGCAAGAGTGGACTATTCCAAAGCACATGCAGTTCACGAAGTCAAAGTGGACACCATTCGAGGGCATGAAAGTGAAGGGAAAGGTCATGAGGGTGGTGCTTAGAGGAGAGGTGGCCTATATTGATGGACAGGTAAAGAGCTAATGTTCAAAACTACCGTTCACACTACCGTTCAAAAGTTTGGGGTTGTAAGATATTAAAAAAAATAAAATAAAAAAATACACAGTAAAAATACAATGAATACAGTGAAATACTATTACAATTTAAAAGAACTCTTTTCTATTTTAATATTTTAAAAATGTAATTACTCCAGTCTTCAGTGTCACATGATCCTTCAGAAATTCTAAGCTGTTTTTTTGAGCACCAAATCAGCATATATGTTGAAATGTTGAAAACGGCTAAGCTGCTATAATTTTTGTGGAAACTATTGTACATTTTTCAGGATTCTTTGAATAGTACAAACAGCTAATATTTGAAATGGAAATCTGTTGTAACTAAGTCTTTACTGTCACTTTCAAATAATTTTAATGTATACTTGCTGAAAGTGTTTCTTACAAACAAACAAACTTTGACCCCAAACTTTGAACCATAGTGTATGTTACTTGGTACCTTTTCTCTCAAATGTAATTACTAGCTGCCCAGCTAAATTTGTCTGGAGCACATGCTCGTCATCAATTTCTAGGTTTAATCGTTCCGCTTTCTCTTAAGGTGTTGGTACCTCCTGGATATGGTCAGGATGTGAAGTCATGGTCAGCATCCCCAGCAGGAACAACAGAGATGATAAAGGATGCTCCTAAGGTAAAAATTTTTTTTAATAATTGTTCAACACCCTGAACGTGCATTGTTCACAGTTCAGCTATTGCTTTCTAATTTGTACACTGGCTAACAAATAACCCTGCTTGTTAATTACAGCGTGTGAGTGAGGCAATGACTCCTGAGCACCCTCGTCAGGCAACACCTGTTGATGTGGTCCGTAGCCGTGCCCCGAGCCCACGCCGTTCAGCTGGGGATGGACGCTTTATTCTCCCACCGCGTATCCACCGCGCATCCGATCCTGGTCTGCCTCCAGGTACTATAGGCCTGCCATGTATTCGTTCAGGGCTTGTGCATGAGTTTGTGTGCCAAATGAACCACTGTACTGTCAATAATCGGTTTACAATTTATTTTTATAAACAAACTTTTAAATTCAGACAGTGCTCCACTTGGACAATGGCAGTATTTGTTTGCTAGCATCAGTTTTGTTTGTTTGTTTGAGCTTGCATGTTCCATGAACTTGTAAGTGGTTCAGCTGAACTATTTGCTAGTCTAAAATCACATTTCAAGCAAGTCATGTTTTTACATGCAGGCTTCAAAAGATCTACCATACAACGCCAAAAAGCATTGGGTAACGTCCATGTGATGTGTATAGTTTCATCAAATCAATATCAAAGTCTCATGATTCTGCATCTTTCTATGAATAAATTCATATCTATTTTTTTCCATCTTCCTTATTATCAATTGTTCATCATCTTAAAATCAGCTAGGAAATAACCAAATAATACACAATTGGATGCATGCAAAATGCAAATTTTTAAGTTATTAATGTGGTGATTTTACATTTAACATTGATCCTACATTTGCCTGTTATGCTGGGATAATGGCAGATATTTGAAAGTGTGTTAGAAATGAAACGCTTATAGTGACCCAAATTATCATTATGATCATGGTTTTGTTAAAATGTGCTGAGAATTTTCAAAAGGTACTGATACACACATTGAAGTCACACAATGAAATCAAATACGGTTTTAATAATTAAAATATGAAAGGGTAATATTAACCATCTGTAATTTTATCGTGGTTTATCCTCTTCCCATGTGTTTTATTTATATATATAAAAAATATAATGTGTGTGTATACACACTATTTTTGCAATTTCCATTACTTGCTTTAAATTATTAAATTATCAAGAAAACAATTTCACTTTTCCAGCTTTCAAACCCTTTTTTTTTTTTTTTTTTTTTTTTGGAAGAATAAAATTAAACTCTTTCAGAAATTGCCAATGCACTTTGTAAAAACTATAAATTAATTATATAGTTATTAATCCATTTCTTCAAACTTTGTGCCTCAATGTTTGAGCAGCTGAAGAGGAGGTGTCATTAAGAGCACCGTATGATGCAGGTTTGATGTTTGTACTGATGTTTACCAGAGCTTTGCCACCCTTACCTTCTGTTCTCTCTGCCAATCTGTTTGTTCCTAGATTCATTTCATGGGCACATTTTAGCCTTTACACAAGCATAATCAAAACAAGACATGATGGTCTGTTTCTCTGTTGACCATGCTTTGCTTGCATGCTGCTCTGGTTGATCCCAATGAGCTCTTATGCAGTGTCCTGTTTATTGGTGTTGACTGATACACGACAGTGATGTATAGTGTGCTGATTGTGACGTTCTTTTGCTTCCATTATCAGAATTGGCTCCTCCAGCAGAGCCATACGCATACCCTCCTCCTCTGGCCAGGATCCTATCACCTCAAGCTGGGCAGCAGCAGATCCTACCCCACCCACAGACCTCCCCACTGCTGCACCCGCTGGTGGGCCAGCACATCCTGTCCGTGCGCCAGTTCAGCAAGGAACAGGTGACAACATGTTCTCTCCTGTTGTCGAGTCCAGAAATATTGCTTTATGCAATATTATTGTGCATATAAAAGGTTTGTATTTACAGTGGCTCATTAATCTCTCTTGTATGTCTTGTGCTTTCAGATGTCACACTTGTTCAATGTGGCGCATACTCTTCGTCTCATGGTGCAGAAGGAGAGACCCTTGGATATTTTGAAGGTACACTGACTATTAGTAAAAAGATTCTTCACTATAACATTTTATGAAGTGATGTAAAAATTCTCTCACCATGAAAATAGGCAGAAGTTGGCATGGCTTTAAAAACAAACAAACATTAAGTGACACAAGTGCTTTGTGGTGCAAAAAAACAAAACCTAATTTAGCATTTTATTTACAAAATATTAATCTGTCGCTTCATAAAATTGAGGTTAAACCACTGAAGTCACATAGATTACTTTTATGATGTCTTTACTACCTTTCTGGGGTTTGAAAGTGGTAGTTGTGTTGGCTGTCAGTGGAGGGACAGAAAGCTCTGATTTAATCAAAAACCTTAATTTGTGTACCGAAGATCAACAAAAGTCTTTGAAACGACATGAGGGTGAGTAAATGATGACCGAATTTACATTTTTGGGTGAACTAACCCTTTGATAGAATCATTGAGGAACAGAGTGGTGTGAGCAGACTGGACCTTGATTAAACCTGTAGACCACATTACCTTTTGATTTCTGATACTGTCGTTCTGTCCAGTAGCAGAGTAGATGTCACTGGAGGATGTGTAGTTTATTGCAGCCCATCTTGAACATTACATAAACCTCCCCCAGCAGGAGTATTTAACTGCTCAAGTCAGCAGCAGTCTGGCAGTGATGTGTCACAGTTTGAAGTAGATCTCTTCCTTTAGAAATGGGCATCTGCGGCCCATTTCAGAAACAGAACATCTTTGTCGAAGGATATGAAATAAACATAGATGGGGATAAGTTCATTTAAACTCTTCATTTAATTCTATTCTGCTCATCTTCTCCCAGGGTAAAGTTATGGCCTCCATGTTCTATGAGGTGAGCACTCGCACCAGCAGTTCGTTCGCAGCAGCCATGCAGCGTCTGGGTGGATCAGTGGTGCATTTCAGCGAGTCCACGTCCTCCACGCAGAAGGGTGAGTCTCTGGCCGACTCCGTTCACACCATGAGCTGCTACGCTGATGTCATTGTTCTGCGCCACCCCATACCAGGAGCTGTAGAAGTGAGTAACAAGTTAATGTATTTTTAAAGAAATGTACACTACCTTTCAAAAGTTTTAATGTTTTTGAAAAGTCTCTTATGCTCACCAAGGTGGCATTTAACAGTATTTTTGATCAAATAAAACACTTTAAATTTCACAATATTACTAGCTTTTCTGCTAAAATCATTCTGATATGCTAATTTGATGCTCAAGACTCATTTCTTATATTCAGTGTTGAAAACAGTTGTGCTGCTTTATACTTTTGTGACTTTTCCAGGATTTGTTGATTAATAGAAAGTAAAAAAAAAACAACAAAAAAAAACAGCATTTATTTGAAATGAAAATCTTTTGTAACATTATAAATGTCTTTACTGTCACACTTAATCAATTTAATGCATCCTCGATGAATAAAAATATACATTTGTCAAAAAAGTGAAATACTTACCTGGTAGTGCACTTTTGATAAGGAAGTTTTGCTTTTAAGACATGACATCTAAATTGACCCCATTGTTTTCTTCATAAATATTCCTTGCTTGTTTCATGCACATTCTCAGTGCATGTTATTCTAAAGGTTTTTTTATTATTATTATTAATTTCATAATTATTACATTTTAATTTTAGTGTTTGCTACAAAAATGTATTTATTTTGTACCTCAGTTTAAACGGAAAAATGCTTCTGGTTTGTAGAGTGCAGCAAGGCATTGTCGGCGGCCGGTGATCAACGCTGGTGATGGAGTTGGAGAACATCCCACTCAGGCCCTTCTGGATATCTTTACGATCCGAGAGGAGCTTGGAACAGTCAATGGCATGACTGTGAGTTCACATGGAGTAGTCTTCTCAAACTATTAGCTCATTAGCTTGCAATTATTTATTTATTTATTTTTTTACTTGGAGGTGAAGTGTGTAATTTCTGTGCCACTAGCATCACCAAACAGAAACCGACAAACTGAATCCTCAAACGGAGCAAAGTTCTGATAATGACTTTTAATAACGGTCTTTCTAAATTTTGGAACTTTTTTTCTTAAATCTCAGATTACCATGGTTGGTGATCTGAAACATGGCCGTACTGTGCATTCTCTGGCTAGACTTCTCACTCAATACAGGATCACTTTGCGCTACGTGGCCCCCAAGAACCTCAGCATGCCCGCTGAGATCATCGACTTTGTGGCCTCCAAAGGCATTAAACAGGTGTGGCACAATCAAAATTATGAATTCAGAATTGGACTGTTACTTGTGCTTATTTGCATTGCTGTATCTTCCTCAAATGTGTCTGAACTATGTCCACAGGAGGAGTTTAACAGCATTGAAGAGGCCCTCCCAGAGACTGACGTTCTGTACATGACGAGAATACAGAAGGAGCGATTCGCCTCTGAAGAAGAGTACAAAGCGGTGGGAGAGTTTGCTGATGAGATCATTCCATCTTTTATTTCTTAAACATCATGGAGTTTTTATAAAAGATGTACTTTTTCTGACAGTGTTTCGGGCAGTTCATCCTAACCCCACATATCATGACGGGAGCCAAAAGGAAGATGGTAGTCATGCATCCTCTTCCCAGAGTCAATGAGATCAGGTTTGCTATTCTCAGTTTAAAGCGTCAGGTTAAAATCAGATTTTCAGTAGGAGTCTCAAGGCAAATATTGGAAGCTACAATGCTGAATACAAAGTTGTGTTTGCGGTCTCTCTTAATCCTTTTTTTTTTTTTTTTTTAAGTGCGGAGGTGGACACGGATCCTCGGGCTGCTTATTTCCGGCAAGCGGAGAATGGGATGTATATTCGGATGGCATTGCTGGCTACTGTGCTGGGTCGGTGAAGGGACCATCATGGTTTAATCTTAGACATTTGGCAGTAAAGGGAAGCATTTTGTTGGCAACATACTGATTTCATGACTAGTGTTTATTCTGTGTACTTTATGTATAGCTCCAGTAGGTGTAACTTTTGAAGGGGAAGTACTCAGATTTGTTTTTCCTTTCAGTACTGACAATAAAATTCCATATACTATAGACTATACCATATAGACTATTTCATATATAAAAATGTGCATTAATGCAACCACAGTGGAGTGTGGTTAACCTAGTTTCATCCTGAATATCTGAGATCATTACAGCACTCTTAGCAGGCTAATCAGTTTCGTTTCATTTCAGAATCCGCAAAATCTTGCAAACAAACAATTTTACTACTACATATCTTGCTGTTATGATTGTGAATGCTGTACTTTTTTTTTTTTTGTTGTTGTTGTGCATTCACAACAGACCTGTTCATTTTGACATTCCATTAGAAGACCAGACTTTTGTAACTCAATTCTCTGTGCAAATAGGTAGAAACGGTATGGTAGAAAAATTATTCTTCACTACAGAGTAAAACTTTTGTATTTTTTAGAAAATAAAAAAAAAAAAAGCAATCTCAGACCTTTCACTGCTTTTTAATCTGTCATTCCAATGCAACCTTATACAGTCTACCTGCTCTATAAGCACACAATGTATTTGTACAAATAAAGGGAGACAATATCATCATAAAACACCTGCACATTTGGTAGAATGTAAGTCTAAATAAACTCTTTTATTGGATGTTTTCGATACTATTAATGCTTTGAAGTTGTCCTGTATCAATTAAAATGCTTGAGGAAAAAGTTCCATGTACGCAAAAATGACATCTGTTAAATGCACAAGTTTACAACTTGCCTAAAATTAACATTGAAATCCACCATTTCACCCCAAAATCTAAAATTTTCATGGTGTGTTTTCATTACTGAGTTTTAAATAAATTAGCATGAATTGAGTAAAAATGTTTTTTTATTTGTTTATTATTTAAAGTTTGCATAAACCGAAACCCGCTAAAAAACTTTTTACGTCATTACTAAACTGTGCGCTTCAGACTTTTATTTTGAAAATGAAATAAAATGCATATCAATAGACTACATAAACCCTTGTTATTTTTCACATGATTTACACAGGAAAATTTTGGAGACTTAAATTCAACCCCGACTTCTAATGTGCAGCTTGTTTAATAACTAAAATGTTATATTAACCTGCTACACATGACATCTGTCCTGGAGTCGTTTGAGTAAATCAAAGTCAAAGCATCGATTACGCCCAATGGTATTCTACGGTCATAATCCATAGAACGAGAGTCGACTCCGCTAAAGATTTGACTCCCATGATTCAATCGTGCGCCTAATCTTTCAAGGGAGCCGAACATGCTGGAGACTCGGTTCAAAGAGTCGACTTCAGTAATCAAGCGCGTCCTCAGAGCGCTCTACGCTTTCAAGGGAGGACATGCGGCGATAGCAATGAGGAGCTGTACATAGGATATCTAAAGAACCATTCGGCTGAGTCCTCTATGATTCAGCCACAATTGACTATATCACATTACCACCCAGTTCAAGGTGAGTTTTAATCGGCTGTGCGGGAATTTGCCGCTCAAAATCCACAGAAAATTTGCTATCTTGGCTAAACCTGCTAATGCTAACTGCCTAGTCAGCCGTTTGCTTCATCGATAAAAGTAATTGCAAATTCATAATGACCCTATAAACCAGTCAATATCGTGTATGAATTTCATATTAGATTTGTTATGGATGTAAATTTGCTGGAGGTTTTATATTCAAAGTGGTATTGTTGACACTAGGTATGAATTAGATGGTCGAATTTCGTGCTTTCTTCCCAGATCCGTCCAAATTTATCAATAATCCTGAATAAAGATGAATAAACTCCATGTTTACCTGGGTTAACTGAGCTTTAGATATTGTTTCTAGTAGCTGCTGTCCAGGTCAAACCAAACAGGTCATGGTTAAACTGTGAAGAGTGAAGGAAAACACAGGGTCTGAAGGGGATAGTAATCTGTACTGGATTAAGACTGGATTATAGTTTTACAAGGACACTGGCCCGTTACAACAGCCAACATGTAAATATGATGACTATGATAATACCTCAGATGTATATCCACTACAGGATAAAAAATAAACCTTATCAATGGACACATGACGTCACAAGACTCAACCCAGATGTGGGGAGTTAACACGTTTTTGTTTAGATCTATTGATGTAGAACTATTGTGAAAGCCAATGAAGTTGAGCAAAGGATATCACTGTTATTTCTAATAAATTATTTTCTGCTTCATTTCAAATAGTTGTTTTGAATAGTGTCATATTTTATCTATTGCTTGGTGAATCTACCTAATAGGGACAAGCCACATGTTTACCTGGTTTTTGAGAGTGTGTTTGAGTTCGACCAAGTCGACCATTTATCAGAAGCCCCTCAAGAGAGAATCACAGTAGATTGAACATTGATGTCAGGCACAATTGTGTGCAAATGAAACTTGTTTTATCATTCATGCTGCAGTGCATATAATAAATTGAGATGGATTACATCACCCACTGTCACTGACTTCTAAATCAAATGTTAAAATTAAGGTATTTAAAGTATTAAAGATATCTTCTGCTTGTGCATTACCAAAGCTGCATTTATTTGATCAAAAAACAGTAATATTGTTAAATGTTATTTCAATATAAAATAACTATTTTCTATTTTAATTTATGGTCAAATGTAACTTATTCCTGTGATAGCAAAGCTGAATTTTCAGCATCATTATTCCAGTCTTCAGTGTCTCACAACCCTTCAGAAATCATTCTAATATGCTGGTTTGCTGCTCAAAAGTTCTTATTATTATCAATGTTGAGACTGTTGTGCTGCTTCTTTTGCTTCATAAATATCTTTAGTCACTTTCTTAAATATTATATCATACTTTTTTCAGGATTGAATAGAAAGCTCAAAAGAAAAGCATTTATTAGATAGAAATCTTTAGTAGCATTTTAAATCTCTTTACTGGTATTTTTGAGCAATTCAATGCATTTTTGCTGAATATACTAGGTATTACAACTAGATTAGGACTTCCCAAGCCATCTGTGTCTTCAAACGTTGAGCAGATTTATGAAAATCATATTATTATTAGCTTCCTTGACTTTTAAAGTCTTGATCAAGTTTCTAACAATTTTTAACTAGTCTGAGTATTGGCGTATGTTGCATTAGGTTTGAATTTGAAATGGCATTTAAGTAGTGTCAGCTTCGTCATGTCGGACTAGTTCATTTAGGAGCATTGAGCCAGTTTTCATCATCTGGAAGAAAGTGACCTGTGTGATTAGTGTTCGTTCTCATTAGACGTTGGCACAGTTGCTAGATTCATCCGAAATACATTGACTGTAGAGTTAAGCCTGGGATAAGCTTACAGCTTGATGAACAGAGGCTCATCTGAATCTTGCACAGCTGCAGTCTGATATGAGTGATTGTTTAGCTTTCTAGTGTATGCATCCTTTAATTAATAAGATGTGAATCTGTCTTATGATTGTATTACCAGGATTATTATTATATTTCTGGTTGTGTGATCATCTCTTAACTGGCAATGAATGAATGGAATTATTTCAAGCTTTAAAATTCAGTGTGGCTTAGGGGTTGAAAGACTAAACTTAGATTGGAAAGACTATAATAAAGTGCAGCAGTAGAGTTTTGGATGTAAAAATCCCATTCATTTCTCCAAAAAAAAAAAAAAAAAAAAAAAAAAACAATTCAGAGAATGTAACCTTTAAAGGGATAGTTCGCTTAAAAATGAAAATTATCCCATGATTTACTCACCCTCAAGCCATCCTAGGTGTATATCCTTAGTCCTCCAAGGTTTATAATGGTTGTGAATGGGGGCCCAAATTCTGAAGATAAAAAAAGAAGCATCCATCCATAAAAAAATGAATTCATATGACTCCAGGGGGTTAATAAAAGCCTTCTGAAGCGAATCGATGCATTTGTGTAAGACAAGCATCCTTATTTAAAACTTTATATAAAGTAAAATAACAAGCTTCCACTGTGACAGCCATACGCATTCAATGTACGTCCAAAAAGCGTTAACTTCCGTGATGTAGTACACAATGAAGTGACGTTCTACACAATGACATGATGTACTACGTGTTGTACGTCATGGCGTAGTTAAAAAAAGTATGTTCTATATAGCATGAATGTAATCCGGACGTACCACATCTGCCATGTTGTCATTATCATGTGACCTACCAGCGTCAGTTGCGTCAGTTGGCCTCATGGAATAGTAAAGTGTCCATCGAATGCGCACTTCAGAATCTCGTCGGAAGTAGCAGGTCATCCGGGGACTTTTCGCCTACTTTTTGAATGGAGAATGGGGAAACATCAAATTCTCCAAAGCTGTTCACCAAGCTTGCGATTAAATTTCATTAAGCGCGTGTCTCAGAACACTGACTGTTTCTATAGCAACACGGCAACTGCAGTGACGCAATGACTTTACCAATTGACGATTGGCTCTTTTATTTAGAAGGCGGGACTTACTACCCCATATTGCAATAATAAATACACAATATAATTAAAGTTTGGGGTCGGCAAGTTTTTAAAAGTGTTTGAAAGAAGTATCTTATGCTCACCGTGACTGCATTTATTTGATCAAAAATACAGTATTATGCAATAATTGCAATATTCTGAAATATTATTACAACTTTACCAATTTAAAATAACTGTTTTCTATTTCAATATATTTTCAGCATCATTACTCCAGTCTTCAGTGTCACGTGATGCTTCAGAAATCATTCTAATATACTGATTTGGTGCCTGAAGAAACATTTATTCTTATCAATGTTGAAAACCATTGTGCTGCTTTTTTTTGGGTGTGGAAACCATGATGCATTATTTTTCAGAATTATTTGATGAATTGAAACAGAAACAGAATTAATTTGAAATAGAACTCTTTTGTAACATTATAAATTACTAAGAAATGTGTGTTGTTGCCAGAAGCAATCATTTCACAATAGTGGTGTGAGGATGTGGTTCAGAAAGGTGTGTCTCAAAAGGATCCATGTTCAGTGTTTAAACCACTTAAAATAGTCTTTCATGATCAGGAAAGGTGTTGTGTATACAAGCGTCTAATTGCCTTTGTCAACATGGAGTTGTAATCTGTGAGATCAGCAAAACATAATCTTCTTTAGCAGGCGTTATGATAATGGGGAAGCAGTTGCTCTGCCCACCATTGCATGCTGGTACATATCCTATGATTATGAGAGCAAACATCTCATTAATGTTTTCTTAGTAGTGTTTAAGTCATTTCCTGATGGATTTCTCATAAACATCCGAAATCCGCACCTGTTATTTTAACATGAACACAGAATTCACCTTCGCCACACCTCGTATCTGCACAGTGTGTTGTTAAAATAGAGCAGAGTGCCTTCTGCTTGCTTTGGCTGTGTACATTGTTCCATGTGTCAATAATGTGCTGCTGCAGAAGAGTTTGAAGAGTAACTCCCATTGGATGCAGATTTTTAAATGCATAATTCTGTCTGTTTTTGCTGTTCTTTAGCATTGAATCATGGCAGATGCCAAGCCGTCCTCTGACAGGCCTCAGAGGAAAATGTCCACTACAGGGGACAGTTTATACAAGGTACTGGGACTGGAGAAAGGGGCCACAGCAGAGGACATTAAAAGAGCCTACAGGTACGGTAAACATTGTGACATTAAAGGGGTCATTACATGGATTTTTTTTTATGTTCCTTGAGGTTCACTTATAATGTTAATACATTTTTTGCACAAAAGAACAAACATTTATGCAGAAAAACTATTATTTTCATTTTGACTCTGTCTGAAATAATCAGCTTTTAAGGGGCGGCTCCTTTAAGTCTTGTCAGTAAACGGCCACTGTTATGATAGACCAAATTCATTGAATAGAAAAAAGCATCAATGCCCCCTCGCTATTGCAGGTAAGTGTTTGTAAAACATTATTCATATAAATCCGTCATTTACAGACAAATTACGCATTATGAAATCATTTACTTGCGGTTTTTGATGCAGCTGCTTTCAGATTCAATACAGTTGGCTGATTCATCTTTCAACAAAAGCTTCTTTGCGAACTCTCCGTTATACTGTGCCTCATTCACAAAACAAAATTTATATAATTAAATCACGGCCTTTGTGGTTTGAAAATCACACTAAGCAATATCGCAATTTCTATTTCATTTTGGTATATTGTGCAGCCCTAGCCTAAACTGTTTTTGGTTTTGTGTCATTCACTGAAATGCAAATTTAGCTGCAGCCAAGTGACTTTGCACAACTTTGTTGTTGTAATGTTTTGGGAAGCCAGAATGCGTATCCATCGGCAGAAACTGTCCCTGTCTGTCTGTTTTACGTGTTATTTTTAACAATCCATATTATAGATGCATAGTCAGATATGGTGCAAGTATGTGCCGAACCGTGGGTGGAGAATGGTTTGTGGACAATGTATCCAGTGTAGACAGCGTCAGTGATTGTAATGGTTTCTGTTTGCTTTTGACGCAACACACACATCCTATATTAGGTAAATGTCAGCTGTTAAGTCACTGAATGCGATGATGGTGCAATGATTCGTTGATGTCCTGCTCTGGGGGCAGTCATATGCCTGCAATATCCAAATGAGCTGTTTTTGTAGCTTGATATAGTAAATGCTTTGTTTATAATGAGGAGGATGTTTTAAGTAATTTGCAGTATGTTTTAATGGTACAAAGACCTCTTATATGTCAAAAGATCAAGGAAATGTTGATTTCTTATGTCTTTGACTCCTTTAATTTGCAATTTCAGACTTATTTTGAAATGGTTGTAAAAGAATCTCATTAATCTGTTTATAGAGATTCAAGACTACATTCACCAGTGCTGCTATCATAGATTGTCTAATTTTGTCTTATTTTAGTATATCAATATTATTATTTTTTCAACAATGTTTTACACTGTACTCCATTTTATACAGAATATTAAAATTAGTAATAAATGAAATCTTTTCATTAACTTATAAAAAGTAATTTAAATTGCAATTCAATTTAGCAAAAAGTTATAAATATTTTTTGATAAATAATTTTATTAATTTACATTTTAATTTTATGTACAGCACTGTATTATTATTATTATTATTACTATAAATCCAAATAAAAGGCTTTTCTATTTTTTACTTTAAAGCAATAAGCATTTGACTTGATCCTGACACAAATTTCTACATTATTTTTGTCCCCCTCAATTTGTTTGAATTTGTCCTGAGAACCAGTTTGGTGACTATATATACAGTATGGTTACTAGATAAATGCACACTAAACCTTATTGTTGAAATAAACACATTTTATGTATTTTGCATTGACCATGATTGCATTGAAGCCATATCAAAATATCTGCTAATACCTTTTAACAATTTAATTTAATTAATCATTTTGAATCATTTCAATTGAGTTGTTTGTTCTGCAAACAGGGTTTCTACACAACATTCATGTTAAACAAAATTCTTTGTTTTTAAAGAAAACTAGCTCTGAAATACCATCCAGACAAGAATCCAGACAACCCAGAAGCTGCGGATAAGTTCAAAGAAATCAACAATGCCAACTCAATCCTCACCGATGAGACCAAGCGCAAAATCTACGATGAGTATGGTTCCATGGGGCTCTACGTGTCCGAGCAGTTTGGAGAAGAGAGTGTCAAATACTACTTTCTCATGTCAAAGTGGTGGTTCAAGGTGAGAGCTCGTTTCCGTATAAACAGAGGTTTTATTTACAGCTGCATGAAAAAGGTTCACTACTGATCGTCTTTACTGTAAACTCGATGTGTTGACTTCGCTGACATTCTGTGGTGACATTCACTTACTCAGAGATGCAGTTCTAATAACATAAGGAGTTGTGTGATTTTGCCTAGCACGAAAAACTTTTTTTAAAAAAAAAAAGTGTTTTCTAAGATAGAATTTGTGAAATATTATTATCCAATCCACTACCATAATCTAAGACACATTTAGATATTTCTAATTTGTGAAATATTATTGGAAAGACAACGATCAAAAATAAACAATGCAGACTGTGTGAACTGGGTTTTTGTCACCAGAAGAGATGAGTGGGCAATAGAAAACCTAGAATCCAAAAAAAAAAAAAAAAAGCAGAATGATTGCAGAAGGAAATTGGTGTCACTCCAATCCACTACCATAATCTGAGCAGAACAGACGTCACGTTACTTAGCAAGCTTTGTTCTCTTTGAGATGCTACATTCTGAATTTACTTTACAGATGATAGTGGCTTTTGATCAACATGCAATAATTTTTTTCAAATAGGTTTAATGCAGAAAGCAAGACAGCTGAGCCTAATCAAAATGCATCTTTTTTTTTTTTTATATCTACAAAGCTATAAATAAATGCTTTGTTTTTTGCCAATCATTTCCCTTGTATTTCAGCTTAAGAGCATACAAAAAGCTCCTCGAACTTTCTAGCATGATAGTGACTGACCAACAAGGTCAGTGTAGTGACTGACCGACTAGGACCGAGTAGTAGCTGGTGGTAGCATCTTGCTAACTTGCCTGTCACTGTGGCATTAAGCTTCCAACATGTGCCTTTCTGAGAGAGCCATCTATGATCTGAGGTCTGTGTCCTTTCCGCAGGCTACGGTCATGTGCTGTGCTGTTTTCTCTTGTTGCTGCTGCTGTTGCTGCTGCTGTTTCTGCTGTGGAAAGTGCAAACCACCAGAGGAGGATGAGAACTACCAATATGTGGATCCAGAAGACCTGGAGGCACAGATCAAAGCAGAGCAGGATGGAGGAGGTGAGCCTTGAGTTTGTTGAAAGAGGAGCATCTTTTGGTCTGACTCTAATAACACTTCTTCTTTTAGATGGATGACTAAAATATTGCTTATCTGACAGTTTGTAGATGTCACTTTTGGTCACTTTTGATTAATATAATGTATCCTCGCTAAATAAAAGTATTAATGTCTTGCAAAAAAAAAAAAAATCTTACTGACCCAAAATTATAGTATAATTTTACATTTTTTTAATATATAAAATTATAGGCAGACATC
Source organism: Elopichthys bambusa (assembly GCA_037101425.1). Classification (NCBI taxonomy): domain Eukaryota; kingdom Metazoa; phylum Chordata; class Actinopteri; order Cypriniformes; family Xenocyprididae; genus Elopichthys; species Elopichthys bambusa. Next base: position 24,318,014 of record CM074445.1, on the reverse strand, counting down.
ATTGAAATTAATAACTTGCAGTTATATAGTTTTATCCACTTAATCTATTTATTAATATCTAACACTGCTAACTATATAAAGTGTCTATTTTACAAGGTGAGACTAGATAGTCTTTGCTAAAGCTTCATCCGCAGTTGAGGAGGTGTCTGACATCTCTGCTGTCTCGGTAGAGACACGTGATGTTGCTCAGGTGGCATGTACAGCAGGAACAAATTAAACAGATGAAGCAAAAAGAATAAACATGCAGCTATTTATAACTCTGATTTTGCATATATATGCCAGTTATTTTGTTGGGTTGTCCTCTGAGGGTTGTTTATTATTAATGTTCATACTTAGAAATCATAACAAATTGAAAAAATTAAGAATAAGTTAGATATTGTCAAGTATACTAGTCCTTTAAATATGGGATGAATAATATCACTGAGGACATGATGGAAGATGGATTGCCACAGATTCATATAAAATTGAGATGGGTCAGAATCACCCATCATCTTCAAATGTTGCACTACATTTTATATTAATAGTCCAGTCCTGTATTCTGGTCTAATCTAGTATTTGAAATGACCTGAAGGTGTGCAGTTTATCTTTTTGTTTAATGCTGAATTTAATGAAGTGTCAAATGAGACGGGACTCATTTCACTTGACTTTTATTGTTCAAGATGCGTATGTATCAGTCAACTAGGACATTGGGTATTGAGCGCCTCTTGTCTTCCTGGTGCTAATATAGCTTTTATATTATTTATAGAGTGCAAGCACAAGGTGTTTGGTCAATTTTGTCTAAATTTAGCATTAGCAAATGTATGACAGTCAAGTTAAGTAGACAAGAAATACTGGCACGTTACAGGTTTGATCCTGTAATATTGACAAAACCTTTTTTGTGTTTAGGATTTTATGTACATTTCCTGTTATTCCTAAAGATAGTATTTGAAAGTGCCATCTTTTATATTTATGAATATTACCAATTTTTATACATAAACCAAAGTACATCATACAGATGTTGCCCTTAATCTGTAGTAAGTGAATTTAAATGATGTTAACATGTTCAAAGCTTAAATTTAAAGGTATAAGCCACAAATTTTTTGGCCATCCTAACGCCTATGAGAGAGTTCATTACAATGAAATCTTTCATGTGACCTGTAATGCCAGATAATGGTTTCCCTTTTACTCGACAGGTGAAACTATAATTATTGTCCAGCCCATACCTAGTCCTGGTCAAGAAATCTGCAATGAAACTTTACCGGATTCAAAATGACTTGTAAGATGAATATTTATCGCCAGCATGAGTCACTCCATTGTGAATGTCTACCTACAGAACCCTGTGTTTGTCCATGATTTTCAATCATCGTCTTTTACTAACATTTGGATTACTGTGCAGCATTTGATGTTTGTGTTTGCTGTTACAAAGGCTTCACATTGCATCTGGTTTTCAGACTTTATTAAACATTGTAAGGCCCAACCTTTTGACGACCTCACTGAGGCTTATTAATCGGTGTCAGTACTTTCACAGCTCATTAAGTAGATCAAATGTTTTTCTTTTTAAGGAACTTTATGCAATGAACTGAAACCCAAAGCCAGTGACTTGCATTACAGATCTGGAGATCTTGACTTGTTTGCTTTACTAGGCCCATGCATGAACCTAAAGCTTTGCATGTGCGTGCTGTGGATGTCCTTGTTTTGCATGTTGTCAGGCCGAGCCTTTTTCTGCCAAGTACTTTGAACCTCCTGTAGATTTTGGAGTTTGGTAAGCAGGAGGTGGAAGGACACCATCTGACCCTTTAGTTTATGATAGTGCCAGACCAAACAGCTGAGAAATTAATAACTTTATAATATTTAATATTAATTTATTAACAATAATTGCATTAATATTAACTATTATTAATAACAAGTTTTATTAACAACAAATATTATTGTAAATATTATATATATTTTAAAGAAGTTAAAAAGGATGCATTTAATTGATCAAAGGGACAGTAAAAAAAATTTACAATGTTACAAAATATTTCTATACTAAATAAGTTTTTTAAACTTCTATTCAAAGAATATTGTTGTAATACTGTTTGACAATATTACTGTTTTTACTATATTTTGATAAAAATAAATCCAGCCTTGTAAGCATAAGAGGCTTTTTTCCAAAGCTTAAAAATCCTATTGGCCCCAAACTGTAGTGTATACTATACATAATAATATAAAATATTACATGTATAATATTGTTATATGAATTATTTAGTATTAGCCATATAGTGTGGTTTTTAGTATTTTAGAGCAGACTGATTATAATTTCCTCAATGCATTCTTTGACCTAATGCGTTTGTTGTAATACTTTGCACTATAATTCCAGAAAATGGAATAATAGTGTGTAGTTTCAAGAGCTCTGTTATAGTTAAGTCAGTGTTTCCTATAGGATTTTGTGAGACTGTGGTCCCTCTAAGGGGGTCCAGGGGCATGCCCCCTGGAAGATTAAAGTTAAATTTAAAGGGTTAGTTTACCCAAAAATGAAAATTCTGTCATTAATTACTCACCCTCATGTCGTTCCACACCTGTAAGACCTTTGTTCATTTTCGGAACACAATTTAAGATATATTAAATATTAGATTTTTATTAAATCCGATGGCTCAGTGAGGCCTGCATTGCCAGCAAGACAATTAACACTTTCAGATGCCCAGAAAGCTACTAAAAACATTTAAAACAGTTCATGTGACTACAGTGGTTCAACTTTAATGTTATGAAGCGATGAGAATGCTTTTTGTGCACCAAAAAAACAAAATAACAACTTTATTCCACAATATCTAGTGATAGGCGATTTCAAAACACTGCTTCATGAAGCTTCCAAGCTTTACAAATCTTTTGTTTTGAACCAGTGGTTCGGAGCGTTTATCAAACAGCCAAAGTCACGTGATTTCAGTAAACGAGGCTTTGTTAGGTCATAAGTTTTTAAAAAATTTCAGTGGTTAACCACTGGAGGGCATGACTTTGGCTGTTTGATACAAGCTCCGAATCCCCGGTTCGAAACAAAAGATTCGTAAAGCTTCATGAAGCAGTGTTTTGAAATCGGCCATCACTAGATATTGTTGAATAAAGTAGTTTTGTTTTTTTGGCACAAAAAGTATTCTCGTCGCTTCATAACATTAAGGTTGAACCACTGTAGTCACATGAACGGTTTTAAATATGCTTTCTGGGCATCTGAAAGTGTTAATTGCCTTGCTTTCAATGCAGGCCTCACTGAGCCATCGGATTTGATCAAAAATATCTTAATTTGTGTTCTGAAGATGAACGAAGGTCTTACGGGTGTAGAATGTCATGAAGGTAAGTGACAGAATTTTAATTTTTGGGTGAACTAACCCTTTAAAGTTACTCACAGTAAACTCACAGCACATGCAGAGATGAAGTTCACTGCATTCATTCACTGTGAACAGAGCCGTTCTGAGATGCAGAAAACACTGGGTGACAAGCTAATCGTGTGAGCAAAGTGCACACTTCACTTTGAAACGCAGTGCAAACAGATATACTTATTTAATTAAATTACAGTCTTTTGCGATTTGATAAGGGAACAATGCCATATCACGCTTTCGATATTAGTTCGACATATACTTTATCAAAGCAATGGCACAAAACACCATTAGAGACCTTTAATGTTATTATGAGAAGTTTTAAAATATTTTCGGTTCATTATGAAACTGTAGTGGCACAGATTAGACTATGGCGGGCTGGAAACACTGGTTAAGCATTACTACGTTATGTTTTGTAACACAAATGTAATAAATAAAGGACAATTTTTAATAATTAAATTAGTAGTAATAATAAATTATTATTGTTATCCTGCATTAAAACCACTATGTTAGAGGATCTTAGAATCTGTCAGTGAGTGCGAGAATGAGTCAGCAGGAAATGGGATTTCTGTTGGGAATGTTGCGTCAGCATAAAGCAAAGCTGTCAAAGCAGGTTCATCTCATCGATAGAAACGCAATCAACACGAGCCGTCTCGCACTGAGGCACCGCTGGCCTGTCAGCACAGCCATCTGTTCAGCTTCATCTCACCTCACATCTCTATGTATAGCCTTTTTTACCATTCCACCACTGTTTTGTGTCACTTCTTTTTCTTTAGCTCTGTTCTTTAAACAAGGTATACAGAGTGTTTTTATTTCATTTTTAATGTTTTGCCTGGAGTGATTTTTTTATAATGAACAAATGCATTAAGAAATTCTCTCATTTCATTCTTTGCTGCACATGGATGCTTGACCGTTTAGTGGGACGGTGATTTGGAAGAGCTGCATCAGGGAAGGGAGGTACGTGTCTTTGTGCAGAGCTGTGACTACCTTTGGACATATTCCCAAGAAACCGCATCTGATGTGCTTCACTATAGAAAACAGTGTAGGCCTAGTGTGCATATTTCCTGCTTGGAACATATCCTTCATACCATAAAACCTACTGGTAATGCATCTCACTGTATGTTCTGTACCTCTGGCTTGATGGCTTCATGCAAAATGGAAACAAATAGTCTATCTGCATGAATGCATGCCACACATCATCTATTTCAGCTTAATAGTACTGGAGGACCGATATGTCAGCTGAAATTTTGACTATTTTGAGATTATCAGGCACCTGGTGATAATTCTGTCGACTTGGAAGATGAACAGAAGTGGCTCTTCTCTCTTGGTAGTATTAAAACAGCATGATACCAACAATCAATGAATGATGGATACTGCAAACTTCATCTTTTTATATATATAATTTAATCTTTTATGAATTCAGATGCAAAAGCCGCTAAATGCCATCTCCGTCAAAAATGAAATGATGATATTAATTGAATGCTCTCCGCGCACAGTATGTTAATCAAATACTTCTGCTTCAAATCCGCTAAATCCCAGCGTCAGCCTATTCAAAAATACCACGAGTAGCAAGTAAACACAAGTGTTCCTTTTGCTGCTGTAAAACTGATGTTTTACTGTCTTGTTGTCCAAAGAGCTGGACTGTTTTTGCAAAAAAAGACCAATGTATAAATACCAATGTATTTATTAGTGACACTTTTGAAAATAAGGCATTTCAATAACTAATAACCTTTATTTCCATTAAATTCTTATTTAATTAAATAATGGTAAGATAATATCTGTATTGATATTGACTACTCTGCTCTTGACATTGTCCAAAACCCATATCGGTTGACCACTGCTAAAGTAATTGAAGTCATGATCCTAATTCTGTCCTTTATTGTCCATTTCATAGGCTCAAATGTCCCTATTTTGATTCAGCCCAGTTCCACCATCAACACCTCAGAGTCCATGCATTTCGCAGCCAGCCAGTCCGTGTACAACACCCAGAAATGAGCCACCTGCCTGGTCCTGGTCCCGGTCATCACAGAGGGGGCCCTGCTGATGGACTCTAAGGCCCCTGATGTAATACACTGATCGCAGGGCATCGCGGCACCAGGACTGAACTGTGCCACTGCGTCATACCCTGACTCTGACCCACTGCAAACGAGTGACTGTTTGCCAAAAGACAAGGAAGCCAATCTCACTTAATCTGTGTCTCCATTGGTGTGTATGTCTGTCTTGTAACCACATGTTCATTTCCAAAAGCTATGAGACTGGTGCCATTTTGCAGTGCTCCAGGAGGGAAGTGGGTTTTAATTTTAGGGTGTTTATTTCTGGTTCTGGCTATTTTTTTTATTTTATTTTATTTTTTTTTTGTGTTAGAAGCATGGATGTGAGTGGAATGAACATGTGAGTGCATGCAAAGCAATAACAGCATGCCTCTACTATACAGCATAGGAACGTGTGCAAAACCCCTCCCACTTCTCTTCATCCAAAAGTGGAGCCATAACATGGCACCTTTTTTTTTAGTTCGCTTCTTTAGATGGGATTTTTTCATTTTGAAGTTTGCAGTCATCTGTTACATTTTCATTATACTGCATTTCGTTAAAGATCAAATCGGTCAATCTTACGCAAATGGCAAGACATAGCTGCCTAATGACCCTTTCTGACCAAAGCCAAGGCAGATGCCTCAAATGTCAGCTAACGTGCCGTGCTTGGTATTTCAAGCCGTGTGCAATGGTCGTACATTTCCCTAAAATCAAAACACTTGAATATGCTGGGTTTTTTTTTTATATATATATATATATATATATGCACTTTTTTTTCCTACTACCTTCATAGGAGGCTTCTAATGCAACTCTAATGGCTTCAGCCCTTATGGCTACTATCACCTGCGAAAGCAAGAATATCTGTAAATGTGAATTTTTAATTTGTTCATAGGGGCTGAAATGGGATCAACCCTACTTTTGGCGAACGCTATGCCAAATCATGGAGCAAACTTATGCTTTCTTCATGCTCTTAGGGCATATGACAACAAAACGCAAATATTTTTAATGATCTTATTTATTTTTAATATCAATATTGAGATTGTGTATGACATGTTCTGATTGAAACGATGCACTGTGTAAACTTCATTGCGAAATTTTGGATCTGCAAGAGACTCTTGAATTTAGCAATAAGGAAATGCCCGTTGTGTTAAATGCAAAGGACTCAACCATAGTCAGGTTACTGTTAGAAACCCTACATTAGATGCCAAATGTTTTCCCTAGAAATTGTTGTTCCGAATGCCATAGTATATATTTGTATTGTACACCATTTTGTTTCTGTGTGCAAATAGTATTGTATAAAATAATTTCAAGTAGTGTATGGTCATCTGTCTGTTTTGGTTGTCATTTTGGGGGGGCATTTTCTTATAGCCAATAAGTTTTCTTTTTTGATCTCATAGAATAAACTTGCCAAAAGATAAAAGAGATGAGGGCAGACATTCATTAGAAAGCATTGCGATATGATCTGCTTCCAAACCAACTGTTACTTTTTTTCATTCTTCATTTCTTTCCAATGGTACATTTCCATGCTCACTGGATCACTTCATTTCAATGGACAAGGCACATTTCAGCAGTCAAATCTTGAATTTTTTTTTCTTTTTTTTACTTTTTTGGCACTTTGTTTGGGGTGCAAATGATTTTAAAGCATTTGAGAGGTTTTGGCCTCTTTACCAGTGCACATATTAAGTTTTATGATGCTTTGTGTAGAAACCTGTTTGATGAGGAGGAGGGAAAAGCCAAGGCTGGTCTGAATTTACCAATGGCCAAAACTTAACTAAGAACAACGACACTACATCGTTACTTTCCTCCTGTTTTTATTCAACATGGTTCGTAATGCATCGCATATTTAATTGTTTATATTATTAAATCTGAATTCATTAAATAAATGGGGATTTGTAAAAATTTGCATTTGAGTGATTCTTATTGCAATGTTGCCTTTAAAACTAGCCATTCATAAGATCCATATCATGATTACATGGCTTTCAGGTTTTCATTTTTTAATTAGTACTATTAGTCTGGTTGGAAATGAATGGTAGCTTATGTCTGCTATCTGGTTAACTTCACACTGCAGCTTCATGTGCTATAGTTGTACCCATAAGCTTGTAATCAGCTTAGAGTACAACTCCACACGCTCATTAGCAGTCCTTTCAACATAGTTGAACAGGAAGTGCAGACTCGGATTTAACCATGGTGAGGGTCATGTGGAAAGGTTTGATTCTGGTGTGTGATGACACAGCAGCGGCAGCTCAGTTTCAATGCCTTTGCTGAGAATGGGCCAAAAATTATTTGGCAAATTTCCTGGATGTTTGGGGAAGGTCTGCTTCTTTAAGCAATAAGGTATAGCAGCCTGTGCTAAATTGTGAACAGTATGCAACCCTGTTAGCAAAGGCTATATTTACAATATAGCATGGCCTGTAGTGTTTTTATGCTTTTTTAAAAGCCATAATGACAATATTAAAAGGATAGTTCACCCAAAAATGAATCATCTTCATGTCACTTCAAACCTGTATGCATTTCTTCTGTGGAACACAAAAGAAGATATCTTGAAGACTGCTGGTAACCAAGTTTTGGTTAGTATTGACATCCATTATATGAACAAAAAAACAACACTAAAAATATCTTACATGTTTTACAGAATAAATAGGGACCAGTTTGGAACGACATAAGGGTGGGTGATTTTTATTTTTGGGTGACCTATCCCTTTAAGGGTACACATTTTCATTTAAATTTGTATGAAATAAACTTTGAACAAAATATATTTCTGAAGTAGATTTCATTAGAGTAGATGTTATCCAGTGACAGAATTCAGGGTGTGTTTCATGCACTTAGATTTTGTTTTAAGTGTCTTATGTCATCGGCGCCAGCTCAGGCTCATAGGCCCGGTTGTCTCGCTAGCCTTTGAGCCACATATGCCAGCTGCTCTGTCTCTTCCTGCCAGCCCAGGCCACTCTCTCCTCAAGTTACCAGAGATAACACAGCTCAGAGGAATCTGTCCTCCTACCCCTCTTTAACTTGGCCCCTGGCCACTATGATAGAGCGCTAAGCGGGGACTCTTAGTGATATCAGGGGGTGTGCAGTTTGGACAGTAACCCAAGCCAGTACAAACACAGCCCAAATATATCCATAGCCACTCTGCGGTTGGGCATTGAGTGGGCATCTGGATGAAGACTGGCACTAGAGTAGAGTCAAACAGAATAACAGAAGGAAAGAAAGTTTAGGATCTTACTTTTGTTGACTGAAAGGTGTCCAAAAAGCAGTCTGGGATGAACTTCACTTTGGACTTCAAAGCAGGGATGGGAGACTCGAGTTCAATGGAGAACTTAGAGAAGCAGCTCATTTGCCCCATCTGCCTGGAGATATTCACTAAGCCTGTGGTCATCTTACCCTGCCAGCACAACCTCTGTAGGAAGTGTGCCAATGATGTTTACCAGGTACTGGTTTATTCCTGTTATAGTGTTCTAGTGTCCTATTTGTCAGGTTGAATGGTCATTCTCTCTGTAGCATCCAGAAACTCCATTAACGTAGAGCTGTTCAGTTTGAAGTCTTAAAACCTGGAAGAGATTTGTCATTTTCAAGCCATTCCCTTTGGAATTCCTTATGGGATTTTGAAAAAGTGGTTTGGGATTTATGAATAAAGTAAAGTCTGTGGTTAAAATGATTAAAAGAGACGTCCACATTTTGTTCTACAGCATAAATTACCTAATTAGCCAACACGAAAGTTGCCAGCTACCATAAACACGTGAGTGTAAGGTCTTATGAATTGGGCAACTGCTGTAGTCCTCATGTAGAAACATGACCAATTATTTATTTCCAGTTACTTTTGTCTATTTTTGCTACGCCAAGTAAATAGTTCAAGTCAAAGCAGAATCAACCGTATATACAAACAACAGCGGTGTTTGGAATCAACGAATCACTTGAGTGAATGATTCAATGACTCAAAGACAGCCGCTTGTGTCGTTCCAGAATGAATCAGTGCTTTTAAATGATGTTTTATTAACAAAATTCGGGAGGAGCACTTTCAAATGATCCTTTCAATCATCACGTCATTCCAACCAGCTGTCAGCAATCAGTAATCAATGTGTCTACCCAATAAGCATAAGTGGAGAACACTATAAATACGCAGTGGACTCACCCATATTCCTCCACAGTTTTTCAGCATCCCTCTACCACCCCGTCTCCTCACACTCGCACGGTTATCTTCCTAACCAAATCTCACACTCACCTGGTTATCTTCCTAACCAAATCTCACACTCGCCTAGTTATCTTCCTTAACCAGAATACGGGGGAGTACTCTGGGTTCGGGCCAAAGTCAAGTCGCTTGTCGACACCTAGTGGCAAATCGTGCTGAAAGGGCTACTGAAAATACCAGACAAGCGGAGTGATTTTGAGTACGGAATCATTTGAAAGTTACACACAATTTTAAAAAATAAAACAGACGGTTGATAACAAACAAGTTAAGATTACTTCAAAAATACATATTTAAGATACTAAATAACGTTGTGAAAAGAAAGAACGAAAATTATTGATCCTATTTGGCAATCTGTAGGGGCACAGACAAGCGGAGACTTTTTAAGACAAACAGCGAAATGTGTCCGCCCGGTGACACCGCCCAGTCATTCAATCAAATTCGAGGACCGGAACTAACTGTCGTATGTTGACACCGCCACGACAAGCAGCTGTTGATAATATTCGTTGTGTGCTGTTGTGAATTCGGCATTTAAAGTGTAAAATATAAAATTTTTATATTCCTCAACCTCATTTAAAAGTTTTAAAGTTTACTTAAAAGTCATTTTTGGAGTTGACTACTGTATTGTGAGAATGAAACAAGACCTCAGAGGCCCACATCAGCTGTCACAGAGATTAATCATCCATTTACCTTTTCTGATTTATGCAAAAACTCTTTTCCATTGCACCCTTGAGGTATTAGTCTAGTCATCCCATCATCTAGACGAGTTTCAGCTTTCAGTGGAGCCATTAGTATTCCCTCTCAAAGGAGTGGGTGACGTTGTTAGGCCAGGCTTTAGCATAACTGAGTGCTTGCTATCCATCTATATTAATTATCATCTTTTATTTTTAACAAATACCCAAAGATAACTGACAGACAAATTTTACCGTTTGCTGGGTAAAGGCATCCATTCATTCACCTATTAATTTGGCCACACAAACAGCAGGTCTGCTCTTTTCATGGTTCTACTTTATTTTTGTAGATTAGGCTACTTGGAAGATGAAACAGTCTTAAAGTGATATTTTCACGCAAAAATTAAAATTCTGTCATCATTTACTCACCCTCAAGTTGTTCCAAACCTGTATAAATATCTTTGTTTTGCTGAACACAAAGGAAGATATTTGGAAGAATGTTTGTCTATATCTTCCTTTGTGTACAGCAGAACAAAGAAATGTATACAGGTTTGGAACAACATGAGGGTGAGTAAATGGTGACAACATTTTCATTATTGGGTGAACAATCCCTTTAAAGGAATAATTCATGTGAAATGCTTAGAGAAATGACATTGATGTGTGTCCAATTAACTAATGTTTAAACTAATATTCTTTTACTGGTTTAGGCCTCTAACTCATTTTGGAAAAACCGGGGCTCTACCACTGTGTCTACAGGGGGACGTTTCCGCTGCCCATCTTGTCGCCATGAAGTGATATTGGACCGGCATGGTGTATATGGCCTTCAGAGGAACCTGCTAGTGGAGAATATTATTGATATCTACAAATCGGAGACTAACAGGTCAGTTTTGACTTGAAATAATCTCCGAAGCGCTGGCTTTTTCTGGACCTGTTCCACAAACCAAGAACAAGCATATCTGTTCTGGAAGCACTGATATGAATGAAGCTATTTGTTGTACATACTTCAAAGCAGTCTTTTCTGTACAGAGATCCAGCAACCCCCAAGCTGTTTAGCAAAAATACACTGTATGCCAACAGATTTTAATGGTGTTTCAAAAGTGTAGTGACACGCCACTACTCGACACTTGTTTTTTTTTTCATCAATGAGGCTTAAACCCTGTGTAGTGACACAAATATGTGATTTACTCGCATGTGGGAGATTTTCTGCCACGTCACGTAAACACAACAGAGACATGAGACCTGAGGCTCTTATGACTGCTGCAATCCTTTGCCAAAACACTAAATATAACTAGGACGCTTTATCCCTGTGGCAATAAACAATGTGTCATGAGACCTTCTGTGAAAAATATGCGTAATTGGGTATAATAAGACAGATAGACTTTGAGGCCTTTTGTAACAAACGCTGAGGTGCTTATCATGAATGCGTAATGTAACATGGTTAATAATGTGTCTTTGATGGAAAGAAGGTGACCTGAATGTAGAGGTTGTTTCAAAAACACAAAAGATAAGTTGTGGGTGTATGTATATATATATATATATATATATATATATATATGAAGTAAATGTGTTGTGTTTTAACATTTTTGAATAGAAAACAAGGCCACTTTTCATGAGCTAGTCAATTCACACATCACATTATAGAAGTAAAATGTGTTTATTTATTTATATTTCATTATTTTGGTTATTTTAAGGAGATTTCAAGAATGTCTCAATTTTCAGACATAAACTTATTAAAATATATCCTATATTTTGAAAATGAATGCTTTGAGATCACTGGTTACAAGAAGACAAATGTAAAAGCAAAGTAAGTAGGTATAAATTGATTTATAACCTATATTTGTAATCACTCCATTCACCATAATATCGTTTCACATGACTATCAGCAGACATCCACTGGATGGCAGTCTTTGATAAACATAGTCTGTTTTGAACAGGCCAGCTGCCAACACACTGCACATACAACCATCTCTTTCCACTTGACAAGACAGATTAAGACAGATTAGGACAGATGCTTGTTGAAAAGGTCTATGTGAGTAATGTGTCCATTTTAGGACAGAATATCACATTAGTTGCATCAATCACTTTTAAACGCAGCACCTGCTGTAAATGCCTTTAACGTCAAATTTTCGCATCAGCTCCCATTATAGTGATTCACCTCAGGGGAAGTGATATTGTACCTCCTTTGTCAAAAAGAACGAATGCTTGTTGTATGTAGTTTATCATATGCAGTTTTAGAGGGATATAAGAACCAGTCTCATTCGCTATTCAGAATTCAGTTGAAGATGTCTTTTAAAATTTGAATTTGAATAGAGGTAGCAAACAGAAAGAATTCCAAGGTAGAATTATAATTCAAATTTCAATTCTTACTTATGAATTCTGCATAATATAACTGTACTTTTATGTGTAGTTTTAGAATTCTAGAATTTCCATCTTCCCTATACAGTACTTATTTTTTATAAAGTTATGTTAAAATAATGTTTTATGGTGCTTTATGGAAAAATTAAATTTTGATTGCTTTGATAATTGTTTTATGTATTTAACTATTCAAAACTTGTAGGTAATTATACTGTATCGTCAAGAAAAATGCTTTTTTTTTTTCTTTTGTTTATACTGTATTTGAAATTCAGTTTCTGTATATACATATGCCTTAAAAATATTGTTTGCCACTGTTATTGCCCACAAAAAAAATTTGTTTTAGCATGTTAGCAGTGTCATTAAATATAAATTATTAAATTAAAATGGAATAGTATATTAATATATTTTCATTTATATTATATATTTATTATCATAATTACTTTTCCCTCTAGAGCAGCCGGTGGTCAGCACCTAGCTAAAGGGCACAGTGGTGATTTTGCAAATCTTTAACCTTTACACCATACCATAAATCTCTTTGTTTGGACTCTACAGGCCACTCCTGCCCAAAACAGAGCAACAGCAGCTGATGTGTGACCAGCATGAGGAGGAGAAGATCAACATCTACTGCCTCACCTGTGAGACACCGACATGCTCCATGTGCAAGGTGTTCGGGGCTCACAAGGACTGTGATGTGGCCCCGCTGACGGTCATCTACAAAAGACAGAAGGTAGAGGATTTGCATACAGTATAAATGACTTCATCAACCAGACAATCAGTTTTTTAAGTTTGTTTTACTTGGTTTGTCATAGTGTGAATGACCTCAGAAAAAAACAGGCTGTTTTATGGCTGTGGTGCCGCGCTGTGAACTACAGATGTGTGTATAACACGCTGACCAGCAGGTTTCACACATTGCAAGGGGCTCGATCTCACAAAACTTCTCTCGCATCAACACCCATCCACATGTGAGCACGGCACGCATACAGTACACAGACCACCAGCAGCCCTGACTCCTGCTTCAAGCTTTCTCTAGACTGTCCCTACTTTTTCAGTTTTTGCTGCCTTTAATTTGTCTAACAAACAAGTTTTTATGCTTTCTGAAGAGAATAATCACATTTAAAAGAGCCAACCCTTCAAGTCTCTATGATATTCTGGTCCCTAGATATAACTCAGATCCCTCCTTCAAATTAAAGGTACACTATGTAACTTTTTTTTTTTGTTCAAAATTAACAAAATTTAAATTTAGTCAATACATCAACTATCCTTTTTCCGAAACGTGTTTTTGTCTTACCCTGGTTCACTATGGTAAGCCTATTATAAGTATTTATATTTTTGACAAAGTGGAATGGTTTTCACAGGAAATCGTGTACATACGTCACTCGCCCGTGCGCGTCTTGTCATATCTGTAAATAGAGAAAGGTTGCTCTGGCTACTTTGACATGTGTATGTGTGGGAGTGGCATAGGTTAGTTGTCACAACAAGTGAAAAAGGTTGACATGGAGAAAGCTAAATCTCGAACCTCCGGGGAATCCCACCCTGCCCCCCCTCCCCTGAAATCACCATATATGGAGCTTTTACTATGCATAATCTCATCTACATATCATTTCCATGCATATTCCCATCCACGTAACACCATGGTTAACACCTTCAAAGGTACAAGACATTGGAAAATATTAGATACAGACTATAAATCCCATTTGTGCCATACAAATTACATTGCTAAAAATGATCTAATATCCTTGTTTTAGAGTTGATTCATTCATTTCCAAATAGTATTTTAATTGTTTTAAACAATTCAAATCAAATCAAATGTATGCAGTTTTGCTAATGAGGTGAACATATCTTTTTGTCTTTATGTAATTTCAGTGCTAATCACCATTAATAAAAGTAAAATATTAATGTAAATGTGTATATCAAAATGTAAACAGAGTTTAAAATCATTCTGTTTACTTCATTATGTTTCTCACTCTAGTAAAAAAGTTCATACGCATGGTCTAGAGTTTCCGTACGTTGCGCACATATTCCCGATATGTGTGTGGAAAATTCTGTATGCATATTTTTATGCCCATTTTGTGCGTACACAATGGTTACAAATGAGGCCCCAGGTGAGTAAGGTATTTTATTAAATTGCTGTATGTAGCTCTCTAAAAGAGTTCATTGTATAGCATTATCTATTGTGAAGGGTCATTTCATTATGGTTGTTGTAGCACTGTGCTGGAATTTATTTTCAAGTACTATGTCTATTAATGGGTATAGCTACAGTAACATCTTCAGCTAGTCAGCTTGAGATCCTTTCCATTTAAACTGGTTATATCTCTTAAGCAGTGAATGTTTTATGAGCAGTAGGATAACCATATTTATCTGCACAGTCACGCAGAGCCGAAGCACAACCAAAACAATGTTCTTCTGCAAAATACATGCAGAAATCCAATCACTTGGAAAATGAATAACACAGTTGTCATTCATGTCTGTTACACAAAACTCAAGGTTGAGTTTGTTCACATCACACCATGCCTGTTCATTTGACCCCCTGACTAAGCCTGGTTTCTCCCATAGAGAACTTTTTTCCCCCTCCATTTCTGTCACTCAATGGAGTTTGGGTTTCTTGATTTTGTTGCCTTTGTCTTTTAAACCCCACCTAGACAAGTCACTTAATATTCAGTAATATTGTCGATTTTACTGCATTGACAGATGAGAAACTCAAACTGAACTGTAGAGCTGCTCCTCCATAGCTAAATTGAATTTGGTTCATAATTGAGCAATTTTTGCAGTTATTTTTGAATTCTATCAGAGCTGCTTATATCTCAATTGAACTCTTCATAATTGATACGCTTATACTGTTATTAAACTGAACTGAATCAACAATGAACTGACTTGAGCTGAATAACTATTGACACTATTGTCTTTTTAGAGCCATGCTTTACATCAAGATTTTAATTTGTCTCATATTTGATGAAGTTGGCATCATTGATTCTGTTACTTTCCTGTTTATTACTGTAGAGCTGCTAAAGATCTTATGTACCAAAGAAACAAGTGTGCAGCCATCTTTAGAATTTTGTCTTTGAACTTCCTTTTTTTGCGGTAGCTCTGTCAAGTCACCTTTATTTATATAGCGCTTTTTACAATGCAGATTGTATCAAAGCAGCTTTACAGTGGTGAATGATTTTGTCTAGCTTAAGTAAATTCAGTATTGATTCATTCGGTTGTAAAAATCAATAATTAGTTCATTTATCTATATATCAGCACTGGAGAAAACAGTGGTGTCATCATCCAGCTCAGTTCTGTTCGCTTACAATGGTATCAATGCAGGCAGATCAAAAACATTGTTGAATATCAAGTGTCAAGTGTCCCCAACTAAGCAAGCCAGAGGCGACAGTGGCAAGGAACCCAAACTCCATCAAGTGACATCAGATGACAAAACAGTGATAAGAATGGAGAGAAAAAACCTTGGGAGAAACCAGGCTCAGTTGGGGGGCCAGTTCTCCTCTGGCCAACAGCGAACAGTGCATGATTGATTCAGGCAACATTACAGATCATAAGTCAGATTGGGATTGCAACAGTCAAAGTATTTGGTCCAGTTCCATCTAGCTGAAGATCGTATTCATCAAGCCGGTATGAGACGGTTTGTTGGGAATCTGTGCCACTGGCTGTCGTGTCGGTGAGGCCTTCACAGGGATGATCTAGTTGACTCAATCTCTGCTGACACTTCAGGGCTGTGTTGTCATCGTATCTAGGCACAGGTCCTCCATCTGATCTGGATCCGGCTGACTACGGTAAACCTCGGGATAAACAGAAAGACTAATATTAGCATAGATGCCATTCTTCTTCTGATGTAACAAGTACATCTGGTGTTATAGGAAGTGTTCCCGGTTCCGGCTGACCTAATTTATGCAGCCTAACAATCCTTTAACGGATTTGAAAATATAAATTGATAATGTGTTATGTGTATGCCAGGGTAAAGAGATGCGTTTTTAGTCTAGATTTAAACTGACAGAGTGTGTCTGCTTCCCGAACAATGCTAGGAAGATTATTCCAGAGTTTAGGTGCCAAATAGGAGAAGGATCTACCGCCTGCGGTTGATTTTGATATTCTAAGTATTATCAACTGGCCTGAATTCTGAGATCGCAATAGATGTGAAGGACTATAATGTGTTAAGAACTCACTCAGATACTTTGCAAGTGATTAGCAAGATTTTTAAATTTATACGATGTTTAATAGGGAGCCAATGCAGTGTTGACAGAAATGGGCTAATATGGTCATACTTCCTGGTTCTAGTAAGAACTCTAGCTGCTGCGTTTTGGACCAGCTGTAGTTTATTTATCAAGCAAGCAGGGCAACCACCTAGTAGAGCGTTACAGTAATCTAGTCTTGAGGTCATGAACGCATTAACTAACTGTTCTGCATGTTTCAATGAAAGCATGTTGTAGTTTAGATATATATTTAAGATGGAAGAATGCGGTTTTACAGATACTAGAAACTTGACTTTCAAATGAGAGATTGGTATCAAAGAGCCACCCAGGTTCCTAACTGACGACGAAGACTTAACAGAGCAGCCATCAAGTGTTAGACAATATTCTAGGTTATTATGTGCAGAGGTTTTTGGTCCAATAATTAGAATCTCTGTTTTTAGTAGTAGGAAATTACTGGTCATCCAGTTTTTTATTTTAGCTATGCATTCCATTAATTTTGTGAATTGGTAAGTTTCGTCAGGGCGCAAAGAAATATAGAGCTGAGTATCATCAGCGTAACAGTGAAAATTAACGCCATGCTTCCTAATGATATCTCCCAAGGGTAGCATGTACAGAATGAAAAGCAACGGTCCTAGTACTGAGCCTTGCGGTACTCCATATTGAACTTGTGATCGATATGACATCTCTTTGTTTACTACTACAAACTGATAACGGTCAGATAAGCATGATTTGAACCATGCCAATGCAAAAGACATTGGCTCTGTATATTAGGCTATAATATGGCATTGATGTTGTAAGAGGAATTAGCTGGTGAAGTGGATTTACTTATTGTTGATGTAACAAAAGTTATCATGAGCTTAGTAATGTTTGAAGGAGATGTCATAACAAATGACAGTAGACCGGAAAGATTTTAAAATGAGCGGTTTATTCATAAATCCATAATGTCGCTGTGGAAATAAGGGGCTATGTAAGGTCTACATAAATAAAGGTGACTTGTCTTGACTAAGTATGAGCAATTGTAATGGTCTATAGCAAGCACCAATAATTGCACATCACAGAACAGACAATAAGCCTTAAATAGGACCAAGATATTTATAAGATTATGGTTCTAAAATAACAAACAGGACAAATGTGTTTCATGTCACACAAAACACGTGCAGCATCACAGCAGTTTTGTCACTTTCTGATGCATTCTTGACCTACATGATATTGAGGTCTTGACCTACTGCACCTCTTATGGAATGGCTAGTAATGAAGGTCTTCATAACAGGGTGCAACTGGCCCTGAGAAATGAGTCACTCCTCCCTGTTGTGTTTGAGTCATAGCAGCTTCTTATAGTCTTTACTTTATTTGTCTCTCAGTTTTGTCCTCTAAGTGCCTGTTCTCAGCTCTCTCACTCCCTTCAGCAGCTACCAGATGAACAATGACTAAACGTACCAGCCTTTCCCAATAGAAAAGCCTGTGCATGGTGGACACCATATGTCGATCTGTTATCTGCAGTGTTCTTATGCTGAAGGTCATTTCTCATTGTAGGAGATAGTTTCGTCTTACAGTATATACTTCTCTAGCTCTTGGTATTGAGGTACTGGAACAGAATGACGTAACGCTGCAGGATCATATAGGATGGTCTATCTCCAAACCGGCTCCCAAACAGCCATCATTTTTGCCAGGTGGCTATGATGACATTTTCTCCTTTAGTCATGGCCCACTATAAACAGTGAATCACTCATTTCAAATGCAAATCAGCAAAGTTTGATCAGTCATGACGGGTAACATTCTTACAATCTCGGCCTTTAGTTCACATGCTGTTCTCTTGTCTGTAAGTGTGGTTATCACAAGTTGCATAGCCAAGTCTGACATGGCTTTCTTGTGAAAGATGACACGTTGAGTGAATTGGTCATGTGTTTTTTCCCCCCTCTTTTTTTATAAAGACCTGTCACAATTGGTTATATTCTGCTGTTTTGTCTCAGACAGAGCTAAGTGATGCCATAGCTGTCTTGGTGGCAGGAAATGACAGAATACAGGCCCTGATCTCACAGATGGAGGATATTTGTAGGACTGTCAAGGTGAGAAAGAAATGTTACTGTAAAACACAACAATTATGATATTGTGTGAAAGGGCTGGGTGATATATTGAATATTCAAGATATATTCATGATGATTGACTTCTTGCATTAAACATTTTTAATATTCTTGGCTGCAGTGGCTGTTTAGTTAAAATGATGGATCCTCTGATTCACCATTTTAAGCCATTTTTTTGCTATATTGTCCATCTCTAGCCAGTGATGATTTTTAAATATTTAAAATATATATTTCATTTTTTTTTTTTTAGAAACCGTCGATGTATAACTTTTACATCAAACTAAAACACAGTCGCTGGTAATCTTTTGTAGGAAAATGGTCGGCGACAGATGCAGAACATCTCTGATAAGTTTGATGAACTTTTTGCCATCATAGAAGAACGTAAAAGGGAACTAATAGAGACTGTCGGCCGTGAGCAGGACCGAAAACTGGGCCACGTCCGCTCCCTTATGCGTCGCCACGGAGACCACTTAGAGATGTCCATCAAACTGGTGGAAACAGCCATCCAGTCCATGGAGGAACCTCAGATGGCTGTGTTTCTGCAGGTACAACAGGCACCTCCACCTCAGTTGACCTCACCATAAATGTTACAGTAAAGCACAACACGTATTATAACATATTGTGTGATAGGACTGGGTGACATTTATTAAATATTCATGATATATTCACAATGATTTACTTCTTGCATTAAACATTCTTGTTTAATCTTCTTGGCTGAAGTGGCTGTTTAGTTAAAATGATGTATCCTCTGATTCACCATTTTAAGCCATTTCAGAGCAAGTACATACTAAATATCAAGATATATATCAAATATACAGTAGTCAAAACGATAATTATGGCATCAGTAAGATTATTTTTTAAAAGAAATAATACTTTAAGTCAGAAAAGATCCATTAAAACTATCTATCTATCTATCTATCTATCTATCTGTCTGTCTGTCTGTCTGTCTATCTATCTATCTATCTATCTATCTATCTATCTGTCTGTCTGTCTGTCTGTCTATCTATCTATCTATCTATCTATCTATCTGTCTATCTGTCTGTCTATCTCTGTATCTATCTATCTATCTATCTGTCTGTCTGTCTGTCTGTCTATCTGTTTATCTCTGTATCTATCTATCTGTCTGTCTGTCTGTTTATCTCTGTATCTATCTATCTATCTATCTGTCTGTCTGTCTATCTATCTATCTATCTATCTATCTATAAAACCAGGTTCAAATCCTGTTTTGTCAACATATTAAGAGTTAAAGATTTTTACCGAGGGGATTTTGGATATGTCTTTTTATTTTTTACTGTCAACAGCCAGAAAAAAGAAAAAAAAAAATTTAGGAAAAAAATATAAAAACAGTTGAATGATATATGAACAAACCCCTGTGTAAAAGCCTTTAGAAAAGAGATAAAACTGAAATCTTTAGTGTATATAAGTGCTGCTGAAGTGGAAAACGGCCTTTAAAGATAATTGAAATCCACAGATGCAAACAGATGAAGTGTAAAAAAAACCCTACATTTTGAATGTTTTCGTTCCACTAGTCAAAAACAATGTTATGGAAAGCCAAATAGCTGAAAATCTTAAAACTGACCAGTGCATAAATTATTTTTCCTGTAGTGTCTCACCTTAAAAGTCTCTAGATCATTAGCCTCAAAGTAGTTTGCAAAGCTACAGACGACATTACCTTATCCTAAATTAACTACATCTAACTCACACAAACCTCTGGCGTCAGTGCTCAATGGCGGTACAGGTGCTTGTGAATATGTGACGTGGACTTATTGAGCTGTGTGGAGCTAATGCTGCAACACCTCACCGGGGATGCTGGCGGCAGAGCTTGTTGCTTTCAGAGCCCCCTGAAAGATGCTTGATGCAAATGATCCAGCCCTTGCGTATGCTGTTTGCTGATTGACACTGTGCCGTTGCTACATTTCAAGCATCCCTTAATGACAAGGCCCATGGAGGGGGGCTGACATTGATTAGCAAAACCTCCCACAGCTGGGGACGGAAGAACACAGACCCCTGTCTTTTGACTAGTGGCTCAAACTGTCAATACTTCACCATGGCTGAAAGCTGCACTTAGCAGAAAGAGACTTTCAATGTAGGTGATGGAGAGGTGTAATTGTTTTTTGAAACAGCGTTCACTATAAAGTAGAAGCCTCAGGTGCAGCACTTCTCTTTTATAACTAGCACTTCTCAGTGCAAACAGAGTGTCAAAAGAGGCTGCCTAACAAGTGTCTGTGATTTAGTATGTACCATTTTTCGTGTGCGCAGTGAAACTATAATGAAGAGGACTAGGGGTTTTATGTTTTAATCTGCTGCAGTATCCTCTAGTCCTAAAACGAGTGTTCTTCTTTTCTGTGTTTACAGAGTGCAAAGGAAGTGTTCAAGAAGTAAGTCAGCTATGAGTGATGTGTTTTGAAGTGTCTTAAAGGGATAGTTCACCCAAAAATGAAAATTCTGTTATCATTTACTGATATCATGTACTGTATGTTGTCATGTATGAGCGAATTTTCCTTTTACGGTGAACTGTCCTTTTAAACTAAACCATATTCAGCATGATGTGGGCTTCATCAATAACTGATGCCTCCTAAAGACTAACAATTATGATTAACAACCTCACAGGCAATGACTCAACCAGCCTCCCACCCCTAACAACCCACTGTATTATGCATTGGATCATAACTTTCATCTGCCTCAATATTGTGGAAAAGATTCTGGATTTATTGTAATCCCTCATACATACATATTTATTTATCTTCTGCTGACTTGCATGTAATTCAGCTCCAAACGCTTACTGTGTAGATCTCTTTCAAACTTCATTTTCAGCCTTAAGTATGCAATTTATTTTGGCTTTTAGAAACTTTATACTTGTTTGTAAATTTGCTTTTGAAATAAGTCTCTTATGCTTACCAAGGCTGCATTTATTTGATCAATACATTAATACAGTATATTATATTAGTACAGTATATTATTACAATTTAAAGGAGCTGTTTTGTATTTTAATGTGTTTTCAAATGTAATTTAGTCCTGTGATGGCAAAGCTGAATTTTTAGCATCATTACTCCAGTCTTCAGTGTCACATGATCCTTCAGAAATCATTCTAATATGCTGATTCGCTGCTCAAGAATTTTTTTTATTATTACCATAGTTGAAACAGTTGTGCTGCTTCTTTTGTTTTTGTAAAATAAATGTCTTTAATGTCACATTTAAAGGGATAGTTCACCCAAAAATGAAAATTATCTCATGATTTACTCACCTTCAATCAATCCTAGACGATATGCATACCTGCAAACTTCAAAGTGGTGAAAAAGGTGACATGTTTACAAAGTAAATAGTAGTAGAGGGGTCTGGGGGAGGATGTTCATGATTTTAACATGTTAACTAAGCATTCTGGTGCACTCTGACAAGAAAATGAATGGAAAAAACAACATTTGCTTCAAGTAAAAAAAAAAAAAAAAAAATTTGTAATGACATCATTATGTTTCTACTCGTTTTTAATACTGTTTCTACTCGTTTTTAATATCGGCCTAAACATTTAAATGGTGGCCATCATAAAACGGTTATATACATTCAGTATTGAAGCACGTTAAGTACATAAATATATGCAATGGCCTATAGTCACAGTGGATATATATCAAAATACTCCTCTCTAAGTTCATTTTTGTAGCTGACTAACAAGTTTTTTGACATTGAACGGCTTTTCTGAGGTAAATGGTACGGTAAATGTGACATTTTCACAAGCTATTTTATTGGTGCTTTTCCGCGGTTGAAACACTGATTGATCGATTAACGATACATATGACATCATACGGATTTCAGTAAGTTGTACTGGATCTTTCAACATACCTTCGGTATTCATTCATCCTACATCCATTCATGTTTATTTTGTGTTGTAAAGCGGAAGAGGTGATTGGTATACGTGCGCTCTGCTTCTGTTTGAACTGATGTCTCAGTCACACCACAGTGCGCCAAAAAAGATCACAACAGCTTGAGAGATGTTTATGGTCTCACTCTAATCTATGGGAAAGTAGCCCATTTTCGATTTATTGTGCCTGCAAACTCACCCTGACACCCCCCACCCCTAAAAAAAATCTTCGGATCTACACGATTCACATAAATGACATATTTTTCTTCAAAACGGCGAGTTTCGCCGAAAAGCGACTAGTTTGCAGGTATGTATATGACTATCTTCTTTCAGACGAACACAATCTGAGACATATTTAAAGGGGACCTATTATGCCCATTTTTAAAAGACGTAATTTAAGTCTCAGGTGTCCCTAGAATGTGTCTGTGAAGTTTCAGCTTAAAATACCTCACAGATCATTTATAAATCCATGTTGTAAATACCCATTTCTGACTACAGTCAAGAACAGGCTGTTTTCCTGCATGTGCCTTTAAATGCAAATGAGCTGATGTGCCCCGCCCCCTCTCTACGATCACAGTTCCTCCTGCCTTCCCGAATTCTCTGCCAAATATTAACAAGACATCTGCTTGGTTTTAATGATCCATACGACTCCCCCTGGAGTCGTATGGATTAATTTATTTTTATAGATGGGTGCTTTTTTTTTGTCTTAAATTTGGGCTGCTATTCACAACCATTATAAACCTTGGAGGACTAAGGATATTTTTAAATATGTCTCCGATTTGTGTCTAAAAGAAGATAGTCATATTCACCTAGGATGGCTTTAGAGTGAGTAAATCATGGAATCATTACTGGGTGAACTATTCCTTGAAGCAATTGAATGCATCCTTGCTTAATAAAAGTATAACGTACATTTCTTATCTGCTAACATTTATTTTGATGCTCCCCCAACAGACATTCTACTGACTATAATTAACTTTTCAAGTACATGTCAACTTGTTCTATTCACCCGAACCCTAACATCTAACCCAAACATAACAGTCTACTAATACTCTACTGAATGGTAGTTGACATGTGGTTGCAGTTACTTATAGTTAGTAGAATGTCTAAAGTTGACCATTAAAATAAAGTGTAACCAAAAAATCGTACTGACGCTAAACTTTTGAACTGTAGTGTATGTTAAAAGAAATGTAAGATTAAAATGTAAAATCCCTCAGTGATTTATTAAGTATTTTTTGCCATTTTAGACTAGAACAGAACTATTTTTCTCTTAAGGTCTTTATCAGTATTTTATTGTTTAGTTGATGATTACTTTTATCATTTCCTTGACAAGCACAATATTTCAACTCTGTTATGGGAAAAATCAATGCAGATTTTTTCCCGTTACAAAAAGTTGAAAAATATCAACAGAAAATAATGTAATATGTTGCAATATTTATGTCTATATTGACATTTTGGCTAAACATTCAACCCTAAAAAAATTGAAATGTAACAGATTGAAAACAAAACAAAAAATTTGAAAGACAAATGTCAACTTTTTTTTATTGTAATGTGCCATTTGTTGAGGCACAGTTATCTGTTCAAATTATATTGATAAATATGACCACATATTTAGAATTGGCAGTAATATAGTTGAAGAATCAACTATTTAAAAAGCCATATTTGCTGAGCATAAATCTGAATATTATGGTGATCCTGATGTCAGTGTGATTATGGTTACTAAGCATATTTGGGAAAATATGATTTGAAAGTTGAAAGACATGAATGTTCAACTTTGAGGTTTTCACAGGTATTTCCTCCAGTAAATGCAAGTCTTCTTTTGATGCTGCTAGCTAGACAAACAAGTTGCCTCCAATAAGCAACTTTTCTGCGCTCTTGTTTGTAAAATGAAACTTTATGCAGCTTGAGCAATAATGTATGAATCAGCATTCATCACATTTTTCCCCAAAACCGTTTAGAAAAATGCTTACGCTTACAACACTGTCTAGCTGTGTCTTATGTTTCATGCTACCCTCCACCTGCGGAGACGGCGAGTAGTGCCTTGTGCACCTGCGTCACGAGCAGCCGCGGGGAGACGGAGGAACTGGGACCTAACGCTATCCGTCACTTTTATATTTGTCCGAGCGACTTCACTGCTCTGTCCTTGACAGGATCACAGACACTGCCAAGGCCTCCAACATTGAGCAGACGGAGGCAGGCTTTGAGAGCATGGACCACTTCATCATCAACACGGAGAATGTGGCCGACATGCTGAGAGGCATTGACTTCCAAACAGGTAAAGGCTTCACAGCTATCATCTTTGTCAGATGTACATTGATGTCCAGTTATTTGCGTTGGTAATTTGAAGTTGTATTTAGTGATTAAACTTACTTTTGTTGCAGGTAAAGATGAAGAAGACAGCAGTGATGAAGCTCCTGAAGACCTGACCAACTCACCTGGTCAGAGTGGTGAATCAGGGAGACTCTAACTTATTTTGAAACCCAAGGTTAGTTTCAAAAATGATATTATGGGGCCTTAAAGGGATAGTTTACCCAAAAAGGAAGATTCATCCTCATGTCGTTCCAAACCTATATGAGTTTCTTTCTTCTGCTGAACACAAAAGAAGAGATTTTGAAGAAAATTGGGAACCAAACAACTTTGGAGCCCATTGGCTTGGATGGGGGGAAAAAAAAGACATTTCTCAAAATAGGTTCTTTTTTTAATGTTCCACAGAAGAAAGCAAGTCAAAAGTCCTTTAAGGGGATTAGCTTTTGTAGTTTTCCCCATGTTATAAGTATAAAAGTGCATGATGGTCTGAAACCCATTTAACAATATAAAGCCTGCTGTATCATATTTGATACACAAATTTCTAAAGCCTCTAAACTATAAACATGATCAAAACTTTGCTGAAAAACCTGTTGTACACAATCTACTACATGCCTTCTGTCATCTGATTGATAATTTATACTTTTTTAGTAAGTAAATTTGTAGTTTAATTTTATAAATGTCCACCTTTGGATTGTGGTATATGTGTGTTTTTGAATCTTTACTGATTTTTATTAAGGAAACGCAAGAATAACTTTTATATTGTTATTAATATTTCAGGATGTACACTTACTGGACTTAAGCAACTTATGTTTACTTGATTATCCATACATCATTTAAAAAAAAAAAAAAAATGTCAGTATCAAATATGATACATCAGGCTTTTGAGAAAGGTTCATTTGTACATCTGAATTATATGTTTTGCACCCACAATAAAAAAAAAAAAAATTAAAAAAAATCAGCATCTGCTCCAAACTGCATATTGCTCAGTTTGGGCCTCTGAATAAAACTTGTTTTTTCCCCCTCATTGTGTATGAGCTCCATATTTTGTCTAAAAGCTGTTCCAATTAAAAAAAATTGATTTTTATTGCTATTATTTCATATGTCAGGCTTTACAGAGTTAAAGTATTTCTCTTCTCTATTGGTGTGAATCTGCCAGATCATGCAGACGTCCCATCCTGTGACGTGATCAATCTTGGCATCAGTGGCGCTCATTGTGTTATTGAGTACACTCGTCATCTCCCACCAAACTCAATTAAATATCTGCTGACTAAAGTCTCTGTAAGGGCACTGTAAACATTTGAATCTGGTGGAATGCTGATGTGATGAACTATACCTGTCTGAATCACATCCACTAAAAATCACCTAAACAACGGTTAATAAGAAATTGCAAATTCCTGAGAAAATATCATTCTTTTTTTTTTTTTGTATTATTTGTTTGCAGAAGTCACTTGATTTTAATAATTTAGTATCTGATACAAGTTGCTTTTGAAATGCAACTTAAGCGTCCTAAATATCCAAATACTTTTTGGCACCATTGAACGTCTTTTCCAGGCAAACCGGCCATGTGCCATTTTTACCTCATTGCTGCATTTGAACTCTGTCAAAGATGTGCATCAAAAAATTGTCATTTACTAATCCTCATGTTGTTCCAAACTAATTCCTCATGTTGTTTCTTTCTTACATACACTCTTAAAAGGTTAGTTCACCCAAAAATGAAATTTCTGTCATTAATTACTCACCCTCATGTTGTTCCACACCTGTAAGACCTTTGTTCATCTTCAGAAAGCAAATTTATATATTTTTGAGGTATCCGAGAGGTATATGGCTCGTCCATAGACAGCAATATAATCAATACTTTCAAGGTCCAGAAAGCTACTAAAGACATCGTTAAAATAGTCAACGTGACTACAGTGGTTCAACATTAATGTTATAAAGTGACGAGAATACTTTTTGTGCGCAAAACGAAAATCAGTATTGGCCGGCTCCAGCATCACACGCATGTGTCGTGTTGCTCACCTGAACAGTGTCGGAGACTGACACGGAAAAGAAGAAATTGTTGAATAAAGTCATTTGCTGCGTCCCAATTCGCATACTATCCATCCTAAATAGTATTCGAAATTAGAATTAGTGTGTCCCAAATCGTAGTATGTTGAAATGAGTATTTCAAAGATACTCGGATGGTCTACTATTTCCGGTTAGAATCCGAAGTGCAGATCCGTGCACACTCTAACGGCTAATATTGCGCATAACACCTTGCGCTGTGGACGAGGATTCGTTTAGAACTACAAATATGAATAAAAAGTGTTAAAAAACTACAAACATGACGGATGTGCGAGACCGGCAGTTAAGCAGAGCTGTTAAGATGAAGATGGGTTTGAGTGATTAATAATCAGTATCTAACCTGATGAAAAGATATTTATTAAATGTTATCCACATTATATTTCATCAGCAACAGCATTGTGAACTTTTATAATGATATGTTTGGTCATTAACTTTTAAACTTTTAAAACTTTTTATCTTCCTAGCATTGTTCGGGAAGCAGACACACTCTGTCAGTTTAAATCTAGACTAAAAACGCATTAACCTGGCATACACATGAAACATTATCAATTTATATTTTCAAATCCGTTAAAGGATTGTTAGGCTGCATAAATTAGGTCAGCCGGAACCGGGAACACTTCCTATAACACCAGATGTACTCGTTACATCAGAAGAAGAGTGGCATCTACGCTATTATTAGTCGCTCTGTTTATCCCGAGGTTTACCGTAGTCAACCGGATCCGGGCCGTATCCAGGTGAGATCGAGGACCTGCGCCTTGACACAACCACAACGCAGCCCTGAAGTGTCAGCAGAGATTGAGTCAACTAGATCATCCATTGTGAAGGCCTCACCGACACGACAGCCAGTAGCACAGTTCCTCAACAAACCGTCCACACCGGCGTGATGAATACGATCCTCAACTGGATGGAACTGGAATAAATTCTTTGAATGTTGCGATCCCATCGGACTTATGATAGCTACCTGAATCGTAACAAAGCACTGTTCGCCAGAGGAGAACTGGCCCCCCGACTGAGCCTGGTTTCTCCCAAGGTTTTTTTTTTCTCTCTCCATTTTAACACCTGTTTGCCACCTGATGTGACCTGTTGGAGTTTGGGTTCCTTGCCGCTATTGCCTTTGGCTTGCTTAGTTGGGGACACTTGACAATTGACATTTGATATTCAACAGTGCTTTGATCTGCCTGCATTGACACAATTTTCTTTAAGAGCTGCTATGCAGCCAAAATTATATACCAGTTATCACTGTAAAGCTGCTTTGACACAATCTGCAATGTAAAAAGCGCTATATAAATAAATGTGACTTGACTTAAATGCATCATTATGCAAACATGAGGAGAGTTCTTCACATGAAAGACCCATGACTGGCAGATCAACGTGCGACTACATTTCTTTCCGAAACGGTAGGAAATTAAATTTGGAGGGTTTTAACTGTGACAAGATGATTGACAGGGCAGTTTAAACGGTTACAGGTTGCGTAATTAAGCGACAAAACGTCCGTTAAAGACCAAAAGCTTGCATACTCTTCTGCTACATACTCAAAAGTATGTACTTTTTCTTCACAAAAACAGTACATACTTTTAGGGCATAGTATAATAAGGCGAATTGGGACGCAGCAATTATTTTGTGCACAAAAAGTATTCTTGTCGCTTCATAAAATTAAGGTTGAACCACTGTACTCACGTTGACTATTTTAACAATGTGTTTACTACCTTTCTGCCACTTTAAAGTGGTAATTGCGTTGCTGTCTAGGAGGGATCAGAAAGCTCTCGGATTTCATAAAAAATATCTTAATTTGTGTTCCGAAGAGGAACAAAGGTCTTATGGGTTTGAAACTAAATGATGGTGAGTAATTAATGACACAATTTTCATTTTTTGGGTGAACTAACCCTTTAACAATTATTTTAGTATGAAACCCACCAGCCACCTTGAAGCAAATAAGACTTAGAAGGTTGTATAAGGAATAAAGAGAGAGAACCCTTTAAAGGTTCTTCATGGAATCATAGATGCCATTTAAGAACATTTATGTAGTGTAGTGTGAGTAAACAGTAAAAACTTACTAACAAGGGTGTCAAAGTTGTTCCTAAGCTTCATACTTCAACTTGGAAAATAGTATTTGCACAAACAAAATACATTTCCTGTTCTTCGAGAATACATTTCCTGTCATGCAGGGGCATCCCCGCCGCTGCAAGCTTTCTTTAAATAACCCTTCGTCTTACTTCAATTTAAAGGTCAGAAACCTCAGTTAATCGGGTAGCGTGGGCCAGGACAGCATGCAGCTTTCTCTCTGGCCCTTTACTGATCTAATAGGACCGTGTGTCCATTGAGTAGGTGCAGCGGTGAGAACAGGGCTAAATCGCAGTGGCAGGCACTCGGAATCCTTCCTCTCGGCTTCCAATGGTCCGTCCGCCCCCACCTGCGCTGGAGCTGTGAGTCCACTTCCACCCATTACTTAATAACCGCCTGTCTCTGTGCCACAGCTAGGATATATGGCAGTAGAGATATATGACTGGATGCATGTGCTCACAGGCGCTGACCTTGTCACTCGTGCTGTCAGCTCACTGATCAATTCATGGAGGGAAAGAGAGTGAGAGAGTCATTTAACAAAGTCTGGGTATGTGCAGAACAACTCCACACATGGAGTGCGTCCGCTCGGAATGAGGATGGATCTTATTTTGAGGAGGTGGTGCGTCACAAGCTGACGTACCGGCCTTCGCGTAATTTAAAGCTGTAATTCTTCCTAGAATAAGAGTTTTTTTCAGGTGTCAGAAGCAGGATGGAGAGGCAATCCGCGGGATGAGATGCGACTTGTTTAACAGTTACTTGAGCTTAATGTATCATTTAGAGTTTCTTTTCTTTATTTTATGCTTAATTGGTTAAAATACAGTTTATGTAACACGTTGTGCACAATGACACTTCAACAATGAGTGTTCAGTCAACATATATTCTCTTGCCAATGCAAAGCACACTGTCCTCTCCCACTTGCCCCATTTATGACTAAAATAGACTGAGTGTAAGTGGAAGATTATGGGAGATTTAACTCATATTTTATTTTCCATTTTCAGGGTATTTCCTGTGCTGACTTAAGAGAGACTATAAGGAGGAGGTTTTCTTTAATCCTTTCAACATGGCAAGAGCTTCTTTCATCTGGCATTTTGTGGCCCTAAGACTCTGAGCTATAGTTCAGGAATTACAAATGTATTCGTAGCTTTTACATTCTGGGTGTTTGAAACTGTGTTTATGATGCAGTTTTTGGTCTTTTCTTGGTCACATAACTTTAGCAGAGTTGATACAACTTAAAGTTAGAGGAGAACATAATGAAACCAGAAAACATTTGTGGGTTGTCCAAATCTGTCTATATATATATATATTCTTTTTCTTCTGATTTTGTATGGTCTCTAATTTTAAGTGGTATCAAGTGTGCAATGTGTGTGTGTGTGTATATATATATATATATATATATATGCCATTTTTCTTTTTTGATGTTTATTGATTTGGACAAGCCAAAATATTTCATAGTTTTTGCAGGTAATCTGTACATTAATATTTTTAATTTTCAAATAAAGATGCTCTGTGTTTTCATTAAAAGTTGTGAATGATGTGTATAAAATAGGCTGATAATTCTGTATTTATCTACAAATACGCCCAACCTTATTTCAAAATAATAATAATGATTCATTTGAATGGAAACTGCATATGTCACTTCCTAGTTCAACCATTAGTGTCACATGTAAAAACCATTACAGCCCTTCAATTCATGATACGCATTTAACATTTCTAAAGAACGTATAGGGTAATCTCCATCTCACCTGTTACTCATGTGTTATTATGTTTTGTGTTATGTTAATATCTGTGTAAATGTTCAACCCGTGTCTGCTGTGATCATTACCACTTTTAATGGGTGATAATGAGGTTTCCATGTTTGCAGTTACTTGTAAAAGGCATGTAGTCTCATTTATTTCTGCAGAGTTCAAAATACAAAGTCATGTTTATGCATTTAGGTGCAATATAATATGTAATTTACATAATGATAAGCAATATACAATGTACAGTATATCTCAAGCACTTTGTAATATTGTCCAACATTATTGTCACAAACGTGGGTTAGCCTCTTGGTTGAAGTGCAAAGATCATTGTTTCCCACCATGTCAGGAGAACATACTTTTGCACTTATACACTGAGCATCTGGTGGTAAATATAGGCATTATTACCAAAGTATAGCATTTAATGTCATGGGAACACTCCCGTTGGCAAAATAAGAGGTTGCAACCAAACCAGCCATACAAAAATGACTCTTAACAGTGGCCCATTTACAAGTGGATGGTGAGCATCTGATGAAAACCATGTTGTATATTATAGAATTAGCAATAATAGGATTTGTAATAGTACTACTTTCATTCATAACACTAATTAGGAGGCCAATAACTTTAAACACTAAAAGGGTAGCAGTCAATTGTAGATTGATTGATTTGGTTGTTAAATATGAACCCCCCTAAGCAGCGTTTAGAGGTCCTGAACAGGGCTTTTGCATGTGATTCCCGGTTCTGAAATGGTCCAGAGGTGATGGAGACAGCAGCAGGTCACCAGAAACTCTTCTGGCCACTCTTAAAAATAAAGGTTCCACATAACCCTAATGCCACAGGAGAACCTTTTTGAAGAACTTTTTAGGCTATTCTGTAGTTCTTCAAGTCGGAGTGCTTTAAAGAACCCAGAAACCAATAGCCTGATCTGAAGAAGATTTTTTTTTTTTTTTATTTCATCTCCAAAGAACCACAGCCAACTCAAGAACGAGAAGGAGGTTCATTGCTGAACCAAAGAACCACTGAAGAACCTTTATTTCTAAGAGTGTGGGTCGAGGCATCGGTGAATGACTGTCGTTTGCTTTAGCGAGAGTTTGGGGGTGTGAAAGAGTGCATTGAGCTTGTTCTTTACTCGCCGACTGAAAGCATCTTCATTGAACTACAGCTACTTCCCAACCTCATCTAGATATTTGCGGTTCAGTTCCGCTTGTTCCCTTTGATTCTCGTTCCGCGCCATTTCGATCATGTTTCTCAGCAGGTGGAAGGTGAGATCGATGGAGATCGGAGGATCGTCGTTCCGTTTGGAAAACTCCGTGAGCTCCTCTAAGCTGTTGTCCTCGTGAGGAGAGCGTAGCTGCGCCGTGGGGAAATGCTGGAGATGCAGGACACCACCTGCTTTCTGCGCTCCGACGTTTCTTTGCAAATATTGAAGGAGTTTTTCGCCCACCAGGTACGACATGGCGTCGTCTCCAGCCCTGGTTAAGAGCACGTCGTCTAGCTGGTTGCTCATTAGGCTCAAATCGCGGGGTCGACCGGTGCTCAGGGGGATGTGGGTGGTCAGTAAGACTGAAGTAATGAGCAGGACCAAAGGGACGGGCTTCATGCTGGACACAGCCGCTCGCTTCCTGAGGAAAACACCCAGGTGTGTTAGCTTCAAATCAATACAAAACTTTAATACACGACTATACAGCATTAAATATTTTCTGCTGGTTTAAGTAGTAGTGTAAATTACAAAACTGAGATTAGTAAATGAGTTTTTTTGTATATAAGTATATAAATTAAAAGTTTGTTTAGTACGTATAAAAATAAGCTAGGCCATAAAGTTTTGAAATGTTACTTTCATATATATATATATATATATATAAGTAAAAAAATAAAGTTAGTGTTTTATAAATATAAAAGCAGGTTACTAATATCGATTATAAAATAATAGATATAATTATTTTTCAAATTATTCATATTAATTACAAAAGAGTTAGTTATTTTTGTATTATGTAATAGAAAAGTATTCATATAAAATTGTCAGTATATAAAAATATCGCTCGTGCATACAAAAATATTGCAGCTCGTTTATAAAGCAAAAAAGTACATCGCTGGTCCATGGTTTAATAACTTTGTTTATCGTCAAAATCACAGTAAATTTAGGCTATATTTGGACATGCGATGGTGTTTTAATTAAAAACGAGTTAAAAAAAAATATATTATTATTAATACCGAATCTACTTTAAGACAGAGAAACCGAATCTTAACAATCCGCTCAATGAATGAACAAGATTGACAGTCCTGTACAATATAAACACTAATATCTCATAGCTTGAATGGCCTCAAGTCAAAAAGTTGAAAGCAAGTCATATAAGGTAACTTACTCGATCGTCTTCTGTTGCTTCAAAAGTACTTGTAAGGAAGAGTGTTTGCAGACAGACTGGAGTGGAGCTCCTGTAGCTCAATGGTTATATACATCACACACCGCTCCATTGACGTCAGTGGAGCTGCATAAACTGCTTGTAAATGAGGCAATTCTGAACTGGAAGGAAGAGTGGAGTAAAGGTGCTGTAGATCCGAAGGACAAGGTGAGGCGTTTCTTTGTCTCTCCAAAGTTTTCATTCAGAAAATATGATCTTGATGCTGTTGCAAAGTTGCAAAGAAAATATATCCGAACTTGGAACAGACAGGTGATCAGTGGATGGTGATACTTTGACTGTCAAATGACTTGTTTTTTTAAATGCACCTGAGTAAAGTGTGCTGAGGAGCTGCTGTCGTGATGGATTTCTGCATGGCTGGTCATTTGTGGTCAGGAGGAGAGCAGAAGCGCGCGACGGGGACACGAGAGGCTCTGACTCTGTCCAAGGTGCTGAAATTCAAGTTGCAGCCAGACCTCATTGGTTCATTTATATTACAATAAAAACATTTATTTCTTTGTGCATATTCCTGTCTATATTGGGTGTTTCTACGTGTGTATATATATATATATATATATATATATATATATATATAGCGCCTATAAAGTTATAAAGATTTAGAAGCACATTATAATAACAAGCTGTCTACAGTATAGTGCATGAGCCAAAATCATAAGTAACCTACATTTGAGAACTTCACCATATAATTCAAGTTAAACTCTGTAAATGATAATACTGACATTAAAAATACACAACATGGTCATGAATTAAAATGCTTTGTGACCATAAAATAAACACATTTTTTCTCAGCCAGATGCAGAGGTTTAGTCACGGTTGAGTATTGTTTCTGGCTAGCCGTCAATTCCCCAGTGACGCAGCATTAACTGGACACAGATATTTATATAAGCCTGACTCTTTAAGGAAATTCCTAAACATAGCTTTACCTTCCTGCTCAGTGTGAAGGGACATATAATAAAGCCAATATATTTCTTAATGTTATTTAATGTTTTAGGAAGGATGACATTTTGCTACACTAGTTATCCAGAGACAGCTTTGTCCACTCAAAATGCTGATCTCCAGGCTGAAACTGTGAATTGCAGTCAAGCTGAGGAACAGCCGCCCTACATCCTATTGGCAAGGGCAGCAAAGAACAGGGTCTATTAGTTCAATATTGTGCTAGAAAAAACAGTAAATTCAGGCCAAGTTTTCAGTGTCAGCGGTTTACTTTGAAATATGGCCCATCAACAATTTCACCAGAGTCCCTAAACACGCTAAAGTACATGACGCAAGAATAAGTTAACAAGATTCAGATACAGAAATTGAAAAAACAACAACAAATATTTGAGGTCTTAATTTGTCATGCACTTTACCCAGTAAAAAACTCAAAGAGATTCAGGGTACGAGTGATGCTTTTTATGAAGAATGTTCAGGCAATGGTAAAAGATGTATTTTATACACATTAGTGCATTAATATGCTTCTCAATGCCCCAGTAGAAGACGTTACATCTGTAACATCACATGACCACAGAAGACCAAATAATGACTCAAAATGGAATCACATTTTGTAACATACAGTCCTGCTGTTCTTATTGATTGTACCTTTGCCTTTGGTAAAATAGACATAATATCAACTGCATAGAATCAATATACATCCTTTACATAATCTATAATCACAAATAATACAATAGCATTAATTTCATGTTAATAAAAAGTCTGAATTACATTGTCTACTTTGACCTTTGCAGTGCAAACTACATCTGTAAGCTTTATGCTGCTATGTAAACTGGATGAGTATATTTGATAAAGATAAACTGTTAAAAAAAAAAAAAAACTACTAACGAAAACTAAAAAAATCTGTGTGAGGTAGTGGAAGATCTGGAACGTATCGTCACATCTTATTGGCTTTCCAGGAGAGGTAAGAGTTCCAGGCAACAGCCACGATCTGAACCACAGCTAACCTGAAAAACACAAGCATGTGACTGTAGTAGAAATCATGTGTTATTAATGTGATGCAAATATCACATTCACGCCTTAAAAAAAGAATACAAAAAACATATATAAATCCAAGTATAAAGTATAAATCCAGGTGAAACAGTCCGGCTGACTCTAGCTGTTAATTCTAGTGGGGAAATTCAGGTGCCAGAAAGAAGTAACATCAAACAACGCACTTTTACAAAATTCCCAACAGTCAAAAAAATAGCCTAATTAAAGTCTCCCAGCTTCCTTCCCTTTAATATCCTTTCATAATTCTATGCTGCACACTGGGTGTCTGAGGCACGTCCTGTACATTCTTTTCCCAGCGACGCCCTTAAATCTCCAGCACTGTTGGATTAATGCCCTGCTGCAATGGATGAATTAGCATTAACAATGATCACTTGACTTTTGAGGCTAAAAAGGTTGTATTTACCTGTGGTGGAGAGGGATGAAATAAAAATTGGCTATCTGCACTGGAGGCCAAAGCTGAAGAAATGAAGACATGTTGCATTAAATAGAACTGAACTGAATTAACTGAAAAAAATCTAAAGAAAACAGTGTCAAGTATGCAACTTACATAGTAATTGGAGATCAAGGCATCCATGTAGTCCTATTGGAATATGGAAAATATAAGGGTAAATATGTAATCTGACAAAAATGCTGTTTATTATTATTGCTTATATTTCTGGTTAAGGGTGTGAACAAACCCTAAACCTGAAGTATTAAACTTTGGTGGGAAAAATGCTTGTTGAGGAGAGGTGTGCTATTACATTTCTAAAGAATCAGACTATACAGATAATAATTGAGAAAACTGGAGAAAAAGCTTAGTTATAATGAATTATTTTCAGGCGAAGGATCATAACTAGGCTTAGAATTTAATATAATGAAATATATGAAGTGTTTCTGACCCTGCTGCTTGTTCCTATCCAATATTCCCTGCAATGTTTTGAGAAGGAATTTTGACATTTCTTCAAGCATAAGCTGAAGGACTATGTGAGAACCTTTAAATGAACCATTTAAAATGAATCAAAGACCCAATCAGAACCATGGCAGCTGCTTTTATAGATCTGTCAAAGGACCCTACTAGAACAGCATTGAATACACAATAACATTTAGATATTATACTGCTTGCCCCTGATGAGTCAAAACATTATGACCACCTGCTTAATATGCTGTTGGTTCTATGTGTGCTACCAAAACAGCGCAGAGGCATGGACTCTACAAAAACCCTCAAGGTGTCCTGCAGTATTTGGACATCAAGATGTTTGATTCTTTAAGTCTTGTAGGTTGCGAGGTGGAGCCACCATGGATTGAATTTGTTGGTCCAGCACATCCCACAGATACTCAGTTGGATTGAGTTCTGGGGAAATTGGAGGCCAGGGCAACACCTTCAACTCTTCATGTTCCTCAAACAATTTCTAAACAATGCGTGGGTGCATTATCCTGCAGACCAAAGAACACCATTGTCATGAAGGGGTATACCTGGTCTGCAACCATGTTTTGGTAGGTGGCATGTGTCAAATTTACATCCACATGAACAGCCGGACCCAGGGTTTCACAGCAGAACATTGTCCAGAGCATCACACTCCACCATATTGTATGAAATGTGCTATTTAATAAACTCCCACAATCCTCCCATTACCATCATTCCAATTTTGTGTGGCTTGTGCCACAGTAGACCTTCTGTTCACTCGGAGCAAACGGGATAGCCTTCGTTGCCCTTGTGCATCAGTATCATCAGTATATATTAGGGGTGTAACGGTACATGTATTCGTCATGAACAGTCACGGTACGGATGTCACGATTTGTGCATACAGTCAGACGACGAATGCAGTCAGTCACAGGCGATCCACACTCCAATCCAGAAGGGGGGCGTGCGTGGTAATGCAATGCTGTTTTTGCTAACCGCCACAACAGGAAAAAGAGCAGAAGAGGAGACAATCTACGCACCAATCCACAGCAAGATTGGCGAGTTCATATGGCACGCAAGAGCTTGCTAGTAGCCTGTACGCTGAGATTCAATTCGTGTGATGCGCTGCTGCTGCTTCACAAATTTTAAGGAAAGGAAACCAGTACAGCAGGAAGCGGCATCCTTGTTTTCTTTATTTCACAAAAGCAGTGTTTTGTTTTTATTGTGAATGCACACAAATAAAAATCACCTTTACAGCTTATGGTTTTATAAAACACCCTTTACAGTTATGAATGATGTCTTGCTCTTATCTGTATGACCATAAATGACAAAGTATTTTAAGTTGTTTCCACTTTTAAAACACCACTATGCCAAATGATTGTCTCATTATAAGTTATTGAAGTCTCATTACTACAGTCCAGTGATGAAATATGCGTGTCCTGGAAATGGGAAGCCTCAAGTGCCGTCTCCTTGTAAAAAGGTAAAGTTGGCTCTTTTTCCCCTTCTCGCTAATCTTTCTGCGTAATATTGAACTTTGTGCATCTGCCATTGTTACCGCATGTTAATGAACTTTGACGTGCAAAGAAAATGATAGGTATGCTACACACAACACGTTGATGAAACAAATAAGTATAAAAACATTTGTTCCGTTGCATTTTACCATTCAGCATTGGTCAATCTAAAGGAGGATGTACTGTACCAACTACCTCAGAGTGACTAAATGCTGCTAGGTGGAGCAAACTAATTTGCACTACTGTCTGCTCAAAATAAATTATTATAAACTCGTAATTAACTGAAAGGATTGAAGTGTATGAAGCAGGAATTCACTCTGACTGGTTATAAATCCTTTTCCTTCCTTTTTTCCTTGTTACCTGTTCATTTATGCTTTCATCATGTCATGACTAATGACGCTGGTGCCTAAACCCAGCCTAAGGGTCTCCACTCAACTCCACTCAAAACGCTCCTATCCCTGGTGCCATATAAAAATCAAGTCATCTGGAACACAAGGGCCCTTTCCCCTGCTAGTGTCATCTTTTGAAAGGTCATCTTAGTGGGATTGAGTGTGTAAAAGAAGCCCGTATTAGAAACTTGTGCTGTTTCTGTTTGTACTCTTTACCTTAACAGTTTCTAATTAAGAACGAACAAGGCACCGGCCACCTGGGGTGAAACTACCGCGGGGCCAAGACGTCATTATATTGTTCCCACTGAATTTGACGTCACAGGAATTTAGCCCCTGAGGAACTGAGAGCGCTTTTAATTTTTTGGACCGTTTTGAATGCACAAAGACAGAGAACACAACAGGGATGCTAATATTCTACATCTTTAGAAGTGAGCAACATCAAAGACCAGCCAAATCCTGAATGCTCAGGAAACTGCCCACAAGCAGAAAGCTGTAGGCAACTGTTAACAATGATCAAACCAGAGGTTCAGAACAACCCTAAAGACTTGAATGCGCTGTGTTCTTGTCACTTTATTATGACATTGATCTATTATAGCACCAGGTTATAAAGCGTCAAATGCCTCATGATGAGAACAAAAATTAGCGGATAAGTTGTTGGTTCTAATCTTTGTTTTTCTGTGAGCTAATGCACACTTAACCTTTCAATATAACATCAACAGTGCCACGACTCTTCAGACTCACACACTTGATGATGATGTTGCACTTGGTGTCATTTGGTAAAGATAGAGAAAGTAGTCAGTGGGGAGATGGCATTTAACCTGACTTCACAGACTATGTAGGCAACAATAATTGTTTTAGCAGTTGTAGGTCTTTGCCAAAAGTTATGTTGATTTACTGTGCATTTTTATGAAATATAATTATATAAATTAAAAATTAATAAATTAAATTTAGTTATTATATTAAAGGACTTAATTCTTAAGAATGAAGTGTGTAATTTTTTATAGCTTAAACTTTTTTTTTGCAGTTCAATTTGGAGCCACTAATGGCACAGAAATTACACTTTACCTTTAAAAAGGAAATTAAAGATCATTAATAGTTGATCACAAATTAATATTTTCATGTAATTATATTATTAAATATAAATTATATTAACAGTGCCTGGTTCGTTCTTAATTATATAGTCAGGACAAATATTTTTAGTCATAATTTCAGTAAAATTTTTAGTAAAATGTTTGCTTAACTTTTTCCAAGGAATGAAGGAAGGAAAGAAGAAAAGAAAGAAAACAAAAAAAAAAATAAAGGAAGGAGTAGAAATAAAGAGAGCAAGATAGAAAAAAGAAAAGGAAAAAACAGAAAAGCAAAAGAAGTAAAAAAGAAAACAAGAAAAAAGAAAAAGAAAGAAGAAAGAAAAAGGAAAAGAAAAAATAAAACAAAGAAAGATAGAAAAAGGAGGAACAAAGAAAGAAAGATAAAGAAATAGAAAGAAAGAATAAAAGATAGATAGATAGACAGGGATAAAAGAAGGAAAAGAAAGAAAGAAAAAGAAGAAAAAAGGAAAAGGAAAAACAAAAAACGAAAAGAATGAAAGAAAGAAAACAAAAATGAAAGGAAGAAAAAAAAAGAAATAGAAGAAAGGAAAAGGAAGAAAAACAAAAGAATTTAGAAAGAAAAAGAAAGAAAGAACAGAGAGAAGGGAATACAAGAGAAGAGAAAAAAAATAAAATAGAAAATGAAAGAAGTAAAAAAGAAAAAAGAAAAGGAAAAAGAAAAACAAAAATAAATAGAAAATAAATTAAAGAAAGAGAAGAGAACAAAAAAGAAGACATTATACTGGTCTTTAGAGTTTAGATAACAACATCAGCATCATCCACTGAAAAAGGTTTCTGAATCAGGTTTAGGTTTCTCTTCATTCAGCAGTTGCATTTGATCTAAAGCCACATTCAGTTGACTGACTGAAGCCCAGTTTCCCTGGAGATACCCTCTGGGTTAAGTGCCTTGGACAATCAGAACATGAGTTCACACATGAACTGTCCAATTCACAGGCCAATCCAACCTGAGATCAAACCCATGACCTTTCCATTACTCAACCAGAGCCTTAACCACTAAGCAAGCACCTAATGAGCGTCAAAGAGCTGCCATTGCAGTAGCAAAGTGCCGTTTAGCTCTGTTTTAAAGGGCACTCCTGCGAGCAGCATCTGAACTGCCATCCTGTCACCCTTGTTTCACCAAATTGCCTGACCAATAGTCATTATAAACAAAGGTAGACACCGTCCACAACAAGCCATGAATTTAATCAGCATCAGGGGTCCTGTTTAAACCATAAACAGTCCTACTAATAACTAGCAGCTACAAAACGTGTTTTAATGGGATATCCTTTAAGTTGAGTCGCACAGTAGTATCACCAAAGTTAGTGATTGGCTTTCAGCTCACATTGGCTGTTTGTGTTAATGAGCGCATTTATCATTAGCTTTCTGTCTTTTCTGACATTTAGGTGACTGACCTTTCAGTCTCATTTTAACTCCGCCACCTTTCCTACATAAATAATTGATGGCCCCACTCAAAGACACTGCTGCGTCAACCGTTGTTCCTACAAGCCCATGAGTCACTCCTCGCTGGTCCAGCCCTCCGTCCCTCCATCAGCGGAAGTACTTTTTTAATTGTACCGTGCCAATATAAGAATCACAGGACAGAGTGCACTTTCAGGACCACAGATGGAGTTGGAATATATTTACATTGGCAGTGAGAAACTCTGGGATGAGAAACTATATTACGCCTGAAAATATTGGATGTGACTTGAATCACAGTTTGAGAAAAGTTTAGGAGGTATTTAACAGTGATTATAACATTAATATAAATTATAATTATTAATACAGTACTGTTCAAATGGTTGGGGTCAGTAGGTTTCTTTTCTTTTTTGAAAGAAATGAACCCTCTGGTCCTCTTTGTTTAAGCCCAAAATATACTTTTTACACGTACGTGAGGGTCAGTGTACAGAGCGCGTGACGTGAATTTCATCACCAGAAGAGTAAGCGTACTGTGTGCGCACTGCTGGGTTGTAACCACGCATACTTTTGTACGTGCAGGTCGCACATTCGCATTTAATTTTTTTTGCTGTAATTAGTTTATCACAAGGCGGCAACCGTGCCCTGGGGGCGTCGATTCACAAGGTAGTTGAAGAAAACCTGCATAAACAGAACAGACCGGAACGCATGCAAGCTACAGCGACAATGGAGGCCTACATAGATGAGAGATTGTGCGAAAAGGTTAGTACCCTCTTCGCACAATCTCTTAGTACCCTGAATTGTACAAGAGATTGCTCAGAACTGTGCATGCGTCAAATGCTTGTGTACGCGTATGAGTCAAGCAAAGTATACTTTGCAAATCTGTGTGTTCGACTGTGTGTGTATGCCAGGACTTTAGGGGTCATACTTGGATCCTTCGTGCTGAAGTGACCGAAACCTTGAAATGTACCTTTTTTTTTTTTGTTTGAAGGAAAACCATTGTAATATATTTTTGTTTATAAAATGGTTAGTTCCTGTCCTTGATTCTGATTGGTCAATAGCTGTGATTTATTCACGATAAAACATGGCTATGACTGCTTCACCCAACGGTTCTGTGTATCACTACACAACACCCTTAGCAACCACTCTTAGCAAGTTAAACAGTTTGTTCTCAATTGGCATTGTTCATTGAAGCTTACTGTATTATGTAGAAGAGTATTGTGATAAAGAGATCGAGTGAGCGAGTTTATTACCAGTATTTATTTAGCATTTTCCTTCAGGTCAGTCCTATGTTCATAATAAAAAATCTGTTTAAATGTCTGATGTATTATCTTGTACTTTTAACAGTTAAGGTGTTTTCCCGTGACTGACAGTGCTAGTCAAAGCATTTGTCAATTGCGTCTTGTTCCGTGTTCACAACAATTCAGTCTTTTCAATGTA
Source organism: Elopichthys bambusa (assembly GCA_037101425.1). Lineage (NCBI taxonomy): Eukaryota > Metazoa > Chordata > Actinopteri > Cypriniformes > Xenocyprididae > Elopichthys > Elopichthys bambusa. The sequence continues at coordinate 24,276,045 of CM074445.1, read as the reverse complement.
AAAGTCTTCGCTACTGACTGACACACTCATAAAGTCAGTCTTTGCCGCCATCCAGTGGTGTAATAACGTAACTCCTGTTGCTGTTCACGGCCAGGGACTATTTTTTCGAGCAGAAGGAAGGCTTTTAGTGATTTTACTTCATGCAAGTTGCAGATACATATTTTTTGGCTTTAATATGTGTATTGTGTGGTAATCGTTTTATAAAAGCAATAAGGTACTCAAGGCTAGTGCTGTATCGTGAATAAGTCACTTATTCATGATACAGCACAGCCTCTCATACTTTATTGCTTACTTAATATTTTTTGACTATTATTTAGAATTTTGAGGGGATTTTAATGATACTATGCAACGTTTATACGCTATTTTTGCCCATTGAAAACAATGCACTTTTTTTTTCTAATATAGTTTTAAATTATTTTTTAATTAAAGCAGTATTCCATGTTAAAATAGAGACAAGGTATTTAGGAACCAATTTTTTAGGTAGATTAGTGCCATCTGGTGGGAGTAAAAAAAAGGAAAAAAACTTATGTAATACCATGGTGTAACCACTAGATTCCTATATAGTTCTACAGAATATAAAGTGGCTTATAAATTCTCTAGTGTTTTTAGACATATATACTTATTTTTATTAAGCTGTGGATTTGGATTTATACTTAGACATTCTCAAAGACTACATTTTGTCAAGGTTTAGATTTTTTTTTTGTTTGAAATGTTGATTTGAAATGTCAGTTTTTGCTTTAATTTTACTACAGTCATACCTGAACACAGAGAAGGACATTTTGTTATTATCATTTTCTGTTAACATTCCAGCGTATCCATTTTTTTTGGTTTCACTTTCTGCCAAAAGTGCTCATTTCTTTACGCCACTAGAATAATCCTAGTCATTTGTGTTGTCAGAATGTTTAATCCAGGCTTGTGATGAAAACTGACCCTCCTGAGTTTGGCCACATTCTCCTCCACAGTCAGTCCACTGAGGGCTCCAGATATTCCCAGGAAAGCACCCAAGAAACACGGAGCAAAACACACCTGTGGATATACAGTACAAAGACCTGATTAGATCAGAGAGCACCTACTGTAACACTTATCCCATCTAGTTTATGGAAACCTTCTCGTTCATATTTAGATGACATATAAATGTACATGGTTAATCAAATTCAGTGTTCATATTAAATACCATTAGACAGCTAATCCAGCCTAATTGTTAATTTATAGACTACTGCCGCACATTTTCACATCGGATAAAATATGCATGCACATGTTGAAAGCTATAAAGTAGACAATGACAGACTGATGCATCCATTTATTATTAGCACACTGGATCACTGGAATTCCTTCATGTGTGGTTTTCCAAAAGGATATCCCAAGTAGATGTTACAGAAATCATCATCAAAAACAGCCCCTTTGCTTTTCCTTTGACTTTTGGGTACAAATTCCGCATTGTTTTATATTTTATAATTTGAAGCGGTGATTTTATTACATTTCATTTTCAAGCGACATGGAAAAAGGTACATTCGTTTTTCAAAAAACAAACAATTATTTTAATTTTATTTAGTCCATGTAAAGTGAAATAAGCTGTGGACATGCTGGCAGTACCTGCTACTGACTATTGGAATCTGTCTATTTTGTAAAATATTATGAATAAAATATGACTTAATAACTAATTGAAATATCAAATGACTTCAACATCTGAGGACCTCTTTTACTTAATGCTTATGCAGCCGTTGTAAAACCATCAACAAAACAAAATTTAATATCCACAGATGAAAGCAACCACACACACACACACAACTTCTGGCTGGCCGTATGGGCTTTTAGAAATTTAGAAAGCGGGTCTCTAAAAATAGCTCTAGAATCTCTTTTCTGAATAAATGTGGGAGAGCAGGCTGGCGTTGTAAGCACTGTTGTTTGGGTGTAATCCGGTGATGGGGAGAGGGCCTGTCTTGCGTGCCTTTGTCCGCTTCATCCTGTACATTCATTCCACCAATCATGTAAACAATGACTTATGCAAACACTCATTTGTTTGACTGCCTATCAGGGATGGATTACTTGACATGCATGAAGGGAGAGCTCAGATGGGATACCCAAAAGGGATAAAGCACGTAGCAGCTCTTAAAATAAATCTCAAAATAAATAGCGGCTCCTAAGTACTTTACATGTGTCTGCAGATTCCCAAAAAAACTCATGACAGTAAGCTCCAAGGACAACTTTTCATGGGTCTATTTATAACCAAGATAAGAAAAAGACATTTTGTAACATACCGAATGTTGAGATCTGATTTTATTTTTGGTCTTTTGTATTACTTCTATTAAATGTGCAGTATGTAATATTGACAGCTAGTGGTTGAAGTGGGTACTGCAGTCCATATTCAAAATATTGGAGAGAGTTGTTCACCCCCCTTAAAAAGAAAAACAAAGAGGAAATATTGGGCCCATCCAGTCCTTTTGGAGATTGCGTAGAGAGGAATTATCCCAAGCAATTCAAAGTTTACCTCAGGATTTCAGTGGCTCAGTTTGATGCTTTGCTAGTAATACTGGAGCCACATATTAAAAAGAAGACCACCAATATACAATATCTCACAGAAGTGAGTACACCCCTCACATTTTTGTAAATATTTTATTACATCTTTTCATGTGACAACACTGAAGAAATATAACAGTGTAAATTTGCTGTCCCCTCAAAATAACTCAACACACAGCCATTAATGTCTAAACCGCTGGCCACAAAAGCGAGTACACCCCTAAGTGAAAATGTCCAAATTGGGCCCAAAGTGTCAATATTTTGTGTAGCCACCATTATTTTCCAGCACTGCCTTAACCCTCTTGGGCATTGAGTTCACCAGAGCTTCACAGGTTGCCACTAGAGTCCTCTTCCACTCCTCAATGACAACATCACAGAGCTGGTGGATGTTAGAGACCTTGTGCTCCTCCACCTTCCGTTCGAGGATGCCCCACAGATGCTCAATAGGGTTTAGGTCTGGAGACATGCTTGGCCAGTCCATCACCTTTACCCTCAGCTTCTTTAGCAAGGCAGTGGTCGTCTTGTAGGTGTGTTTGGGGTCGTATCATGTTGGAATACTGCCCTGTGACCCAGTCTCTGAAGAGAGGGGATCATGCTCTGCTTCAGTATGTCACAGTACATGTTGGCATACAATGTTCCCTCAATGAACTGTAGCTCCCCAGGGCCGGCAGCACTCATGCAGCCCTAGACCATGACACTCCCACCATCATGCTTGACTGTAGGCAAGACACACTTGTCTTTGTACTCCTCACCTGGTTGCCACCACACACGCTTGACACCATCTGAACCAAATAAGTTTTATCAGACCACAGGACATGGTTCCAGTAATCCATGTCCTTAGTCTGCTTGTCTTCAGCAAACTGTTTGCGGGCTTTCTTTAGAAGAGGCTTCCTTCTGGGACCAATTTGATGCAGTGTGCGGCGTATGGTCTGAGCACTGACAGGCTGACCCCCCACCCCTTCACCTCTGCAGCAATGCTGGCAGCACTCATACGTCTATTTCCCAAACACAACCTCTGGATATGACGCTGAGCATGTGCACTCAACTTCTTTGGTCGACCATGGTGAGGCCTGTTCTGAGTGGAACCTGTCCTGTTAAACCGCTGTATGGTCTTGGCCACGTGCTGCAGCTTAGTTTCAGGGTCTTGGCAATCTTCTTATAGCCTACGCCTCTTTATGTAGAGCAACAATTCTTTTTTTCAGATCCTCAGAGAGTTCTTTGTGCCATGTTGAACTTCCAGTGACCAGTATGAGAGAGTGAGAGCGATAACACCAAATTTAACCCACCTGCTCCCCATTCACACCTGAGACCTTGTAACACTAACGAGTCACATGACACCAGGGAGAGAAAATGGCTAATTGGGCCCAATTTGGACATTTTCACTTAGGGGTGTACTCACTTTTGTGGTCAGCAGTTTAGACATTAATGGCTGTGTGTAGAGTTATTTTGAAGGGACAGAAAATTTACACTGTTATACAAGCTGTGAACTCACTACTTTACATTGTAGCAAAGTGTCATTTCTTCAGTGTTGTCACATGAAAAGATATAATAAAATATTTACAAAAATGTGAGGGGTGTACTCACCCCTGTGAGATACTGTATATGTATTCGACACTTTGTTTGTCATAAAGTGCTTTGTGCTGCGAGACAAAGTGGATCAACTTGTCAGATGCCACTCTGGATTTTCGCTTGTTCGGTGGCTCGGATCTGTCAAAACACCTCTCAAAATGCTTGCTACGGATGCAAAAAACGCAGAAAATTGAATCCGATCTGAATTTTTAAAACATTTTTTTATGATGGATGAAAGTTTTGAAGCCAGTGTGTAAACGTGACTGACGCAACGTGAGGTCATATTTTTTAACGTGCGAAAATTTCGGACTCAGTGTACAAAGACCTTTACACTGTAAGTTGATGAGTAGATTTATAAGCTTTTAATATGTGTCTGGACAGATGGATTCTAAAAGCTTTTTAGGTTGGGTAGAATCTACAATCTCTGACCCAGTTCGTTTGCTTGCTTCCATGGCTGCAATATGCTTTTCAGCCAACTGGCAACTCGGGGTGTCGTAATACTATTGGGTAAATTGGCAGTGGGCAGGATCACAAAGATCAAAACAAAAACAGACATTCTGACACAGAACGCACATTCCGAAATTGGGATGTGCTGGAGTACACTTTACAGAGTGCTCACCTGCATTGTCAATACAAGATCTTGGCCAAAAATGTATACACCTCTTGATGGAAATAAATGTTGTGATGTTATTTCCAGCACATCCCAAAGGCTTTCAATTCTGTTATAAATCTTGACACTGTCATCCTGGAATATGGCCATGAAAAGCTACACAATTCATCAATCATGATTAGAAGAACCGTTGCCAAACATATAACATGCTAGAAACATAGTAATCACTCAATCATAGACTCTTAAGCATTTGCCTATTTAAATCCAAACAGAGACTTTTTTTTGGCCAAACATTATATTATATTATATTATATTATATATATATATATATATATATATATATATATATATATATATATATATATATATATATATATATATATATACACACACATATATATATATATATATATATATATATATACACACATATATATATATGTGTGTGTGTGTCAGTTTTTTTTTATATCTTTTGTAGTTTTGTCTGCTTTAGTCACAAATGTCTATTAATTCTGAAGACATTAATACCATGTAGTTCTTACACATATGCAAAAAAAAAAACTGTAATACACTGCTCACCTGGTCAACCAGCATTTTCTTCAGAGCTGCAGTTTTAGTACCACCAGTAACAAGTTTGTCCAGCACCTTGTACCATCCACTGACCACTGGACCCTTCAAAACACAGAAAACATCATTAAATATGTGTAGCACATTAAAAAAATTCAAACACCTCAGTAAACAATCATGAACACAAGCTCAGAACATTGAGGCCGTGCCAGTGGTTTCATTTGTTTATGACGTGATTATGAAAACAGCGGGCTGTAATTAGCTCCAATCCTCTGTGAATTAATGAGCTTTCTTTTTGTTTCCCAGTGTGGTTTCAGTCTGGGCCTGATTAGCAAACTGATCAATAAATGTGTCAAACAGTGTCTACCGGGGGTGTTTCAGTCAACAATGACAACTGAATTTTTCGGTAAATCTCTCTTTTAATGCAATTATAATTTGTGGTTCAGCAGCATCGATGTAAAATCACCCACCAATGCTAAATTATGCATATGGGCGTCTTTGACAAACAGCTGGGCGCTTGTTTGAGAAGACGTTTGTCATTTTTCTATGCACAGTGAAAATATAACAGCTGTGTGCCATCTTTTTGCATTCTTTCCTGTCCTTTTAGCAAAACAAAGGATGCCATATGACACATAAAATGATTAATACTGAGCTTCTGCTTAATTCGGTTGATTGGGCAATAAGAACACAGCCTATAACCATAAACCGCCAACAGAAAATAAGCACGTCATAAATGCAACATAATTACAGCTCAATGGACAGAAAATCTTTCACAGATTTCATTTCAGGAGATGCAGGACAAATTTTACCGTAAGTTCTGACCTACGGTTCACTCTTCTGTTCTAACAGCAGTCCTTACTGCACTAATAATAATGACTGAAGTCTGATGTTTAAAAGGCTGAATTGAGTGTGCTCAGACTTGTAAAAGCTTTGAATCATACAGGCCATTTGCAGATTAGTCCTCAAGTCATTTGAACAGAACATGTGCATTAGTGCTTTGTGTGTATGTGTCAGGGAGGAAGGGAAGAGCAGGAGGCTCAATATGTCAATCACTGTGTGCAGCTATGCAACTTCATTACCTGTTCCAACAAATGACACCCTTCGCATGATCTGTAATGGCCATAACACAACAGACATGTACATGACATGACACAGACAAATGCATGTAGTGACATTTTGCAAAAAAATGCTTTGTTTTTTTTTATCTTTGTGAAATTGTATTATTATTATTATTATCTAATGTAAAACAAGGAGCAGAGTGTTTGCTGGTTAACATCAGCAGTTGGTAAAATCTAATCTGATTACATCAGGAAATAAAGTTGTTTCTAATTCCAGGTTGAAACAGCAAGTGCTTTTGAGAATGAAATAATCTCAGGATTTGCCCACGTTTGCAAGGTTTATGTAGCTTTAACAGTCATGCCATAATTTATTTATTGTAAAAAATCAATTGTTAATGCGTGGTACACACTACCATTAAAAAAGCATTTTTTAAAAGAAATGAATTCTTTTATTCAGCGAAGATGCATTAAATTGATCAAATGTGTGAGTAAAGACATTTATAATGTTTTAAAAGATTTCTATTTCAAATAAATGCTGTTCTTTTAAATTTGTAAAAAAATGTATCATGGTTTATGCAAGAATATTAAGCAGTGCAACTGTTTTCAAAATGAATAATAAGACGATAAAGTTTCTTGAGCACCAAATCAACATATTAGAAAATGATTTCTGAAAATCATGTAGGAGTAATGGCTGCTGAAAATTGTGCTTTACCATCGCAGGAATAAATTACATTTGAAATATTTTCAAATATACTTTAAACTGTAATAATACTTTACAATATTGTTGTTTTTACTACATTTCTGATTAAAAAAAAATGCAGCCTTGGTGAGCATAAGAGACTTAATGATACATAAGAGACTTAAGACAAAAACAATAAAAAATCTTACTGACCACAAACTGTATGACAGATTTCAGCCTCTAAAATGCACGTATGAACAAAAACTGTGGCCATCCACATGAGATTACCATATGGACTACACCATTCTGGGCCATAAATTATAAGAGTATAAATTATACAAAACATAAAAATCACAATTATATAACAATAAAGAATTTTTTGGTCTGTCTGTCTTGATGCCCATGAAAAGCTTCAGTTTTTTTTAACACTCTTGGTCCAAAATTTAAATTACAAAGTTACAAAGCTGGATGATCTCAAGAGAAACACATATGAAAATGGAACAGAATCTCAGGAGACTTACGACAAAGAAGAAGCCAATGCTCATCATCTTTGCCGTGCGTCTCACGCTGTGATTGGCCAGACCACGGCGCTCAATCAGCTGCTGGGAAATGACATCACCGACACCCACCAGAGAGCCTGGAAGAGAGGGTGAAAGAAAAAAAAAAAAAAATGAGGGAGAGAGGGGGAGATAGGGTGCCATTCAGGCATCTGTTTGCCCCCACTGCCCAGCGTGAAGGCCTGCACTCAGGTAATCATGCTAAAGAGAATTGACAGGAAAAACTCTTTCAGATTTTTGCTGCCCCATTCACTCCATACTGTCTGAGAAGAGAGGCCAAAGGGTACCAGAAAGAAGTTGTAAAGGATAACAAATCTTTGACTTTTTGACCTTTAGACTATCATTTACACCAGTGGTTCCCAACCACATTCCTGGAGGCCTCCCAACACTGCACATTTTGCATGTCTCCTTGATCAAGCAAACCTGAATCAGGTCATCTGCTCATTAGCAGAGGCTCCAAGACCTGAAATGGGTTGTGTGATACAAAGGAGACATGGAAAATGTGCAGTGCTGGTGGGCCTCCAGGAACGTGGTTGGGAACCACTGATTTACACTACCGTTCCAAAGTTTGGGGTCTGTATATTTTTAAAAAATAAATTAGTACTATAAAAATCTTTTGTAACATTATATTCAGAAAAAAATGCTGCATTAATTCAACTGATCAAAATTGACAGTAAAGACATTTATAATGTTACAAAAGATTTTTATCTGAAATAAAATGCTGTTCTTTTGAACTTTCAAAGAATCAAAGAAACAAAGAATCCTTCCACAAAAAATTAAGCAGCACAACTGTTTTCAACACTGATACAAATAAGAAATATTTCTTGAGCACCAAATCAGCATATTAAAATAATTTCTGAAAGATCATGTGACACTAAAGACTGGAATAATGGCTGCCCAAAATTCAACTTTTCCATCACAGGAATAAATTACATTTTAAAGTATATTAAAAGAGAAAACAATTCTTTTAAATTGTAATAAAACTACACAATATTACTGCAGCCTTGGTGAGCATAAGAGACTTTTTACAAAAACATTACAGATTGCAAACTTTGTTCAGTACAATCTTTCATAATCTTTAGCTCATTAAATATATATTTTATACAATATTTTTTTTACCAATTCTACCAAGTACTAACCTAATTACACACAATTCTTCTTCTTCAATGATTCAAACATTCATTACTAAATGTGTAAAAATAACAGTTGAGAACTCAAAATAACTGACACACAAAGACTTCAAAAAATCCATCCAGTCACCCCAAAATGACCTTTAAATGTCACATTGTAAATCTCACGTTGCATCGAGACCCCCTTAGGAACACTACGGGAGGTTGTTTCCTAATAGCAGGGACAGATGTTATCCTGTAAAACACAATTAGTCAGATAAGCCATGCAACATATTTTTGAGAACACTTTGGAAACATTTTAATCCATTGTAGAATTAGAAAGTAATACAAAACTCATTTATTAATTAATTCGCACTGTTAGTTGATGCATGCATAAATTAATCTCAAAGTGTTTAAACAACTAAACCAAGAGAGACTTGTTAACACTCTAAAGTTTTAAAGTGTGTGCACGTGTACAGTAGTGACCAAAAGTGATGTCTGACCTACGAAAATTGGCTTCTTTGCACTTTATTCAAACTTATTTTAAATATTTATTAAATATTTTGTATGCATGTTGTGAAGTTGTTCCTGGAGTGTCTAATTGTATCATTTGTCGTGACGCAATAAAACATAAGGAATTGTGTGGATTGTGTAATTTTGGGCCAAGTGGACATACCAAACGTGCACTCATTATTCCCAGGCTATATATCAATAAATCACTATGTGGCAGGTATTAGCTGTATTATTAGATGTTATTTTGTGGGCCTTAGACAAAATGGCAGATAGAAGGAGCTGGGAGCTGTCCTCTGCAACCAAGGAGGATATTGTTAAAATGGCTAAATCTGGTCAATCGGTCTTGGATATTGCTCATGTGCTGGACGTAATTGGTCACAATGTCCACAGAATTATTTCAAAGCACAGTGAGGCTACTACCAAGCAGAATGTAAAGAGCAGTGGCTGGTCAGGGAAGGCTAGTATGCATTTTGACAGGAGAATGAAAATCTATTGAATGTGGGACCACATTCTTCTAAAGACTTCTAAAGACCTGGACGAGACCTCCAACCTCCTATTTCATCTTGGACTGTACGCCAACGACTTTAAGAGGCTCGAATGAGAGGTTGTGTACCAGCAAAGAAACCATTTATTAGTTTTATCTACTGCAAAAAAATACCTTGCATTTGTCAAAGAAAAAAGCTTAACTTTGGGAAGATCTTAAAGAGGATTGGAAAGAAGTTAAGCATGACACATGCACAAAGTATAGTGAGTCAATGCCCAGGAGAATGCCATCTGTAATCAAAAACAAGGGAGAATAAACAAAATATTAATAACTGATTACACTGTAGTCAAATGCATGCTTTATTTCCACTGAGATTTTTGTTTTCTATGCCTTTTTTTTTGCATTATACAAAAAACCCATATTTAATTATAGGCTGGAGTTTCTTGCCAAACAATTTTGTCATTTACTCCTCATATTTTGATTGTTTAGCTGAACCTGAAGTGTCATTAAAAGCACATATCCTCTCTGGACACCACTTTTGGCCACTACTGTATGTGTGTGTGTGTTCATCCATTCATCCTTGAGGAAACATTGAATGAACAAAAGCTGTTGAATATGAGTGATGGATAGCTTTAGATAGACTGCAGCTCATCACCTTCTCCCCATTTTCACACACACACTGCGTGCCAATCACATTGACAGAGCTGTTTCCTCCTAACTGCTGGAAATGTCACAGGTCTCCTTTCTCTTCACACACACTTCGATCGTCTGCAGTCAAAGCCATGAGGGCAGCAAATAGAGCCATGCATTATGCATGTGCGCATAAACAGAGACCTCACTGGATATTGACATGTTTCTGAAACCTAAAACGAATACAAACCTCAATAAAAGAAACAAAACCAATAGAACCAATTACAAAGGAGATTTCTTTCCTTTTTTTCCCCCCACACATGCCTGTGTGGACTGTCACACAGAGACCATTCAATTCAACTGATATAACTGTATATATAAATATATTATACATTTTATTTTAAGGTGTCCTTGTTACAGCGTAACAGGGCTGGTTCTCCTCAGCGGGGACTGGGTGATTGGTCAGAATTGAAGGGAAAATAGATACTACCAAGTACATCCAAATTCTTGAGGAAAATCTGTGTCTCTCTGCTAGACAACTGAAGATGGGCAGGTCATTCCCCTGCCAACACAACAATGATCCTAAACATACCGCCAAAAGAACAACGCAATGGCTTAAGGATAGCAAGGGGAATGTCTTTGAGTGGCCAAGTCAGAGCCCTGACTTAAATCCGATAGAGAGTCTGTGGATGGACTTGAAGAGAGCAGCCCATTGCCGCTCACCTTGGAATTTGAATGACCTTAAGCAAGGAAGAATGGGCAAATATTCCCCAATCTAGGTGTGCAAAGCTAGTACCGACATATCCAAAAAGAATAATGGCTGTAATTAAAGCAAAAGGTGGCTCTACGAAGTATTAAATCAGGGGACTTATGACTTCTCCAACCCTGTTATTCTAGTTTTCAGTTTTTTTTAAAAATTAATTTTCAGAACTGTTGCTTTTTCTTTTATTACTTTGATGTTGTAAGGCAAAGTTTGTAAATAAGCTGGAAAAGTATAGGCACTGTATACAGTATATATAATTTATAACAGTTACTCACATATACATGATTTTATACATACACATACATATACATATATATATATATATATATATATATATATATACACATACACACATATTATATATACACATACATATATATACACACTATATATTGTATATATATATATATATATATATATATATATTTATATATTTATATATACATATACACATATACACACACACACATTATATATATATATATAATATATATATATATATATATATATTATATATATACACACACACACACATTATATATATATATATATATATATATATATATATATATATATATACATACACATACATATATATACACACTATATATTGTATATATATATATATATATATATATATATATATATATATATATATATATATATATATATATACACACATATACATACACACACACACACACCTGATCCAAAAAAAGTTGGGACACTGTACAAATTGTGAATAAAAAGGAATGCAATAATTTACAAATCTCATAAACTTATATTTTATTCACAATAGAATATAGATAACATATTAAATGTTGAAAGTGAGACATTTTGAAATGTCATGCCAAATATTGGCTCATTTTGGATTTCATGAGAGCTACACATTCCAAAAAAGTTGGGACAGGTAGCAATAAGAGGCCGGAAAAGTTAAATGTACATATAAGGTACAGCTGGAGGACCAATTTGCAGCTTATTAGGTCAATTGGCAACATGATTGGGTATAAAAAGAGCCTCTCAGAGTGGCAGTGTCTCTCAGAAGTCAAGATGGGCAGAGGATCACCAATTCCCCTAATGCTGCGGCGAAAAATAGTGGAGCAATATCAGAAAGGAGTTTCTGAGAGAAAAATTGGCAAGAGTTTGAAGTTATCATTATCTACAGTGCATATCATCATCCAAAGATTCAGAAAATCTGGAACAATCTCTGTGCGTAAGAGTAAAGGCCGGAAAACCATACTGGATGCCGTGATCTTTGGGCCCTTAGACGGCACTGCATCACATACAGGAATGCTACTGTAACGGAAATCACAACATGGGCTCAGGAATACTTCCAGAAAACATTGTCGGTGAGAATAATCCACCGTGCCATTCGCCGTTGCCGGCTAAAACTCTATAGGTCAAAAAAGAAGCCATATCTAAACATGATCCAGAAGCGCAGGCATTTCCTCTGGGCCAAGGCTCATTTAAAATGGACTGTGGCAAAGTGGAAAACTGTTCTGTGGTCAGACGAATCAATATTTGAAGTTCTTTTTGGAAAACTGGGACGCCAAGTTGTTATCAGTGCTCAGTTCAGAAGCCTGCATCTCTGATGGTATGGGGTTGCATGAGTGCATGTGGCATGGGCAGCTTACACATCTGGAAAAGCACCATCAATGCTGAAAGGTATATCCAAGTTCTGGAACAACATATGCTCCAATCCAGACGTCGTCTCTTTCAGGGAAGACCTTGCATTTTCCAACATGACAATGCCAGACCACATACTGCATCAATTACAACATCATGGCTGCGTAGAAGAAGGATCCGGGTACTGAAATGGCCAGCCTGCAGTCCAGATCTTTCACCCATAGAAAACATTTGGCGCATCATAAAGAGGAAGATGCGACAAAGAAGACCTAAGACAGTTGAGCAACTAGAAGCCTGTATTAGACAAGAATGGGACAACATTGCTATTCCTAAACTTGAGCAACTTGTCTCCTCAGTCCCCAGACGTTTGCAGACTGTTATAAAAAGAAGAGGGGATGCCACACAGTGGTAAACATGGCCTTGTCCCAACTTTTTTGAGATGTGTTGATGCCAATAAATTTAAATAAATTTATTTTTCCCTTAAAATGATACATTTTCTCAGTTTAAACATTTGATATGTCATCTATGTTGTATTGTGAATAAAATATTGAAATTTAAAACTTCCACATCATTGCACATACACACACACACACACACACTACTACAATACACAACATAAGATATCTCCAACTATTCTGACGCAATAAAACCTGAATAAGGTGGAACAACTTCTGAGGTTATTGTTCAAAACACATGGCGAGTTGGAGAGAAGCCGCTATTGTACACAGCATGCCATAGTAGGAGGGCGGTGTGAGATGAAATGCCTTGGAGAGGAGGATGCTGGGAACTCTGGTCTCTCTCCAGCAGGTTGTTAACGGGCACAGCGGGGTGATCCACCAACAGAAAGACTGTGTCACGCTCTCACTCAACCCCACACAAACACAGCAGGCGAAGCCTTTTCTGATCTGTGAGAGAAACATGCTGGACTCTCCAATTGCATTTTACAAGCACCGGCCGTGTGCTCCACCACAAACACTGACATAGTGACTCAGTGTTATGACATGACTAAGTGTACAGGCACTGGACTGATGGTACCAGCAGTGGGTTTGTGACACTAACACTGTTCTAGATTTTTTCTTCGGAAATACCACAGAGTTTACAGAAAGCCCTGAGTAAGCCGCAAGTTCACAAACCTCTGAAGTTAAGATTAACAGGGTTTTAAATTAGTATTATATGTATTTGATGATTCAGTCCATGGAAGCAGACTTTTTTTTGCCAAAAAAACAAGGCAAAATAGTATACCTATAATTTTAAACATCATATTGGGTATATGCTGTAACATAAAAGTAATTATCTGTGACTATTTGATATTTTATTTGATATAGCCATTTTAACCATTTTTTTTTTTTTTTTAAATATATTATAGGCATTAGTATGAGACTTATTTTTCTAAATTCAAATAGTATAACAGTAAAAACAGCGAATACACACAACCTATACCTAAACCTATAGCATTCAAAGGTTTAAGGTTGGTAAGATTTTGCTTTAGAAGATGTTGTTTCTTATGCTCACCAAGACTGCATTTATTTGATGAAAAATAAAGTAAAAATTTTCTGAAATATTACCATTTAAAAATAACTGTTTTCTATTCTAGTATATTTTAAAATGTAATTTATTCCTGTGATTGGCAAAACAGAATTTTCAGCAGCCATAATTGCTATTATCAATGGTAAAAACATTTAAGCTGCATAATATTTTTATGGAAACCATGATACATTATTTTTCAAAAGTTCAAAAGAACAGCATTTTTTTTTTTTTTATAGAAAACTTTTGTAACATTATAAATGTCTTTGTCACTTTTGATCAATTAAATGCATGCTTGCTGATAAAAAATTAATTTCTTTCAAAAACAAACTTCTGAATGTTAGCATATATGAAATATCCATTATATATCATTTATTATATATCATTTATCGGCTTATCACTTAAATAAGAAGTGATAACAAACCTATAATATCCACCATCATCTTGATTATCCGCCATAACATTAATATTGTTATCTTCCAGAGTTTCTATATAGGCATATATGCATGCCTAACAAAAACACAACTATATAAAGTCAATGACAACAATGTTTCCACATCAATACCCCCTGATCTCTAAACACTTATTACACACACACACACACACACAAATTCTTCTGCAGACTGCAGCCAAATACAGAACTGCCAGGGAGGAGAAAGGGAGCAACACATATAAATAAAAAAAAACACAACTGCCTTTAAATTTAGAGGACAGCTGCTTCCTCACACTTGCCCAAATATCATGGTTTACAAAGGACATTCTGCCTTAACAACAGAGCCCAGCGAGGCAACGTAGCCCCTTTTAAGTGACCTAACCTTTTCATAAAATGTCAAGGAAAGACTAATAATCCAGCATAGCAGACTGAAAAGAGCCAGAAACCTTTGCCATGCTTTTACAGGGTCATCTTATCAAAACAGCACCAGCTTATTGATCATGGCAGGCAGAACCACGCAGACAGGAGGGCAGAGGCTGAGTGAGAGCTAACAGCATGTTGTGAAGTGATAATAAACACTTATGTTTTCCACTTCTTGGTTCAACTTGACATTAACAGGTTGAGAAGCACCGAAGAATAAACTCTTAAAACGTCTGTTAAGAACAGACTATTCTGGAAGGGATCTTTTTGCATTCGTACCATGAAAAACAGGTGCTTAAAAGTTATATTCCAGGTCTCCGATTACAAAGAACAAAAAAACAGCAATTTCACAGGAAAACAATGTCCATTTATCTATATAAACAAAGACGACCATCCAAACAAAACAAACATGGTTGTTTGCCATTACACAGTGCCAAATAAAATGCAATTTACCACACACTCAGGTGCAATCTGCCCCGTACCTCGTGCCAACTGGAGTATGGCACTCATCTATGCTTAATGCATCTCGAAATATGCTGATGTCAGCACAACACTTCCCACCGTCTGTCCTTGAGGAGAGTCTCAGGGGAAGAACAGCCCTGATTGACGCATCTTGTGCTTAGTGAAATTATCTGTGATCAATTTGGCAGGGATCTGCACGTTCTCCGTGGGGACCAGCGGCAGGCTACGGCAACCCTACCCATTTAGCTGATGAGACCGGTGTGACATGGCTTACCTGGGCTACAGTAAACACATTCAAGCCCCATTCGTTCAGATTTGCCCTTTTTGGATGACATTGATTTTTTCGGTTCTACATTTAGCACAGATTATGGGGTTAATGCATCGCTAATGACTTGAAAACGGAAATGTAGCGCCTTCATCCCCTCCATTCATTCATTTATTCATTCGCTCATTAATCTCTTCCTCGTCACCTCTGTAGCTGTTATAAATAAATCCATTTATCACTTCAACCAAGTGCATCGTTTAAAGCTGAAGTGTGTAATTTCTGTGCCACGAGTGGCAAATAAATCGGACTGCAAAAACAATAGGTATATTCCCATCAGCCTGTTGTGAGGACTTCACAGGGTGTTTGTTCGGCCATCTTAAAGGATTAGTTCACCCAAAATAAAAACTGTCATTAATTACTCACCCTTATGTCATTCCACACCCGTAAGACCTTCATTCATCTTCGGAACACAAATTAAGATATTTTGATGAAATCTGAGAAGGTTTTTTTATCCTCCATTGAAAGCAATGAAATTACCACATTCATTGTCCAGAAAAGTAGTAAAATCATCAATAAAATAGTCAAAGTGACTACAGTGGTTCAACCTTAATGTTATGAAGCGATGAGAATATTTTTGTGTGCAAAAACAAAACAAAAATAACAACTTTATTCAACAAATTCATCTCTCTAATAAAAATACATGACAGCACAAGTGTTAATTGTGACAATAATAAGAAACATTTCTTGAGCAGCAATTAAAGACGCCGAGCTTGAGTGTGGAATCGTGGGAGATGTCGTTTTCACCTCACAGCTGTTGGAAAAGAATCGGGACGGGACTCGGGCAGAAATCACGTTCATGGATGAGATTATTAACGTTACTGTAATACCTTACATTTATATAGCGCTTTTCTGGGTACTCAAAGCGCTTTACATACGGAAGGGGGAATCTCCTCAACCACCACCAATGTGCAGCATCCACCTGGATGATGCGACGGCAGCCATATTGCGCCAGAACGCCCACCACACACCAGCTGATTGGTGGAGAGGAGACGGAGTGATGAAGCCAATCAGTGTATGGGGATGATTAGGAGGCCATGATGGAAAGAGGCCAATGGGCAAATTTTGGCCAGGATGTCGGGGTTATACCCCTACTCTTTTCGAAGGACATCCTGAGATTTTTAACAACCACAGAGAGTCAGGACCTCGGTTTAACGTCTCATCCGAAGGACAGTACTTTTTGACAGTATAGTGTCCCCATCACTATACTGGGGTGTTAGGACCCACACAGACCACAGGGTGAGCACCCCCTGCTGGCCTCACTAACACCTCTTCCAGCAGCAACCTAGTTTTCCCAGAAGATCTCCCATCCAGGTACTAACCAGGCTCAGCCATGCTTAGCTTCAGTGGGCAACCAGTCTTGGGCTACAGGGTGATATGGCTGCTGGTTCTTAACAGACGTATAGCTACTGTAGTATAAAGCAGAGCAGGGCGAGTGCTGTTGGAGCGGAACGAGGCCGCTGGAGCGATTGCTAATGAGATATGAGTGCAACACACGGCTCGAGAGCAGCAGAACTTTTATTATGCCACTGTCGTCACTTCCGCTTCTTCCGGTCAAGCTTATGTGGGGTAACGCAGCGCTGTTTATCATATTAGATACATTTGAGTGTGTTGAAAATGATGATTATGCTATGTTAGCCACTTGATTAAAGATCTAAACATTCTTGGAAACATCTGGGATAAGTCAACAAAACATATAACACTGTCCTAGTGTTTTTTGGATATTTTTATCCAAAAATCTTACATATTGCATATTAGAATGATTTCTGAAGGAACATGTGAAGGAACATTACTTTATAATTTATTATTATTTTAATATTTCACAGTATTACTGTTTTACTGTATTTTTGATCAGATAAATGCAGCCTTGGTGCACATAAGAGACTTGTTTCAAAAACATTAAAAAGACTTTTGAACAGTAGTGTACATCCAATGTAACCAAGTCAGATTTATTTTCAGATTATATTAATTAAAAAATTATATAATTAAAATAATGTCTCTTTTCAAACCCATTTTTCTGCCATTGGTCAGAAAAATAGATAGCCTCGCCCTAAACTCATGTCATTGGTTGGGCTGATCGGGATGCTCAAACAACCTACAAATAGTTTACTCTGTATATTAAACTGGCTTATGAAAAAATAAATAAATAAATAACTTAACCTTGAACTTCCAACTCACTCAAGTTTTTCACCTTGCCCGAGAATGCCAAGTTTTATTGCTTTTGATTTATTTGAAGGTAAGATCGTGTCCCTTGGTCTGTGAATAAGCGCCATGCCACACGACCATCCAGTTATTTAATTTTGAAATAACCCCGTCTTTCTTCCCTGTCTTTTAAAGCATCTTGCTGTCTAATATTAAACCTATACCCATAGGGCTAAAGTTTCTATAAATATTCAAGCACTCCCTGATGTCGAAAACAAAGGCGATGAATCATAGCCCATGTCTGTAATCTTGATTACATAAACTTGCATCCTCAATCGCTCTGCGACATGAGGCCACTGGTGATTTTAAGCATTTTGGCCAAGTTGTTAATGGCAGTCTAGCCAAGAACTAATTAATCCTAATGTTACAGTTTGAATGACTCATAATACACCCAACAGCTTGTTTAAGCAGGCTCATTGATTAACAATAAAATGTACTCTCATTCACTCATTTTGTTAAACAAGGTGAAAAGATTCCTTTCAAACGTGTCTGATTAATTAATGCACTGTAATCACACATGAAATTAAAGTTGAAGTGTGTAATTTCAGTCCTATGGCGTCACCAAATGGAACTGCAAAATTAGTGATTGTTTTCAAATAAACTTCACACACTCCCTACAGTTAATCAGTCTTACCTAAAAAAAAAAACAAAAAAAAACAGAATGTAAAATCATTCAGAACACTTTCAGAACAAGACATTTCCCCGCAACTGCTTAGTTTCAATAAACTGCCTTTTTGAAATGAACTTATGTTGTGAAAATGTAAAAAATTCTGGGTTAAAAACAACCCAAGCTGGGTTAAATATGGACAAACCCAGCAGGTTGGGTTAAAGGGCACCTATTATGCCCTCTTTCACAAGATGTAATATAAGTCTCTGGTCTGGTCAAGTGTCTGTGAAGTTTCAGCTAAAAATATGGGGGTGAGCAAAAACATGCTGTTTACTATATTACTATATGGCTGGCTTAAAACAAACTCAAAATTGGTTGAAAAAAAATGGCTGGGTAAAAACAACCCAATCCCTGGGTTTGTCCATATTTAACCCAGCATTTTTTAGAGTGTATATTTCCATAGTACATTGAACTGTGATCTCAAAGGGTAAAGGAAATTTTGATTCCTCATCATTTGAATGCTTTAATTTAGACATCAACATCTGTGTTTGGATTAAAAAAAAGAAAGTCTCCAGCAGAACAACTTGACAAGACTTCAACCATTCATTAATATGTTGTTTTGTGCTGCCATCTTCTGTTACAATGGCGTAATTGCTGCAAAAATAAAATTCTTAATTCGTGACAGGGCTGACTATTATTTTTAAATAAAAAACAGATGTCTTATATGCAAAACGTGATAATGTGAGCGTTCCTGTTTCAAAAATTAAAATTTGCATTTAACAGCATTTAAATTCAAAATAACAGTTAAAATAACCTAACAAACATCTTGAAATAGACTTCCTCGCTTAATCTATACTCCTACCCTGTAAAACCCACAGTGACAAAGTTCAAGCAAACAGCCAAGCAGAATGTTGCTAAGAAGGGGTTTCCGTTGTTTATGTGGCTGATCTATTATTGACGCTCAAAACAATCCTGCTGTTTAGAAGTAATAGTGCTAACAGGAAAGGTAAATATTTAATCAATAGCGTCTGAGATAGAGTTGACCTAAAGGGAATTGGGAACATCAACGACAGCGCAAAAAAAAAATGGTGGGGACGAAGAGTAGAGTACAGCTCTTACCAGCAGTTATAATCTGCATTGTCCATGGACGTTTGGCTATCAGCACCTGATAAGACCTCCAAAGACCCGCCATGGGACAAAGTCTAAGATAAACACAAGACCACTGAAATTACTACAGTGGAAACTGCAATGGAAATTGAAAATAGCTGACAACTTGAGCAATAGCTAAATCGTTATGTGGCTGGCAAGAATAACATCAATGTCAAATCATGGCACTCAGTTATTGAAAGAAAAATATTTAAAAAAATTGTAGTATGCTATATGTATTTGATTCAGTCTTTAGGTTCAGTAATAAGGTGCTTTATTGCCATGAAAAATATTTTTACATTCGTATTGGTAAAGTATTTGCAGTGTAATTATTAGGAAATGTAAAGCATAAAGCATCAAATAATACACTGACTTTACAAGTAAAGGTAAAGTATAATCAAACAACTCTGGCCCTCGAGATCCACTTTCCTGAAGAGTTTATCCCCAACCTTGAATAACCTCACCTACTTGCAAATTTCTAGTAATCTTGAAGAGCTTGATTAGCTTGTTCATGTGTGTTTGATTAGGGCTGGAGCTAAACTCTGCAAGAAAGTGGACCTCGAGGTTCAGAGTTGAGAACCCCGGTCATAAAATATGAAAGAACAATATTCTTTGACAAAGAACCGGTTCGTAAGAGTCATTCGTTTGGAAATCGGACTACAACGTTGCGTTGTACGTTTTCGATTCACTAAAAAGAATCGGTTCATAAGAGTCACTTATTCGGGAATCGGATTAACTTACACAATTGCGCCGTACCGTTTGTTTTGCGCTTTAAATTAAGTGCTGGCGTTGCTGCGCCGCTGAATAGTAGGAAACTCTGTCAAAGTATTGTACAGCTGTTAACAAAACCGGTTCCCAAACTTAACAGTCCGTACTGTGCAACCCTTATTTTATAAAGCACCGTTGCATTTGTACAGTGATGAGAGACTCGCGCTCTGGCTAATCAAGGCGCGTGCCGTGCGCGTGCCACAAATCATGATACATTTCCAACATTCAAAACAAAAC
Organism: Elopichthys bambusa; assembly: GCA_037101425.1. Classification (NCBI taxonomy): domain Eukaryota; kingdom Metazoa; phylum Chordata; class Actinopteri; order Cypriniformes; family Xenocyprididae; genus Elopichthys; species Elopichthys bambusa. The sequence continues at coordinate 24,255,242 of CM074445.1, read as the reverse complement.
AAAAATGTATGTTTTACACAGTCGGATAAGTACAAATCTGTTTATTACTTTAGTGACATACAAAACTAATAATGTCTCATCCACTGTAGATATTTTGTTTACTATGTTTAATTCATTTTCGTACAAAAGTCTCTCCTCAAGTGCCCAGTAGTGAATGTTTCGTAATTGTATTTAATTTATTTTACGACTCTTGCACAAACAGTTTAATCGGTACGGTGGCTTATGTTAGACAGAAGTGTAGACTTACCTTGTCACGTAAACAGAAATGGTACAATGAGTTTCAACGAGATTTTGGCGATGGTGAAATTAAAGCGGTATGACTGCTGCTTTCTAAGACAACAAAGTCAAAAGACAGAAAGTGACTTCAGAAGATGCGGCTGAAGTTTAAACGCACACGCTGAATTAAGTCGTTTGTATGTCTTGTATCAGGACAACTTGATAGGTGGGGTAAATTGAATTGTCAAACAAAGTCAACAATATAGCGTGATGCTCGAGTGTGCAGTGGGAAGCAAACAAACGGTTCAAAGCGCAACAAGATGTTTCAAAATAAAAGTCTAGTGACAGTTTAAAAGTCTTAAATTAGAATTAAAATGACCAACTAAAAATAATCACGTGCATGCAGCAAAGAGTACTTGAGAGATTATATATATATATATATATATATATATAAAAATATAAATAAATATAAATATATATAAAAGGAGCTACCAGTAAAGGCGTTTTATAGATGGGGCACATTTGTCATGCAAACATTAAATACTTACATTTTTGCAATTAATAAAGAAGGGAAAAAAAAAAAAAAGAAAAAAAAAAAGAGCATTAGGCACAAGATTTTTATTGCGCTTTTTATACAGACACAGAAATGTTCAACATAAGTGGAATGGCTTACAGCACTGGAGGTCAGTTTGAAGCTTGTAAACAGGTAAACCATGGTAATCATACATATACAACAAAAATCAGTACGTACAGTACACACCTCTGGAGAGTGAAAAGGGGAGAAATCAAATTTTTCCTTATAACAATATTGCCCATGTACTGAAGTCTGAAATCCATTACTAATATTTGGTACTGCTTTCTTTTTTAGAAAAATAACACCTAACCAAGCCATAACATCGCTGTATACAAAACAAAAAGAAACCAAAAGGCAGTTCCAATTAGAAAAACACACAACAAAAAATAACAATACATGGAGGGTCCTGAGACAAAGACGTCAATTTCAAGTACATTTTGTCAAGTGGGACCAAATAGACAAATTCATTTTTAATTAAATGTCACTGAAATAATGTGCTACACTCACCAATAGGTGCAAGTGTTACAAATTTAAGTGCACAGGCTGCTGTATGTGCATAATGGCACTATTACTATAATCAGGCTTAAAAAAAAAAGAAAAAAAAAAAGAAAAAAAGAATGTAACAGTAAAAGTTCAGAAGCACGTTTTGCTCTCTCTTGGTTTAATTACTGCTAAAATACCACCAAAATGTTCTTCAATAATTATTTCTCAACTTTTGTCATTGCAAATCAACGTCACTGCCTCTTATCAATCAGACAAATAAACCAATGAAAAATAAATATACATTATCTTTAAAATTCAAGTATATAACACAGAAACTGGCTGCAAAGTAAACTATAAACCTGATTTTGTTCCCCACTGTGACACTGTAGTGCTAAATACTAAAATCAATGATGAGATGAAAATTATTCCTTTGGACTTAAAATTTAATTTCCTATTAACAAAAGTCCTTTCATTAATTTCCCACATTTTTACATACAGGCAAACACCACCAAGCAGACTGATATATTGATTGGCACTTCACAATTTTATCAGCCATCAAAACACAAATCAATTGGAAAATGGAAAAAAAAAAAAATCCAAAACAACAAAGTAAATGTAGATTAAACAATAAATGTATTGTTTATGAGTAGAACTGCAGCATTGTAGTAAACAACAATGTCCGACCAAAATCCTTAAATTTCCTACTTTGCGCAAGGGCTACTATTCGAGGTGACATTTGTGCACAGTTTTAGCAAAGCTGCAGTATCAAAGGCAGGTTAAATTGAAGCTGAAAAAAGTTGCAGGCATATGAAAATACTTCTTTCACTTAGGATAAGATGTCAATTTGGTCAAGCACATTAAATGCACATGTATGCCATACATACAAAGGACCAAGACAACATGAAATCAGCTAACAAATATTAGTGAGTATGTGCTGCGTTTGCAATCAATTATACATACTGTGTTCATTTATGTTTATTTATACTACTGAAAATTAGTACAAGTAGTTTGGTAGTATGCCATTTCAAATACACCCATGAACAAACTGTGGTGTGTCCTCATTATTCCACTCCCATTTCTTATTTCAAGTAGTAATGAAAAATCTGCCAAATGTGATGGCCAAATGGGCACTTTGAGGAAAGATAATGAGCGGTAATCTCCCATGTTTGGGGGTCCGTTGATGCTTTGACCTGTATTGAGCATGGGCACATGTGTAGCACAGAGTATTGCAAGAACCGGTAGCAAGAACCGGTAAGGCTTAAGCTTAAATAGGGCAGGGCACTGGGTCCACAATCATATGAGATTAAGTGCTTAAATGTTCCCTTCTCCGATGCATGCAGACAGAGTTGCTCACATACACGTCTCGATGAAATTCAGTAGTCCATCCCATCATCACTTTCATACCAGTCTGAAGGAGCATCAGTCCCAAAGTAACGGTCTCCAAAATTACCTGCAAAGCAATTGTTTTGGATTACGAGATACTGAATGTTCTATTTTTTCCTTTGTTTTTGGCAATCAAAGAGCTCTTACCAATCCCTGGAATGATGTGAAACTCATCGTTGACCTTCTTGTCCACGGCAGTGGTGATGATGCGCACCCTGGGAAAGGCGTAGGCCACTGAGTGAACTCCCATCTCTGCCATGAGCAGAGAGAGCAGGAAGATCTTATCCTCTTGGACATCGTGATCCTGTAACAGAGGAGTTTGTAAATCACCCTGATTTAAACTTAACTAATGTAGATGTCAAGAAGAAAAAAAAAAAAAAAAATTATATATACACATACATATTATATATACACACACATATATACACACACACACATATCTATATATTCCCAAGTAGCCATGTTGATAACAGAAGTATTAAACAAAGGCCAGACAGACCTTTTTAAACACCATATAAATATAAACAGGATATCTATGTGAATTTTACATCCACAAAAAGGAGTAATTTGGTCAGGACTGTTTGTTTTTTATGCAAGAGAGAGGTCAAAGATCAAGCAGAAAAGTGACTGTGTGGGGTGTCCAATGAAACAGATCAGTCCAAACAGGGCAAAGTCAGTTTTAGGATTAACATCGCTTATCACAAAACTTACTGATTCAGCATAGTGAGATGATGACATTTATCTAAAATTCAGGGTTAAAAGGCATAAACTAGCTGTCAAGGCATAAACTACTCTACAATGCACTAAAAAAACAAAAACAAAAAAACAATCAATAGCTATACTAATTTGGGAAATTTTCATAAATAAAAACACACTATGACCTTTGTGTCTGCTAAAGTGACTTACAAGTAAGACTCTGACAGCCATGAGAGCTGCCGCCCCTGTTGACACGGTGCTGTCCATCAAGATGACATAGTCCTCACTGATGTCCTTGGGCAGACGCAGGTAATGGAGCTGAGGAGGAAATTAGACCATAATTATTTAGATTTATGTACCATTAGGTAGTACACTAAACATGCAAAACAGATGGAGACGTCAAGGAATTTGTGAGTGGTTTTGCACTCCATTCTAAATTTAAAAAGGACATCAGAGGAATTTGATCAAAGAAAAGCAAATGAGATGCTACAGATTTGGGGATGAAAAAAAAATATATATATTTTTTAGCCTTTTTGGTACATGTAAATATTGACTATGTATTCTTATTTATCAATGAAAGTCTTGAAATAAGGCATTATTTTTCCAAACTGTCTTTAACTAAATTATCATTATTATACAATCATTTTAAGTTATGTTGATATTTATATTCTCAATACAGAGTAAATAGTTAAACATTGCTGTTTCTTACTAAAACATTTAAATGATGGACATCTGGAAAATTGAGGGACGCTGCAAACAATTTTTTTTGAATACAGGTCTGAATCGATTCAATGAAACAAGTTCCTATGAATGAAATGAACCAAACTTACCAACTCTCACTTCATTATTGGCTAAATAAAAAGTGCATTAAAACCAACGATATTCCAAGTGTGTCATTTTATATCACCATCAAATGACAACAAATGTATCAGGAATATTCAATATATAATATCAAATCATAAGCAGTGCTGTTATTGGTAACTATTAAAAATTGTTTTTTGTTATTTGAAATAAAGCTTAACAAAATCAACGAAACGACATCAATGAAAACTACAAATGTTGTATAACTAACTGAAAAGTTTAAGTGCTAAAATTACTAAAACTGAAACTAAAGCTAAATAGAAATATTTTTTACAAAAGCTAAAAATTATGACAAGCACATAAAATTAAAAATAACATTAAAACTGAAAATCAACTCAAAATATTAATAAATACCTTAATAGTATATAAATCATGCTAAAATATCACATGGTCATAAGTAGTACCCAGTGTACCAAATGCAAAGTGAATGTAAATCTAGAGGGAGCTGTACGCCATACATTTACAAAACAATCCATCAGCATCAGCACACAGTTGTTGAGTTTATCATGTATATCACGACACATGTTATACAACAGGCGTCGATATCAAATCTGACAAACCACAGAAGTGAAATAGACCATGACCTGAACAGTAGGCTATGAGTACATCACATGTTCTGTCTTACCAAGGCTGAGAACACAAGGGCACATGATACCACAGACACTTCTTGATCAGAGATTGTTTATAGACGTGTGTGTCAGTGTCAGATGGGTGAAGATACAATACCTCAGGCTCTCCTGTGTCGTGATTGGTCTGGATGAGGATCTTTCCGAGTCGAATGTCCTTACAAACAGCCATCAAGGCCTGTTCCATGGTCTCTCCTGCTCGCAGAATGGACACACCGGTGATCTATCAAACGAATAAAGAAAGAACGCAGGTATAAAGTCCTGTCATATAGATAATAGCGATACTGCCATTTAGGTTTAATTTATTTCACTTTTAGTAATATTTATTTATTTGCAGGTAATAATTTTAGTGCTTCAAATTAAACTTATTTTAGTTAATTGCCAAGGCAACATTTCTAATTTTCGTTTAGTTTTTCAGCTAATATTAGTTTTAGGGTGTGTTCACACTTGTAGTTCAGTTCTCTTGGTTCTTTTGGTCCGGACTAAAAAAAGAAAACAATACATTTAGTCCTGGTTCACTTAGTGGTCACACTGTCATTTTTAACACCAAACCTAAAGATTGACAACTCGTGTAAAGCTTATAAAATGTGTAAAGTCAAAACAGAGGCAGGAATCCCTCCGTCACACACACAAACGAAGATCTGCTGTGTGTTTCTGATGCCTGTGCCGAACTGTGATGGGCAACATCGCGACGATGATGAGAAAAAACATGTATGCTTGGGCATTCTGTCCTTTTTAGGGTCGCATCTTGTGACATCATGTCCTGCTTTAGGTTCGTTTACATGTCTTTGGTCCGTGTTGCGTTCTTATTTCAGTCGAATTCGTTTGGAAGTGGACCGAGACTCATAATTTCAGCAGCCTCAGTCCGCTTGTTTGGTGCACACCAGGGTTTGGATGGCAGCGTTCAAATTTATTCAAATGAACCTCACTAACAGAGCAATCGCACCAAGGTTCGTTTTAATAGAACCAAACATGCCAAGTGTGAACACACACTTAACAATAATAACAACCCTGATTTGATCTAGCATGTATACATTAATCTTCAAATAAACAAACCCTTTTCCCGCTCAGCCTCTTCCCTTCATATACAGTTCCTTGAGGAGTTTCAACAGACACCGGCTAGAGAGAAGAGGAAATAAGAATCAGTGTTGGAATTTGGAAGTGATGGAACAAACATGCGCTATAATCTTCAATGAAGACTTGCTTCACTTCACACCATAAAAATTTAATTTGTCTGTGGGGGCGCTGCCTGACACGCGTATGTATCAGTGTTATGACCAATATCCAGAGTTTGTAACATCAGGTTTAAAAGTTGGTAGTTGGTCATTAATGACGGTCCACTCACCTTCAGCGGCAGGAAGGACAGGGCATGTTCTATGAGAAGCCTCATTAATCTCTTTGAATAGAAAATGAATTCATCCCGACTGGTTTCTTTATTCCTGGGGGCACAGGGGACACATTCCATAATATACAGAGCTGATGTATGGTTTGGAGGAGAGTATGATCTTGTAAACAGGAACCACAGATCTGAGAGTTCAAATAAAGTCCTTATTTTATTTTAATTACCCAATTACAAAACATCAGTGGTCCAAAACGTACAAATACAACCCAAGCTGCTGCCGGCCTGCTCAAGTCCAACTCACCATAATATATTTACATTTATACTAGAGTAACTCAAGGTTTACACCTAAAGAGTACAATGGTGATGATTCTGGCTGGGTTTGAACCTAAAACCTTATATCCACACCAATTTTAATGATTCTACAGTAGCGTTTTCTGAATCTACAGCATCATGGTGAAATATATTTCTTTTTATCTGAGCTGCAAGCTATCAGTTTGTTAATGTGATGACATATGTACCATGAAGTAATGCCAACAAGTCTTTCTATTATTATGTTGTCTTTGCTAGGTGCATGCATAAACAAATGTGCAGCACAACTAGCGCAGTATGATTCACAAACAAATAATTCTTATGAGCCAGTTCTTTTAATGAATCACTCAAAAAGACTCAAAGTTTGAATCAGTCAGATGAATTCTTCACTGAATGAACTGAATCTGAAAGAGTGGTTACTAAATCAACATCTGACACTCTTACTGTGTGCACATTTTTACTTTTAGTAAAACATGAAAATTTGACATCAAAATTGTGTGTTGTGTAATGTAAATCAGTATTATTTGTGACTATTTGTTCACATAATGTGTGAAGATATACATCTTCAGTTTTTTTTTTAAATATATAATATATTTTTAATAATAATAATAATAAAACATTAAACCATAAATTGAATCTTTAAATCATTCAAATTTATTAATGAGAAACTACACTTTCAAGTTTGGGGTCAATTTTTTTTTATGTTTTTGAAAGTTTATTTGATCAAAAATACAATAAAAACAGCAATATTGTGAAATGTAATTACAATTTAAAATGACATTTTAAAATTGAATTAATTCCTGTGATGGGAAAGCTGAATTTTTAGCATCATTACTCCAGTCTTCAGTGTCACATGATCCTTCAGAAATCATTCTAATCATTCTAGAGTTGATTTGGTGCTCAAGAAACATTTCTTATTACAATCAATGATGAAAATAGTTTTTTGTGGAAATCATGATACATTTTTCTCAGAATTCTTTGATGAATAGAAAGTTGTTTGAAAGAGAAATATTTTGTAATATTATTAATGTCTTTAGTGTCACTTTTTATCGATTTAATGTGCCCCTGCTGAATAAAATTAAAAGCATTAATTTCTTAAAAAAAGAAAAAATTACTGACCCCAAACTTTTGGATGGTAGTGTAAATAAACAATATTACAAAAAAACAACAAAAAAAAAACTCTAATGTTACACAATTACTTCAGTATTCATAAGAACAGAGGTCATACCTGATAATAGTGTGCATTCCCCTAACCTGTGGGGTGCTCTCCATGACGCTCAGGGTCTTGGGTAGAGGTTGGCCCTGATGGGCAGATGCCAGGGCTGATCTATATGGCACATGGATATGAGATGTAAACATTCCTTTTTTCCATGTGTTGCAAACAAAAAGTAATACACCACATGTTTTGTTAATGGAAAAAGAGACAAATATAATAATATTTGACTTTTTCCCAGTGCAAATATATGGTTTGAAAAGCAAGCTTGATGTGTTATGGTAGCAGGTCAATGTAGAGTTAAGGCCGATTCACTTCAAGTCAGAATTGCCATTATGAACACATTTTAAAATGAAACAATGGCATGATTCTCATCCAATAAAATATTAACCTGGGTTGTGTGTTGGATACATGTTAACATAGCTGGTTTCTAAGTGACATCTATGTAACAATCAGACTTGGTGTGAATGGGCCTTTAAATTAGAAGTAGACAGAAATGAGGGTATCGCAACCAAAGATCTGATGCACAAGCATTAAAGAAACAGTGCAACTGTGTGCATCATTTACTCACTCTCATTTCAATCCATACATGTATGACTTTCTTTCTTCACAAAGGAGAGAAAATGTTAGGCAGGATTTTTCACACTGCCATTGTGTTTTGCAGAAAAGAGTCATACTTGAAGGAGAGTAAATGACAGTTTTAATTTTAGGGTACACTGCTTGTGAAATAATGAGATATTAAATAAAACCAACAAGATGGTTTAGGGCTGAACCTATACTCAATTACTATGTTCACTTAATTTGTTTAAAATTACAATTTGTAAATGTGGAAAAACTAAGCAAGGACTGAGAAAGCCACCACTGCCCTCTATAGTGCACAACAACATACACTCAAACAATTCAGTAAAAAAAAAGCCTCCTTTACTACTAAAGGAGCAGAACATGTCTTTATAAAGTGAGGAAGGATTGCAAAGGATGGATCCAAGAAAATAAAAACAAATAAAATGAAGGAAACAAAAAAAGAAAGGCGAGAGGATGCAAGAATTTATCCTCACATATCCCAGCGGAGTTTCCTCTGAAGAAGGGAATAAATGATCATTGGGAGACAATGACGACGAGACAGAGAAAAGAGAGAGGGAGGGGGAGAAAATAACACGACCTGATTAAAGTCTATACGGAACAGATGGGACAGATTACAGCCAAGATGAGCTCAGGTCTGGGGAGTATGTCAGTGGTTTTCAGCTGAAATGTTGCTGCTGGCCTGAATAAAATTATAAAATGACAGCAGACATCTTAATATTGATGGGGTTTGCAAGCTGCACAGTACCTGAAGAGAATAACCACTGAAATAGGCCCATCCCTGTGTTAGCAACAGCATCAAAATAACAGTGGAGGAGGAGACAAAAGGTACACCATGAAGCAATGATGTTTTTGCTCACAAAACTTTTTTTTTTTTCTGTCTTCACATCAATTTTTTTGCAATTTATTTAGGTCCTTAACAAACAGTCTCTACTTTTTGTTATCAGGAAGGATGCATCATGGTTTCCACAAAAATATTAAGCAGCCCAACTGTTTTTTATATCGATAATAATAAATGTTTCTTTAGCAGCAAATCAGTATATTCAAATGATTTCCTAAGGATCATGTGACACTGAAAACTTGAGTAATGATGCTGAAAATTCAGCTGTCACAATCACATTTTAAAATATATTTTAATAGAAAACGGTTATTTTAAATTGTAAGATTTCATAATTTAATTTGTTAGTGTAGTCATGTGTATCCAACACCATAGCCACAGCTAGGCTTTACCTTTTGTCTCCATTTGCATCTCTGCAGGTTTGAGGAAAACAAAGGACAGATGAAGCTGAGATTTAAAGAATAAAGGAAAGAGAGATGGAAGGGAATGAGGGGAAAAGCAGCCATACCTCACTGTGATTTCACGCTGGGATGGTTAGAGCAATCGGTTGAGGGTTTAGCAAGTATTTCATTACAAACACACACAAGGAGGAGAAGAATACAAAAAGAAAAGAAAAAAAAGACAAACTCATGAAATGAGATATTCACTCAGAAAAAGCCATTCCAAACAGTCAGTCCTCAACCTCTCCATGGTATACCAGAAAATATTTCATGGCACTATCAGCTATTCTTGAACCCTACATTTAACCTGATACAATCACATTCTTGCAGTTTTAATATACATTTATATTTCTCATATTTACATCAATGCAAATAGAATGTTTCAGGCTGATTTAACAGTGGATGGATGGATGGATGGATGGAAATACCATCATGCACAATATTAAAAACCCACACCATCACATTATACCAAAAAATAACAGACCTCAAATCTGACCTCTATTGGATGAGAAACACAATGCGGCCCTGTGGCTTTAGAGCATGATCTCTTTTGTACAAAAGCACATGGTTCATTAGTCTTTAAGATCATTCCTCACTGTGACTGATCAAGTGAAGAAGAGAAAAGCATTTTCCACCTAAGGATAATTCATGACTTTATTCAGCCTGCCAGACAAGAAAAGGATTACATTTCCAAGAGGCTCTAAACCCATTTTGTGGAATACATCTGTCATCAATACATGCACACGAATGTCACTCACCAAACGTTCATTAGTGTTAACATCTTTGTCTTGCTAATAATTACCTTGGTAGACACAAAGTCAACATAAAACCAAAACTGACTTTACATTTGTTTTCCTAATGCACATCTCCTGGTTTCCCAGAATATTATCTGAACGACTTATCAGAGCATGTAAAAAGTGGATAATGTTAACAAACAACCAAATAGCTATTTAGGCACAATTCACAATCGGGCCAGGCTTTATTCTGGTATGAAATACCCACTTTTCAAAACCCAGGCAATTCCCAATGGAAACAATATACGGTCATAATTTCAACCTTCATTTTTTTCAGTGTTAGAAATGACATTACAGAATTTTAGAGGTTGCAAATGAATTTAAGTTGATGTTTCGTGGATACTCATTTGAAAAAGCAAACAAACAAACTACTCTATATGGTCCAAAACTATAAGAAATGAATTATTCTAGTTGTCCAAAAACTATCATTAAAAGAGACTATTAAGGGGAAGATGGACTGTAAAATAAAGATCAAGATTACTGGCCTAACCTTTTCTTGTTTTAACCCAATGCATACTCGACTTAGAGCAATATCACCGGTATAGTATGGCCACTAGAGGGCAAACTATACTCATATGATGAGCACATTATACTTATACCATGGCATGGGCTTCATATGCACATGCATGCAACATTTGTGTGTGTGTATTAGGGGCATATGGATCATCTAGCAGGGATAACAACATGCATGTTGACCATTCTCAGCACTTCTATATGCACAGACCAACTAACCATTCTCAATGTCGAAAAGATGAGAATGAGGACTTGAGGAGCCATTTTTATTACGTACCTTTTCCAGCTGACTGTGGACATGCTGAACAATCAGATCCAAGGCTACAAAGTTTTCCCCACCTGGGGCAACAATAGAAAGGGGTAACACTTCTTTTTTAATGTTATCATTTTTTTAATGATGTATATAATAACTTCATGAATTCAAATGCACGTTATACTTTAAAAGTTGACTTTATAAACTATGGATGTTTTACAGTTAAATCATGTTTTAATTAAATTTCTGAATAATAACATTTCCAAGTAACATTCCACTAAAATATGCTTAATAGTCAATACTGGTGGGTGTTTTGCAGTTTTGACAGTTTACAAATTCACCTACCTCTTGGGACCACAATATCGGCAACCTGCACAGTGGGTTCGATGTACTGTTCAAACGCTGGCTTGACAAATTTGTTGTACTGTTTAATGACGCCTGCAATGTCACGCCCTCGATCCGTGATGTCCCTTTTCAGACGCCTGACCAGCCGGATGTCAGAGTCAGTGTCTACAAACACCTTCATGTCTAGCAGCTGAAGGGCACACAGAGAGAGAAATAAAACACAAAATGTCAAAAACGAACAACATGCGTGACAGACAACAGAAAAAGTGCAAGTTAGGACTGCAACGAACAAATACTTTTGATAATTACAATGCTAAATGCAACCAGGCCACAACTATGTGCATTCTGGTGCACTTTAAAGGGTTTAATATAAAGTGTTCCTGTGTTTTCGGATAAACATTTTTCCGCAGCAGTTCCATTGGTGGTTTCTGGAGCTTTTTCTTTAGGATTATGGGTAGTGTATAATACCATTCAAAAGCTTGGGGTAAGATTTTATTTTGAAAGAAATTAATACTTTTATTCAGCAAAGATGAATTAAATTTATCAAAAGTGACAGTAAAGACATTTATAATGTTACAAAAGATTTTTTAAAAAAATGTTCTATTCATCAAAAAAAAAATCTTCCTCAAAAAGGACAACTATGTTCAACTGATAATTCTTGAACACCAAATCAGCATATCAGATTCTGAAGGATCACGTGACACTGTAGACTGGAGTAATGATGCTAAAAACTCAGCTTTGCCATCACAGAAATAAATTACATTTTAAAATATATTAATATAGAAAACAGTTATTTGCAATTGTAATAATATTTCACAATACTATGGTTTTTACTGTATTTTTACCAACAGTGACCAGAGGAGGGACAAACCACAAACCAGCTACAGGGTGTTGGACGCCCAAAGCTCATCAATGCACAAGAGCAACAAAGGCTATGCCTGTCTGGTCCGAGCCAACAGAAGGTCTCCTGAGGCACAACTCAACACAAAATGTAATGATAGTTATGGAAGGATTGTGTGTCACAACACACAGTGCATCACACTCTGCTGCGTATGGGGCTGCATAGCCACAGACCAATCAGAGTGCCTATGATGACCATTGTCCACCGTCAAAATTGGATCTGGACCTTGGAGCAGTAGAAGAAGGTCGCCTGGTCCTATGAGTCCGGTTTTCTTTTACATCATGTGGACGGCCATTCCATTTACCTGGGGAAGTGATGACACCAGGATGCACTGTAGGACGACAACAAGCTGATGGAGGGAGTGTGATGCTCTGGGCAATATTCTGCTGGGAAACCCTGGGACCGGCCATTCATGTGGACATAAATTTGACACGTGCTACCTACCTAAACAGATGTAGGTGCAGACCAGGTACGCCCTTCGTGACAATGGTGTTCCCCGATGGCAGTGGCCTCTTTCAGCAGGATAATGCACCCTGCCACACTGCACACATTGTTCAGGAATGGTTTAAGGAACATGACGAAGAGTTCAAGGTGTTGTCCTGGCCTCCAAATTCCCGAGATCTCAATCAAACTGAGCATCTGTGGGATGTGCTGGACCAACAAGTTTAATCCACTGCAGCTCTACCTCACAACCTACAGGACTTGAAGGATCTTCCTCAAACGTCTTGCTTCCAGACGCCACAGGACAACTTCAGGGGTCTCCTACAGTCCATGCCTCAGCAGGTAGGCATTGTTTTGGCAGCACATGGAGGACTAACAGCATATTAGGCAGGTGGTCATAATGTTTTGGCTTATCAGGAAAAACCTCAATATCCTCCAGTCCAAAGTAATGAAATTTTGCAAGGCAGGTACAATCTTTCCAGGATCTACTACTACCTCTCCTCCATGGTTCCTGTGACTAAAAAAAAAAAAAACACACATCAGATCTTTTAACGGAGCGAAGTGATAGGATGTTTTAAAAAGCAGCTGAGCAAAGTAGAAGTCAGGATCAATCAAAGCAATGTAGTGCAGCGTTACGCGAACTAGCCAAGACGTACCGCTGGTGCCGACACTGACGCTGACAATGAATATCATTCAGTGAGCCGACAAGATACGGCAAAGGCATTCAATTTCAGAGTAACGATAAACAATCCAACACCCTTAAACAGCAGTGCCAGCAGCCCTGCCAAAATGGCGACGTATAACTTATAACCCTTTGTGTGCAGGCGTGCAAGAAACACATATGAATGGAGTAAAAGGTCAAGTGTATTTCAAGTTGTAAAGGACAGGAAGTCATTTCTCATCCTTCCTGAACCAATTTCTCTCAAATGAAATAGTGGATGAGAGCAGTATTCACAAAGACCTGCCATTAGAGTGGCATAGTCTATACTAGCTGACAGATGCAAAAACGTCTACCGTTTGTTGAGTTTCATTCATTCTGCGGCACGTCTGCTGCACGGTGCTCATAAATCACATCAGGATGAACTGCTTTGCCAATGAGTACACAATAACTCCCATTTTAATTTGTATAGATTTCCAGACACTTCCGCACAGGGAAGAATCGAAACCCGGCAATGGGATCAGTCAATGCTGGCGTAGATAAACGCCACCTATTCACTTCCTGTAGCCAGTCCACACCTTCACCATTAAAGAGAAATAGAATCAGTCATCTTCATTGTGTGTGGAAAACAACAGGATGCAGGAGGAAAAGAACATAAAGAGAGGGAAATGGAGAAACTCAACTAAAACTCATTATCTAACCATTAACCGGTATTCATGTATATGCAGGGCTGCGGAGAGAGACAGAGATGGTATAGTAGAGAGGGAATCTCATCTTCTTGGTCAGGTTGAGGGAATGAGGTCCATTACTCAGAGGCAGAGACACACCAGACTGTGTGAAATTTCCAGGATCATTTCACCCCAAATTCAAAAAGAAAAAATTAAGACATTATAATTTACATAATAATAAAGCCTACTTTTAAGACCATAATTTTTGCACAATAAAAAAAAGGACAAGAATAAATGTTATACACTACCGTTCAAAAGTTTGGAATCAGTAAAGAAATAAAAAAATTTATTTAGTAAGGATGCATTAAATTGATCAAAAATGACAGCAAAGACATTTACGTTATAAAAAGATTTATTTTTCAAATCTTTTGAATGTCACATTCATCAAAGAACCCTGAAAAACTACTACATTTTTGATCAAATAAATACAGTCTTGGTGATCATGAGAAAAAAAAATTAAAATCTTACAAACTTTTTAATGGCGGTATATATTAAAAAAATCTAATTCTCATGACTGTAATACATTAATAAAACCATCATGCCCAGGCTTTTTTTTTAATAAAATCAGCATAAATAAAAGGCAACATCAAATACCATCATGCAGAGTTTCATACTTTTACTTTATAATTTAAATCTTTAATTTTTATATAGCATTATAGTAGGCTACTGAGAAGAACTGGAGAATATCTTCATGCAAAATATATTTTTAAATTTTTTCTTTTAATTTTGGGGAAAATATAACCGTGAATTCAGCATGGATGCAGAAGAGCACTTTTAAGAAAAAAACAACTCATTTTATTGTCATTCAGCATCCATCACTAACCTTTGGGAATATATAATACATAATACTCCCTTTCGTCTCTTCCTACCATTACACACCTCTTTTTTCATTTGACCTTATCTTTTACTACACCTCCATTTTTCCCTCTCTGCTTTATGACTCCCATGACGCTCTTCTATATATCAGGCTATGAAGCTTTTCATTATTCTTCCCTTCTTTCCATCTTTCACTAAAGTTCCTTTGTGATATCACATACCACACTTAAAGATGATAGCTGACACTTTGTTATAATGTCCAGTGTGACAAGTTTAATATGAGACTTACCTTTAAAAGCTCCTTGTTGGCAAAAGCCAAGATTCCCTCAAATATCACAACATTGGCCCCATAGACGGTTTTCTGCACAGAGGAAAATAAACCGAATCAAATGACAAGGAATAAAATAAAATAATAAAATAAAATACCCTCTCATCTGTTTATGTTCAGTTAAGGCATAACCGACACTGTTTACATGAATACTCACCAAGACGGGCATTTTGGCATGCTTTGTTTTGTGTATTTTCCCATTCAAGTGCAAAAACAAGCAAAAGAGAACTCAATTCCATAGCCTACTTGCAAGCAGTTTTCTGCATGCGAGTACTGAAATGAGTTCTATTTCGTGTATTTTTGCACTTGAATCTGAATGGTTAAAAATCTCTTAAATGTTTAAATTGACCAGACTTAAAAACACATGCAAATGATAAAGTTTCGCTTCAATGCAGCACTTGCCAGATCGGTCAAATAACAATTCCATCAACAATTCCACCGAACGCTATCGCATAGTCCTTATTGTCGAGCCCTGATATATGAGGATATATGATATGATATGATATGATACATGATATATATATGATGATATGATATAAATATAATAAATTACAAGGAAATGTAAAAATTGATCAAATATACAATCAATTATTGTATATAATCAATCAATTATATTGAGCTTTTTATATAAAACCTGGTTTATTCCCTAACTAATCAAAATATCCAAAAATAATGTACACAAAGCACCCAGAAAAATGAAGTGCTTGTTCTGGACTAAAACTATTTTCCACTCAAATATGATGTTAATAAACTGAGGCAGTGCAGGGAGAGACTGTGGAAGTGTGCAGTGATGCATTTCCTCCATGCTCCCCTGCTTCAGAAGGAGGGGAACCCTGATGGTGTCATGATCCCATTAAGACAGATGCACTACCATGAGGCTTCACGTCAATGGCCACTCGGTCTGTATTGATCAGCACATGTGGACTGTATATGCCACAGAGAACTCCCTTTATCGCTCATCAACATTACGACCCATTTATGGAGAAATTAAACCTTAAATTTTAGGAAAACAATAAAAGCAGCACAGTTCCTAAATGATTCTACTTGGTGATGCAGAAACAGCACAGCTTTATTTTGTAGGGGAAAACAAAGTAATAAGTAGTATTCCTGAGTCTACATAGGCTCATGCATACTAACCAAGGCTATCACACACATGCTTACCCACTCCTTGCGACGGTTGTGGGTGGTGAAGTCGTACACTGGCACTTTGATGCTTTTGCCCTTTTTCAGTTTTCTCAACACAGTTACCAGCAGCTCAAAATCAAAGGCATCAGGATGATCAAAGTTGTACTCGTTTCTGGCCGCCAACTCCTGCTCCTCTTTACTCAAAACCTGCAAGTCGGCAAGAAAAGGAAGTTAAAAACATGATAACACTAAAGCCCAAAGTATACTACGTGGTTTTCCTCAGCAATCCACATGACACAATTGGCGTGAAAAGGACTGTGCATACTGTCCATGTGTAGCCCAATTTTTGTGTCCAAGCGGATAGTGCGCGTACAACAGCGCATGTATGAGTGACATTAGCGCTTGGAAACAAAACCCACTAGATGCGCAGTTTTTTTTTACGGTGCCGCAGAAATGTTGTGAGGTTGACAATAACAAAAAAGGGTACTATTCAAGGAAAGTGCCCTGTAGAATTCCCACCATAGAGAGAAACAGATTCACTGACTGAACCACTTAATTAGACCACTAATAGACTGAAGGATATGTCATTAAATCAAATAAGGATTGATGAGTAGACCTTATAGGGTTTCAGCACATCCAACAGGGGCAGGAACAAATTATATTAATGCTTCAATAGTTTCAACACATGAAGAAGTTCCATTTGGAGCACTTTAATGGCACAGTGCTCTGCAAATGATACTAGGAGCAATAACATCACTGATGAAACGTCATTTAGGGCTGCACTATATATCGAAAGTATCGAAATATCGCAAATGCACATATTTTGCGACATAGATATCGCAATGGCTTGCGTTAACTAAATGATTTTAATACTTCAAAGAGTTAATTTAGGTTGACGTAAATAGCAGAGACAGGACAGATGACTGTTACATACGTGTGATCTGCATAATCTTAAAAATAAAATAACTCAATGCTGTACTCGCACACACACAAAGCTGCCACTCAGACAGCGCTCGATCCCGAATTCAGTTTTTTTCTGCAGCTTATATTGACAAATACACACAAAATTGTCAAAATGCCCATGGTGAGTATTCATGTAAACAGTCGATTATGCTGTAACTGAACGTAAACAGATGAGAAAGAACATTGGGTCGGTGCATTCGCACTTAAAGTGACAGCATCCTAATAATCCAGCTGCCATCTGCGTCATTAATGTTAATCAAACAACAAAAGACAAAGAGATAATCACTCACTGCTCTTGACTAAACTTTTTTAGCTTTAGTAAGAATCGGCATTTATTTAATTCATACAGTGAAGACTAAGCAGATTTATTTTTATATTTGATACTCAATTTCTGTTTTGTACATTATCGTATTGCATATTGCATTATTTAACAAGTTATAACGAGTTTTCTTCAATATCGTGCAACCCTGATGCCATTGGTGAAAACTGCTCACTTAAAAGGACAGGAAGTCCAAAGCAGATGAATTCGGGGTCTTCTTTAACTCGGTTAAAAAGTACCTTGTAGAAAGAGTCCATAGAAAGCAGAACAACCCAAGGAACATCAAGAGCCTCTATGATCTTATTGGCCACGGTGGTTTTCCCAGAAGCACTCCCTCCACACAGACCTGCAGGACACACCAGAAATGCACACAGAGCAAATATTTTATATTTTCTTAACCATGAATTTTGCTGTTATGTTATCAAGGTAACATCTGAATTAAAAAATGGCTGTCAAGCAAATCCCCTTACCAAGAGCATGTTTGTGAAACTTATACCAATACAAGACACCTTGTATGAATTTGTATTAAGGTTCCCAAAAACAACAACATGGTTTTAGATTCATTGTTTTACAATATTACATAATAATATGATATAAAAATAGCTTATATAAAGATAACATTTTTAATAAATTAGGATCCTTTCAACCAGAAAAGTAAACACCCAAAAAAGGGCTGTACAATTACATTAATAAAATATTCAATGCGCAATTTTTTTTAAATACATATAAATTTTATCATTATTTATTTTTATTATATCATCATATGTTTATATTATTAATGTGCCACAATGTAAATAAATAAAAATGGTTAATTTATGTTACTCAGCTTTACTTTTACAATTCTTAGAGTAGCAAATGCAAAACCTGGTTATTGTCCACCATCCACTATGGTGCAAACATTTATTTGTCACAACAATCATGATATAAATATGAATTTTGCCTCTATTTTATCAAGGTGACTTTTTTAATGAAAAATGGCTATGAGTAAATCCCAAGAAATATTTAGAAAAAAAACAACATGTTTTTAGAGTCACTGTGCTAATATAATAGTTATTTAATGTAATAAATTACCAGGTCCATCCAACCTTAAAAGTAATATACCCAAAAATAAAAATTCAGCTTGGACTACACAGCTTATCTGACTGTACATGATACAAAAGCCAGTCATGTAAGACATTAGTATCTGAAAATGTAGTGCTCAGCATAAAGTTAAGTATCAGATAGAGCTCTAAAATAAAAGGCCATAAAGAAAACACTACAAAAAAAGAGATACACTACCAGTGGGAATAACAAAAAGCTGTTTGTTGTTCTCTGGACTAAAGTTACTGCTTTAGTGTTCTTATGTCCTCTCATGCCTCCCTGTTTCTCTGACCTTTGTCAAGGGAAGATCATTCCACTTGGGTGAATTTATTAGTTTCTCTGACTGAGCGAGCAGGGATGACAGTCACACCAGACTTTTTTCCTCTTTTTTTTTTTTTTTTTACAGGAATAATTGACTGGAGCACATCCAAGTGTGAAATTGTAACCCGTACGACAGGCTCTTTGTGAGTAATGAATTGCATACTAATGACCTCAGAGCTCAGTCCTGAAAAAGCTCATGTTCTCAGATCAGATTCACACGACAAAAGTGTAAACCCTGCAATATTAATGACTTCTGGGAAAGTTTCATGAAAGATTTAAAACTTGATTTAAGATACATACACTAACAAGTTTGGGGTCACTATGATTTTTTCCCCCAAGAAATTGCTACTTAATTAAACAAAAGGGACAGAAAAGGAATTTTTGTAATGTTACAAAATATTTCCATTTCAGAAAACAAAGCCAAAGGCTGTGCTTTTGAACTGTCTATTCAGCAAAGAATCCTGAAATAAATGTATCACAGCTTCCACAAAATTATTAAGCAGCACAATTGTTTTTAACATTGATAATTCTCCAAACAGGTAAAAATCAAAAACATTATTTCGGTATTAGTCTTAAGAATTTTTATTCATACTGCATTTTATATATATGCTTCTTTATTCAATACTTGCTAATCTCTGAGTCTCTTATGAGTTTAATAAAGTATTAATACAATATGAAAACTAAATTACACCCATTTCATTTTCATAAAAATGTACTTATTGTGCAATGTTTTCATAAGCTTTTATCAAATGTGATAATTCACTGCACTTTACATAACACTGATTTGTAGTAATCAAAATGTAGTAAAGGTACAGGTGCAGGTCATATAATTAGAATATCATCAAATAGTTGATTTATTTCACTAATTCCATTCAAAAGTGAAACTTATATATTATATTCATTCATTACACACAGACTGATATATTTCAAATGTTTATTTCTTTTAATTTTGATGATTATAACTGACAACTAAGGAAAATCCCAAATTCAGTATCTCAGAAAATTAGAATATTACTTAAGACCAATACAAAGAAAGGATTTTTAGAAATCTTGGCCAACTGAAAAGTATGAACATGAAAAGTATGAGCATGTACAGCACTCAGTACTTAGTTGGGGCTCCTTTTGCCTGAATTACAGCAATGCGGCGTGGCATGGAGTCGATCAGTCTGTGGCACTGCTCAGGTGTTATAAGAGTCCAAGTTGCTCTGATAGTAGCCTTCAGCTCTTCTGCATTGTTGGGTCTGGCATATCGCATATTCCTCTTCACAATACCCCATAGATTTTCAGGCGAGTTTGCTGGCCAATTAAGAACAGGGATACCATGGTCCTTAAACCAGGTACTGGTAGCTTTGGCACTGTGTGCAGGTGCCAAGTCCTGTTGGAAAATTAAATCTGCATCTCAATAATGTTGGTCAGCAGCAGGAAGCATGAAGTGCTCTAAAACTTCCTGGTATACGTCTGCGTTGACCTTGGACCTCAGAAAACACAGTGGACCAACACCAGCAGATGACATGGCACCCCAAACCATCACTGACTGTGGAAACTTTACACTGGACCTCAAGCAACGTGGATTGTGTGCCTCTACTCTCTTCCTCCAGACTCTGGGACCCTGATTTCCAAAGGAAATGCAAAATTTCAGAGAATATAACTTTGGACCACTCAGCAGCAGTCCAGTCCTTTTTGTCTTTAGCCCAGGCAAGACGCTTCTGACGCTGTCTGTTGTTCAAGAGTTAAAGGAATGCGACAGCTGAAACCCATGTCTTGCATACATCTGTGCGTAGTGGTTCTTGAAGCACTGACTCCAGCTGCCTCTCTTTGTAAATCTCCCCCACATTTTTGAATGGGTTTTGTTTCACAATCCTCTCCAGGGTGCGGTTATCCCTATTGCTTGTACACTTTTTTTCTACCACATCTTTTCCTTCCCTTCGCCTCTCTATTAATGTGCTTGGACACAGAGCTCTGTGAACAGCCAGCCTCTTTTGCAATGACCTTTTGTGTCTTGCCCTCCTTGTGTAAGGTGTCAATAGGTCGTCTTTTGGACAACTGTCAAGTCAGCAGTCTTCCCCATGATTGTGTAGCCTACAGAACTAGACTGAGAGACCATTTAAAGGCCTTTGCAGGTGTTTTGAGTTAATTAGCTGATTAGAGCGTGGCACCAGGTGTCTTCAATATTGAACCTTTTCACAATATTCTAATTTTCTGAGGGATTTTCTTTGGGATTTTCCTTAGTTGTCAGTTTAATCATCAAAATTAAAAGAAATAAACATTTGAAATATATCAGTCTGTGTGTAATGAATGAATATACAAGTTTCACTTTTTGAATGGAATTAGTGAAATAAATCAACTTTTTGATGATACTATAATTATATGACCAGCACCTGTATGCGTGTTGTACCTATGACAAAGGCTTCTTTAAAGGTGGTCCCAGTAACATTGTACCACGGTGGTCGCCCTGCAGTGTAGATTGTCCTCTTATTTGTCCTTAGAAGTGGAGGCTCTGTTTTGCTTTGGCTGGTGGTCCGTTTCCGTGGCGACAGCGAAGGGGTAAGGGGACATCTGTGTTTCATAAGGCCATCGAGAGAATCCTCGCCACTACCACAAAATAAGGCCACAAAAAAACCCCGCAAAACATTATGTTTTATAAAGTAACACAAAGGGATTTGCTTTAGTCAAACATTTTTTACATGATATGTCACATAAGTTCACTGAACAATCATCAATAACGGATCAATTATCATTGAACGGAGCAAAGAAGTAAGTGCGAGTGTCCACGCTGCCATCAGACATGCCTTTATAATCATGAATGGCTCCATCTGACCTGAGCATAGCTATTGAACACTGTTTCATAGAGAGCTTGAGGAAATCTGGGTCTTTATGATGCCCTCAGAAAGAGCTTCTCACATGATAATTTCTGTTAGTGTGGTAGAGGGACTAGGACCTTTCTTCATATCCTGTCCAGGAAACCACACATCTGCTCAGCCAAACCCGGAGCCTCATTTGAGTAAGACTCTCATCACATGGACATACGCTGGACACTTACTGGCACTAATGAATCATCAATTTGAAGTACAGTCCAATACACAATGGTAGTGCTGAAAAGGTCAGGATGTTTGCTTTGAGTCACAGACAAGGCTTAAGTGGATTAAGGGTAGTTGACATGAAATTCTATTGTCTGTGCTATTGACACGATTTGCTGATTTTTAGGATTTTTTGGAAGGAATACAAGGAGTGTGTCACAATAGGCACTGCTTTTACAAAGAAGGCCAAAATGTGTTTAAAAGGTAACGGTAATGTGCATTATAAATGTATAAATATACATATTTTCTCAATATCAGGTTATATACAACCATAAAACTCTAACGGACATGTTATGCTCAGTTACCCTTAATGTAAACAAACCCCAAATAGAGCACAGCGTTGTTATAGCCTATTTTTGCCTTTCGACAAACAAAAGTGGATAATATCGACTATTAGCATTCAAAATAAATGTAATGCTTATGTTTACATATCTTAATTCTGCATACCGCTTTAAATTTAACTGCAATACATCTTCATTCGACTCATTTTCCATTAACGTGAGCGGCACATCTGCCACGCCAGCAGCTCCAGAAATAGAAGCTGCTCATTCTGTATGCAAATCTTAAAGCAGACAAAAATAAATAAATAAGACCAAACGACGCAGATACTTGTGTCGCTTGCTGTACTCTCGCCACTAATCAACACAACACTGTCCTTTATTTGTCAACCGAAACAGTTACTGAGCACATTAGCACATTAGCTGAGCTCGACAGGCACCTAATCTACTCACCTGTCTGATCTAGACATCGATTGATCATCCTCCTCTCCTTCTTCTTTCTGTTGCACCTGAACATCGCTTTGGCTCGTTGTCATCGCCATGTTTTGTGCCGCGAACGCGCGATAACGCATGTCCGGAAGTGCGTTTGCGTCACGCTTGCGGTGGCGCATAGTAAACGCTTGATCATTTGACTTAATTTTATTTTATTACTTTATATATGATACTATAGGTTACGATCCTATTATATTTGCTTATTATTTGGATAATTATATATTTTAGATTATATGTTTTTTCAGGGGGAAAAATAAAACTGAGGGCACGAGCACGTTTAATTATAGGTAGGTCTACAGGAATATATTTTAGCAAAACCAAACTTCTGCTAAAGTAGTTTTAATATGAACATTTTATTTAAGCATTATTGCTTAAACAGTATGCCTATTTTTTTATTTATTTTTTTTAAACAGTGCCTATGTGAGACGTTTTGTGTGTACTGGTTGCGTCACGAGGCTCTTTCTACATTTTTGTATGCCTATTTAGGCTACACAAGGCAAACTCATTCATTCCCAATAGACGCAGACTTCATTCACGTAAAACCAAGAGTTTCCACCCTTTACGGATCCTACTACAGCAAAGGCTTAGCTCGTAATTACTAATTATATCCTGGTGACGTTGCTTGGTAGCTTTCCAATGGCGAACGACTGGCTTGTGAATATTACGTTTGTAATGATGACGTTGTTTTTAAAGGGCCCCCTTTAGCTCATGAATATTAATAACCCCATGCCTTCGCCATAGTAAGATTCGTAAGTTAGTTCACTGGACTGCTGAATCTTCTGCACCACATCCATCCGATGTAACCCACAGTCAAGTTTGCCGGTTCCGCATACAGCATCGGAATTACTGACCGCAATCCTGCTTTCTCCTTTCTGTGGACCTGATGCAATGAGTGCTTTCACTCATTTTTTGAATCCTTCGAAAATGGCTTGGAAGAATTATTATTTTGCCGTCTAATTTAAAACGCATATTTTAATATTCGGTGCGTTTTTTTATTAATTCGTTTTTTTTTTTCTCCACTGGTCACTGAAGCTGCACAGGACCATGGATCCTCCACCGACTTCAGAGAAATCGCATCTTATCAATGAAAGAAATGCCAAAATATACTCCTTAAAACTTAACAGGTAAAATTATGTATTCATCTATTTCATACAGACCTATTTATCTATTATTAGGCCTATTATTATTATTATTGTCAATTTGCATTGTAGATATTAGTGTTATTCGAAAATACATGGTCTGGAAATTTGCACAATTAATGATGGAAAATTGATTAATCAGTATGTTGTGAAGCATTTTATGGCGAATAAAACATTTCATAATAATAATAAAAATGCCAATTTAAAATATTTAGGTCTTATTGAGAACAGAAATATTTTGATATTTGATAATTATCGACTTAATAATTCTCAAAATCCCTTACAACATGACCTGTCACAGCGAACAGATGGAGTCTGATATTTCCACATTGTGACATGTAATTCGAAAACCATATGCGCCAATCATAGTTATCTATTCATGTTTATTCTGAACACATCTGTTAAGCATGCAGCGAGATGCCTATAGTTTTATTTAAGAGATTCATTTCTATGCTTGAGTTCATTTTGGACAGTAGCCTTTTTTTGAACAATGGCCTCAGGGAACTTTAGTGAGCAAAACGAACGTTATATGACTTCCATATGGAAATTACACACGATATAAGCTTTTCATTATGTTTCTTTGAAGCAATAAATTCAGATAAAACATAAAAAAAAATTGCCCTTTTCCCTTCCTCTGCACACCCTATAATGATCATATAAAGCAAGCAGGTGAGAGAAGAGTTTCAGCACCATGGACAAATTGTCAATATGAAAAAGAGCAATAAGATTAAACGTATGAAATGATAACCCATTCATGATAAACATATCATTATCAATAATGTTTTTAAATATTGTGTCATTTAAATATTAGGCTATACTCCTGATTATAATCAGCTTTCTGGTATACATTTTCGATTTATATCAGGCAAAGAAATGTGTTACTCGGTACATTTAGGCACATTTTAGGCCTATAAATAACAGATAAATTAGAGTACTGGTGCGTCACGAAAATTCGTCAGCATTTATCATGAATAATACGAAAACATCACAATTTGCGCCGGACATATAACTACACGATGCGTTTTAAACAGAAGTTGAAAGTATTTTTAAATATTTAAATGCAAAGGCAGGTGGGTAAAATTAGCTACTTCTGTTAAAACATAACAGACAATTTTCACAAACCAAAGCTGTATAAAGTAGGCTAGCTTAGGCAATTTTTTTGTGACGTTGAGGATGATGTCGAGGAACAGAACAATGATATTTTATAGAAACCGCGTATAGCCGAAAACTGTCTGCGACAAAATTAGTAGAAGTCCAGTATGAGTTACCACATACCGATTGTGCAAATAATAATACATTATCTTTTTTTCTGAAGCTGCTGAAACAAACAGGCTAAAGACTCACTTATCTATTTATCTATTTATGACACATTACATTAACAAAAACGTTATGTCAGAGAACAGCCTGCATCATGGCTATCAACAAGTCACCTGCACAAATGTCGAAGGACATGAAAAAAGGCAGCTGAGAAGTAGATATGTAGAATTGAATGTTGTTGCTATACATGGGCGGTATAGTAGTGCTATATTTTCTCAAACTGAAAATCTAACCAGCTTGCTCTTCTGTCTTTAAGAGAGAAGAAAAGGACGATAAAGGTTTGCTATTTTTTAATTGTTGTTATTGTTATTATTTATCAACCCTCATGGTACACCGTTAAAAACGAATGCATTAATTTAATTGGATTCAATTCAAAGAAAGTTTTTGACGGGTATTCAAATATCAAAATGTATATCAATTACAGAAAATCACAGCACAACACATTGTGTTGATCCAGTGGCGTGTACACTAATGATATTAAAGTGCTCAGAAGCAGGGCCCTGATGTCATGCTCTGCTACACTGCCACAGGATCGACAGCAAGTCAGCATGCCAAACTGTAAACACCTCCATATGCACCTAACCACAAAAGGGGATATTTTATGAATTAAAAATTTTTACGAACAGATGTGTTCGAGGAGGAATGTGAATTGCCTCATCAAACAGACAAATGCTGTTGAAACTGCGTACTCATTAAATCGATATGCTATGTATAACCGACATTACACAACACAAGTGATCAAATAAAACCACATGATAAAGTTAATATTAGGCTAACTGATTCCTCCAGCAAATGTCAACTGACAGAGTACACAAAACACCATAATATGGTCAAATAAACTAAAACAAAGCTTTAAACATTAACTAAACAACATAAAACAAACTAATCATATATATTAGTTTGTTTTATGTTGTTTAGTTAATGTTTAAAGCTTCGTTAAAATACGAAGAAACGTAACTTAGCCTATAACCAAATGTGATGCTTCTAACAAACCTCTGCACCATAAATTATGGTGCCTTGCGTTTTTACTTAAAAATTAAAAAAAAAAAACACAATAAAAAAATAATAATATGTTAATTAAAAAAACAACAATAATAATACATTTTATAACAATAGTTTACTGTAAAGGTAAATTATAAGATAATTCATTTTTATTTACATATTCTATTTTTACATAGCCTATGCTATTTTGTAAAAACGTTATATTAACCAAATTTTTATAAGCCTTTTCCTTTCCCGAAATTAGAAGCAGAAAAAAAAAAAACCTTGAAAAATGATTTTGCATGCACATTTGAATAAAAATAAGCCAAACTGAGACACACATCCTAATTTTAGCACTCTTATATTACTATGTATTTAAATGATGCTGCAAATGAATACTGATAGCCTAAAGTAAATAAGTTGCAGGTCCAATTTTATACCAAGAGATCAGAAAAACAATGTGTTCTCTGTATGCTTGTTGGACTATCTGACCAAAAAAAAAAGAAAAAAAAATCATCCAGTGTATCATGTCTGTGTCCCGGTGGGGTGATTAAACAGACGCCGTGTTCCACTCGAATGCCTCCTTTCAGCAGCAGCGCTCGCGCGCGCGTGTGTATGTGTGTGCGCGCGTGATGCAGTACTCTGGTTATCTCCTGCGCACAGAGATAGCGCTTTCCGCCCCATTAGTCCCATCATAGCGTCTCTCTCATCAACACATAAGACAGAAGGGCCAAAAACGACCATGTCAGCAGATTTAAACTCAGACTGATCTGGGTGCTCATGGCATGCGCTGTACACAGTATTTTCCCCACACAAAACACTTATACGATTTTTATATAAAACTTACATACGTATGTTAATACATACTTTTTAATTTAAATATAATATGATATCACACACACACACACACACACGTAAACTTACTTTAGCCTATATTCCAGTGCCTGAATTGCTGTATTATTATGGTTTTGTTTTGATAGCCATCCATCCATCTCCAAACTGCTTATCCTCTGCAGAGTTGTACAGGGATGCTAGAGCTTATCCCAGTGTATCAGGCCACATGCGATTTACATGATATGATGCATCATTTATTCCTTGCATAACTCTCTGAAAGGCTAGCAACCAGGAAGGGTTATTACAGTATGTGTGTACAAGGTTATTGGGGTTATTGGGGGCCCTAAGCAAATCCCTGGGAGGGGGCCCCGCGATCGCGTTCCCGGGGGTTTATCAGCAGTCAATTTTCAATGCACATTTAAGAGTGCAAGTTGCAACTATTATTAACAATACTGGAAAGATGAGGCTTATCAATATGTCACAGTATCACCCTGTTTGGACTTTGTTTTCTGTTTTGCACCATTTCCTGCCAATCTGTCATAATAGTTATGCATTTCGATTCACAAGCTTGCAATTCAATTCGATATCAGTTATTTTGGATATACTGTATATCAGGTACAGTAGGCAACATGGCCAATTTTCTCAAAACTAATGCTGTAAAACATACATGGATCAGTTGGTACTACATTAATATTGTAGGTTAAAATTAACTTATTTGTATACACACTTAAATTACACGTAAGGACTTTTTTTTTATAATAATAAAGTTATAATAGGCCTACTAACTTACTAAATTATTTCTACTCTAATTCGTTTTTTGACATTTAAACTTGATTAATTAATTCAAACATGCATTATATAGGCTATTAAAGAACATTAAAAATGATAATTAATATGTAAAATGGTGCATATATCCTCTCTAGAGTTAATTTTTCTAGCTGACTAACGAGTTTATGGTCACTGAATATGTTTGTTCTGAGGTAAATGTGGCGTTACGTTTGTTTGTTTACCAGCTTTTTTGTTAACGTCTTTCCTTGGTTGAAACACTGATTGAGCGCGATTGCACGAGACATGATACGGATTTCGGTAAGTTATTGTATCTTTTTACATACCTTTAGATGATCACTCATGCTTATTTCGCGCTGTAACTGGTATTAAAGCGGATGAGAGGATCAGTTCACGTGCGCTTCAGCTTCTCTCAACTGAGCTGCGCTACAGCGATCTGTAACAGTCTATGGTCAAGACACATTAAAGAGCGCCTCGCGCTTTTTTAAGTGACTAGACGGAAATCCTTGACCTTTCCTAGTCGGTATACGGCATATACCTGCGTATCATGTATACAACACCGCTGTGGGGTCCCCCTCGGGAGAAATCGCTGGGGCCTCCCAAGCCCGCGGGGCCCCACGCAATTGCGTGCTTTGCGTGGTGGGTAAACACGCTACTGAAGGCCGATTTACATATAAGAGTTTTAAATCATTTAAAGTCATTTAAATGGTGTCACTGTACATCATGCTTTGTTCTTATAGAGAATTCTCAGGCTCCAAAGAATGTTGTCCAGACCTGCCTTTGGGAAATGGTGAAATGGCTGGTGCCATCGAGCTGAAGAGGCCTGTTGGAACTCATTGCCATGGAAAAAAAGCAGCCTGCGATGAGAGCCATGAGAAACTCATAGCAAAGAAGAAACTGTACATTGCCTCCATAGTCTGTCTGGTTTTCATGATTGGAGAAGTTATAGGTAAGAACACTGGGTCTTTTTAGAAAAAGTATGGGGTTTGTTAAATAATGAAGCCAGATTTTTTTTTTTAAATATAACATTACTTTTATATAGGCTACAATAAAATCACTTTTTAAGTTGTGGCAATGTCTTACACTGAGTTTAACTTGTGTATATAAAAAAAACAGCCATTTATTTTGCTTTGTCTAGTGCAAAGTTGCTCTGCACAATAAATGCTCAATAAATGATGGATTAAGCAATTTGTAATTGTAGCACAAAATTACATGACACAACCAATCCTTGACTCATCTATAAAATGTGATAAGCAGGCTTTTCTGTGTTTTGTTCAGCCTGTACAGCACTTTTTTTTTGTCAGCATTCACAAGTGCAATACTTTAAAATATGTATGACACATTCTTTATTTTAAACAACAAAAGATTTATGCTGTGTAAGCTTTCTCCAAAACTATTTGCACCTTAATCACTTTGCAAAGTGTTCTGTAATGTTTTCAGAGTATAATAAAATACATAAAGAGATGATAGAATGAATAACATTTATAGTGAATGCTCTATGGTGGATTATATAGAACCTTTAACATCCACAATGGAAAAAGGTTCTTTAGATTTTAAAATGTTCTTCACACTAAGAAAAAAAGGTTCTTTTAGGAACCGAAAGGTTCTATGGAGAAACAAAAATGGTTCCTCTATGGCAGGGATGTCCAAACTCAGTCCTGGAGGGCCGCTGTCCTGCAGAGTTTAGCTCCAACCAATTAAACACACCTGAACCAGCTAATCAAGATTTAACTTGGCATACTATAAACTTCCAGGCAGAGGTTTTGGAGCTGGTTGGAGCTAAACTCTGCAGGACAGCAGCCCTCCAGAACTGGGTTTGGTGACCCCTGTTCTATGGCATCGCTACAAAAAAAACCTTTTGGAACCATTCATTTTAATAGTATGCATCTCTTACTCAATACTTATTCTCTGCTGTTCTTGCAGGTGGTTATCTAGCACACAGTCTGGCCATTATGACTGATGCAGCTCACCTTCTGACCGATTTTGGCAGTATGATGGTCAGTCTTTTCTCTTTGTGGATCTCTTCAAGACCACCCACCAAGAGAATGAACTTTGGCTGGCACAGATCAGGTGAGTCCATCCCATCTCAATCCTGTTGATGCTGAAAATGTTAAATCTAAATCACGGCTATAAATTTTAATTAAATTAAAATAACAATTCAGACAATTTTACTCACTTTCATGTTGTTCCAAACCCATGTATGTAACTAAGGAGAAATGTTATAAAATTCTTTCCATTCAACATTTGTTCATAGTGACCACACAAAAGAAATCCATACAATTTATGGGCTATATTCTTCATCTTCTGAAGTTATAATAGCTTCAAATGAGACGCTAAACCATATTTGTTTCAAAACATCTCACAGAGATTCTGGGAGCCCTGGTATCTGTAATGTCCATCTGGATCGTGACTGGAGTGTTGGTGTACCTTGCCATTGAGAGGATAGTAAAAAATGATTATGAAATCGAAGGCCATGTGATGCTCATCACCTCAGGTTGTGCAGTTGTGGTCAACATCATGTGAGTAGACAGACATGAATGAGTTAAATTTGGCATGAAACAAAGTTGAGATAGACTTTTCTTCCCTATTGTGACGTATATCCAAGTGAAACGGTAGGGCGGGACTTGATTTTGTCCATCGGGAACTGATTGGATGGTTGTGGTTTGCTATTGCTGTGATGTCATGTGAGTGACAGGTTGTCCCGCCCTCACGCCAGTAAACACGTCATCAGAGAAGAGATGTCACTGGAAGAGGGAGAAGTTATTTTTATTAAAGATTACAAGGGCACATGAATTGAAAAAAATAATGATGTGCACGGATAAATAATTTCTAAAGAAAAAGAAATTCTGCAATATTCAATAAAAATTAAGAATTGTCAATTTTGATTTCATGGTGACTTTAACATTAGAATAACGAGAAGCTAAGTAGTAATACTCAGCTTTTCAGGCATAATTTTTATATAAAATCTCAATTATTAGAAATAAAGGCAGAATTCAGAGCTTTATTAAGGAACAATAAGATTTTATTTTCTATTCTGTTGAAGACTATAGGCTACAGCTTTTTTTTTTAATTAACAGTAAGGACTAGAATTTCGATAAATTGATATGCTTTTGTTTGCATAATTGTTTATATTTCAGAATGGCCTATATTCTACACCATTCCACGACCTTCCACAGTCACGGTTCAGGCTACCACAAGATTGATGAGAATGGGATGAGCCCCGTGGGCCATGGCCACTCCCACAGCCTCCTGGGTAATCATGGGAACACCAGTGTCAGAGCAGCATTTATTCATGTTTTGGGGGATCTCTTACAGAGCTTTGGAGTGATGGTGGCCGCCATTATCATCTACTTCAGGGTAAATGAACACTAACATAAAGAATCACCTTAAAAATGTCTTACCTTTGTCCAGTCCTTAAAGACACTATAAAATGGCATTTACAGTGCAATTAACTTCCATTTGCCAATTAATCAGAATACTCTGTGTAAATAATGGACTTGAAAGTTGTTTCTTTTAGAGGCATTTATACAAGCAAAAAGGTTCAATTATATTGTCTTTAAATATTTTGTCTTATTTAATGGCGTATCAAAAGTTTATTGAATGACATGAATATTTATATTTATGTGTTATAATTATTTACAGTACTGTTCAAAAGTTTGGGGTCATAAAGATTTTTTTATGAAAGATATTAATAGGAGACTTTTTATTCAGCAAGGATGCATTAAATTGAACAAATAATTTAGATATATTACAAAAGATTTATATTTAAAATATTTATATGCTGTACATTTGAACTTTTTATTCATCAAAGAATCCTAATAAAAATGTATCATGGTTTCCTCAAAAATATTAAGCAGAACGGTTTTCATCATTGATAATAATAATAATAATAATAATAAGAAGAAATATTCCTTAAGCAGCAAACCAGCATATTAGAATGATTTCTGAAGGATCATGTGACACTGAAGACTGGAGTAATGATGCTGAAAATTCAGCACTGACATCAGAGGAATAAATTACATTTTGAAATATATTAAATAATACAAAGTAGTTATTGTAAATTGTTATAATATTTTACAATATTACAGTTTTTTTTTTTCATAAGATACTTTTTTTCAAAAACATGGAAAAAATTAAATCACCATGATAAGGAATTGGACACTGATTTCTTTCCCCGACTCTTGAAAGCACTTCAATGGAGTATGTTTCTTCTGACATCTCTAGTCTAATTCAATTTGATAACTAAGAACCATCTGATTTTGTTCTTTAATGCATCAGTACCTCCTGTTCTCTATCCAACTTCTAACGCAGCCAGAATACAAAATAGCTGATCCCATTTGCACTTTCCTCTTCTCTGTGTTCGTCCTGGGCACCACCATTACCATTCTAAGAGATGTCTTCCGCATTCTCATGGAGGGTAATTTTCAGATTAATTAATTTACTAAATTACAGTACAATTACAGTTGCATTATTCTCAATGACTTAAAATACGCATGCAATGTCAGTTTATTTTTTAGTAGCACAGTGATAGTACACATGGTGTAATATTCTCTATTTAAAGGTGAAGTGTGTAATGTCTACACCCCTAATGACACCAAACTAAATTGCAGAAAAATGACTATTTCCAAGCAAATTTCCCAAACACAATCCAGTCCCACTAAGGTCAAAAAAAAAAAAAAAAAAAACTGCACACATCATCTTTAAATGCAAACTATGAATCCCCTCTATCCTTGTAAACTCAGTGTCATGTGTCTGTGTTCAGGGGCACCCAAAGGAATAGAGTTTAATTCAGTGAAGGAGGTGCTGCTGTCTCTGAAGGCAGTGAAGGCCATGCATAGCCTACACCTGTGGGCTCTCACCATAGGCCAGAGTCTGCTGTCTGTTCACATAGCTATTGGTACGTTCAATAAATAACACTTGCTTCACAGCTCAATTATATTGTTATTATTTTAATGTTCATTTGTCTTGTTGCTTATGCAAATTATTGATATTGTTTATCTAAATCTATTGAACATGTTATTTGATACATCAATTATTTTATTTTATTTTAGTGCGAAATGCAACATTTTAAAATAAAATATATTTTTTAATTTTTAAAGTCCCCCTTTAATTAATAATTTTATCCCTTAACTCCTCTTTGATCACCAAAATTATATATTTAAACTTATATGCCTTAAAATAGCTTGAATTTAATGCTACACCTTTGCTTCATTTAGCCTAGTTTAAGCGGCACTATGAATATGCTTATTAGCCCCGCCTCCACTCGCTTGCACGAGATCAGAGATTCATTCGGTAAACACTGCACAATGATATCGCTCTTTACAACGTTGGACACATAACGGTAATTAACATGATTAGCCTTTTGCTTGACTACTTTATCAAACAGCTAATATTGTGTTGCTGCTAATGTTACACAAACCATGTTCCCATTCGTCATCTCAGAGTCAGACAGCTGCCTTCTAAAAATAAATCAGTATCCTTACAAACGCTTTGGACAACTCAGAACGTCAGTGGAGAAAGTCATATAGTTAATCATAACATTGTAATTTACATCATACACCCACTATATTGCTAAATTTTTCATATCAACAGAAAAATATACCTGGATAACCTGACTTCTCTTGAGACTCCCCTGCTAGTTCGCTGTTAATTATATGCTAAAGCCAGCAATCACGTTGACGTGATTGGCTAAAAGGTAGTTTGTGACGTATGAAACACCACCAGTGATTTCAAACCGCGTTTTTGAAACTGTCTTTGGATCACTGCAGTTTTAGGGTACGTTTATCACGACAACAATATGCTTAAAACGGATAAGTTTTTCCTTTGAGTTTTTCGCATACATATGACGCCACTGTCAAAGCGATCCTTATTCATAAGAATCCGTAAAAATGACTAAAAACGGTGTATTCTGCTGGCAGGCCATTAGATGGCGATGAAACACTATACTGAACGTGTAACGCGCATGTGCATGACGTCATCGTTTTCACAGATTCGCGTTTTTGTTGTTTACACTGAGACTTTCAAAAACTTGCCCTTTGAAACACGTTTTCAAAAGTTAGCATTTTCAGCCCACCAAAACGCCGTTGTGTAAATGAATGGCCAAAACGCATAAAAAAGTTTTCCGTTTTTAGTTGAAAACGGTGTCTTGTAAACAGCTCCTTAAAGAGAATATACTCAGTAATGGTGTTGACTTATGAATTTGCACATGGTTTGTCTTTAAGCATATTAAAAACACCACATAGACATATAAACAACATTAAAAACCTGATTTTCACCACAGGGGGACTTTAAATGATATATCAGTCAAATATCAATTTGCATGTAGCCATTTAGCTATCAATTAGAATTTTATCTACATTTTTTGTAAAAGCTTGATGTTATAAAAATATCAAGCTTTTACAGTCATATTTATTTATAATACAAATTATGAAAAGTCTTTTTGACCATGGGGGACATTCGTTCACAAACACAGAAATTAGTTGATATATGTATCTGAATTCCCAACTTATCAAAATTTCTAGACACAAATGGCATCTAAGAATGATAACAAATCCTTCTGCATGTCATCGTTTAATTCATTTCAAACATGTCAGGTGAACATTCAAGCACAGAATAGTCTATTTAGGCTAAACAAACCTGTTTTTTCTTCATTTTAGAGGAGAATGCTGACCCTCAGAGTGTCTTAAAGGAAGCAACTGAACTCCTTCAGACCAAATTTGGCTTTTACAGCACAACCATTCAAGTGGAGCCTTATTGCGAGGACATGATCCACTGCGCCCAGTGCCAGGACCCTATGGACTAAGTTGTCCAAGTGCACCGGTGAGGGGAGGCTGCCTGTTTAAAATGTATGCACACATATTAAGCTTCATTGAGGGTCCAAGCCAGAAATGGAAACACTGTGCAAATGTATCATCTACATATCATTACGAATATGTACATGCCAAATGCATTTCTATCGACTACCAAGGAAACAAAAAAGAGATTTCACACTGTGCCATCTTAAAAGTGCATCAGTTTATGGGAGGAATAGCTTTAAAATGAAGTGGTGTGGTTTAGCTTCACATACTGTATGCAAAGATAAAGTAAACCGAGCGGCAGAACATAAATATGAGGCCTGAAGGCATCACTGTGAGCCTTTTTATTGTGACTTTGCAAGGCTTTGCTTGGATGGCTGGCATCGTACATTATTGCAGAAGTGTACTGTAATTGCCTGTCCGTGGTCTTGGGAGGGTAAAAGATGGGTATTGACGTGACTTTCTTAAAAACAATTAGAATGGGGTTTATTATGCCCCAGCCAGCCTTACGTCCGCTGTCAGCATGGTTCTGTAATCAATGTGAATGTCCGCCAAACTGCGGCATGGTGTTGCAGGGCTTAAAAAGAGATTCTGCTCAAGTGTAATTATGGATTTTTTCGGAGATCTCTCACTAATGTCTTGTCTCGTGGTACAATGCTATTTGCAAAAGCAAGTGGGCGATTAACTCTGTTCTTTCTCACTGGCTGCGATAGTTAAAGACCAGTTGTGGTTTTTAAGCTTGGCTTCATGCGACTTTTGAAAAAACAGTGGAAACCAAATGAGAGATGAATGAACTAAGAGTGAAGTGTGTAAATTTAAATACTTTATCCCAATTTCATGAGCAGAGACCAGAACAAGTAAAACATTTAGAGGTTAATATCCCAACAAATTCTTTTGTGGCGGGACTATCTGTGATAAACTGTTTAGCAGGGATTTGACTATGTTTGGATTAGCATACTATTACTACTTTGCTACAATTAATGTATTGTGTGCACTACCCTTCAAAGTTTGGGGTTAGTCATATATATATATATATATATATTCAGCTTTGCCATCGCAGGAATAAATTTCATTTTAAAATATATTTAAACAGAAAACAGTTATTTTAAATTGTAATAATATTGCACAATATTTTTTACTGTATTTTTGATCAAATAAATTCAGCGTTGGTGAGCATACTGTAAAGGCCCGTTCACACCAAGAACCATAATTATAAAGATAACTATTCGCGTTCACACCAACAAACGATAACGGTCTGTTTATTCTAAGCTCAAGCGCTGCGGTTTCAAAGTGTGTACAACATGTTTTTGCTGTTCTTGTTGCATTTACACGATTTTAACCAGTGTAAGTGTAATCGATCTAAACTAACAGTGAATTTACCTGACTAAGTCAGTTTAATTGAATAAAAACAAAGCCTAGTCTTTTTTCACTGCAACTTCAAACTAGCGCTGGATACCTGAGGTAATTTTATTTTACACTGTTTACTTCGTTTACTTCGCATATTTCGTTAATACTTCTCACCATTTATTCCGAGGGAATGACCGATTGTTTTCTATGTATACATTTTCTTTAAAGTATTCTTGAAAAGGGTGTTTGACTTGTCAAACATTGGTGGCTTTTTCTGGACCTTTGGCTATTAACTTCTCCTCAATGTCGTCTGCCATTTTAAATGCGCGAGCTCTTAAATTAGAATGGATTCTGATTGGCTGCCAGTGTTTTATCGTTCAACACAAAAAAAAAAAAAAAAAAAAAAAAAAAAAAAATCATTTTGAAAGTGATCCCAGCGATATCGTTTTTCTATATCGTTATAGCTGTGGTGTGGACAGTGCCATTCTTTTATATTTAGAACAATTTTTAGACCAATATCGTTATCTTTATAGTTATCGTTCTTGGTGTGAACGGGCCTTTCAAAAACATTTTAAAAATCATACCGACCCCAAACTTTGAACGGTAGTGTACGCTATACACAGTATGCAAATATCTGTGTGTACAGTATAATTGACGAAATGTGCATTATATCACAGAGGAAATTGTGTTGGGTAGCCTACTGTATATCATTTTCATGACTTATTATTTGATCAGTCTGTCAAAAGTGATTTAAAATGCAATTTAAAATTGTTTTTAGATGATAACTGGATGCCACTTGCTGATTTATACATGCAATTTAATTAGTACTAACATACCAACTATACTAATACATTTATGTATTTATAGAATATTATATTTTATATTACAGTTATATTTCATTCTTGACTCATTATTTGAACAAACTGCCAAAAGAAGACATTTACACACAAAATGATTAAAAAAGGAAAACCAGTAGTATATTCAGCACACACTGCACAATATTCAATAAGCTGCTATTCCAAAGATAGCCAGTGACTAATTTGTTTGAACAATGATAGATAAGGAAGGGGAAACCTGTTGGAATTTTGCAGTTGCATTGGGTGGCGACGTGGCGCTAGTGGGACCGAATTTACACACTTCACCTCGCAAGGATGCTGTTGTGGGTCACTCTTTTTTGTCAAAGTCAATCATGCTACAGTCTATACATCCCCATACGCTCATGTCTTCAGACTCTGTGCTGAGGTATAGGGAAAAAGAATAGCTTCTAGTCTAGATACACACACTTTTTGCACAGGATTTCCATCTCTGATCTTGGTGCTGCCACACTGCCGCAATGACTCTAAGACATTCCAGCAAGTGGTGCAACACGTTTCTCATGTCTCTGCAGTTCAACATGGAGGTCATGGCTGTAACATACAATAACAAAGCACATGGTTTCCATTTTCACTGCAGTTTTCATTTAAATGTTTTTTAAAAATTATTATTTTGGTAACAATTTTCAGAGCCCCTAAATGTGCACTAATGTTCATTTACATAATATGTGAAGATTTTATATAAATATAACACTGAATATGATTTGAGACTAATATAAGACACACTTGACAGATAATTATTGTGTTTTAAAGCTTGCGTGTACTGATAAAATGTAGCCGTTGTGATCTGTTGTGGTGTTGTGAAAGAGTTTTAAGGGTTTGCTTGCATGGTTGCTTTGTTTGTTTTTTACGTGTCTGCGATTTAGATGGCCAGTAATCATAACTGATCAACCCAAGGACCTCGCAATCTCACTGAAAGACCTTCATTAAATTCTATATTTTGTCTATTTGTTTTGATAAAATGAATATATATTTTAAAATTGAATATCACAGTCATTTATAAGAGAGTGCGAACAAATTATAATATGAAAGGACCAATGCATAAGCAGTATATTTTTGATAATGTTGGTGGGTTGGTGTGCCAAAGTTCTACATTATAAAATTGAACATTTAGAGCAATCACAGTGATCTACAGTGAAGTAAAAGACTATTTACTATGATTAGAAAGTCGGTTATTCCTGTTATGCGGAGCTATTTCTATTAAAGGGTTTAGCAGGCTTTCAGAAATGTGCTCTGGCCACATTTACAGTAGACACGTAAAGGGATTGTTCACCAAAAAATGAAAATTATCATTTATTTACTAACCCTCAAGCCATCTTCTTTCAGACAAACACAATTGGAGTTATATTTAAAAATATCCTGGCTCTTCCAAGCTTTATAATAGTAGTGAATGGGGCTCAAGATTTTTAAGCCAAAAAAAGTGCCTTCATCAATCATATAAGTAATCCATATTGTTTTAAGGGTTAATAAAGGCCTTCTGAAGCAAAGCGATGGATTTTTGTAAGAAAAATATCCATATTTAAAACTTTATAAATGATAATAACTGGCTTCCGGCAACGGCCGTACGGGAGTCTAGTTCCGGCAGAAGAGTGAACTTTGACTCGACGTATTGACGAATGTGGAAGAGCAGAGGATGAAGCAAAACAAAACACCATTCACGAATTAGAAGTCTAAAATTAAAATTCTTAAACAGAAATGTTGGAGGATTTCAATATAAAAGAAGAGTAGCTTGAGTTTGTTGCTCAGCCCTATTTGTTTGCACCGCGAGAGGTGTCTACTCTCACCTAAGCTTACGCTACTACTACATCCTGCATCATACATCAGGTCAGAGGTCACTCTTCCTCTGGAACTAGACTAGCGTGTGGCCATTGCCGGAAGCCAGTTATTATAGTTTATAAAGTTTTAAATATGGATATTATTCTTACAAAAAGCCAGAAGGCCTTTATTAACCCCTGGAACTGTATGGATTACTTTTATGATGGATAGATGCACTTTTTTGGGCTTCAAAACCTCAAGCCCCATTCACAACCATTATAAAGCTTGGAAGAGCCAGAATATTTTTTAATATAACTCAAATTGTGTTCGTCTAAAACAAGATAGTCATATACACCCAAGATGGCTTGAGGGTGAGTAAATCATGGGATCATTTTCATTTTTGGGTGAACTATCCCTTTAAACTGTATTTAGGCATCTAAGGTTGATGCAGCCTCACATCTCTGAGAAACAATCAATGATCAGATATTCTTAAAGTAAAACACATCCATAGGATGTCATAGTCACATAACAAAGGAGTGGAAAACAACCTCCTGGTATTATTTTCTAGAATTGGGAAAAGTTCAATAGGCTAGTTTGAATATTGCACACGTAGCATCACAACTCAAAAGATGAGATGAACGTGATGAATCCAAAATCAATTTCAGATGCAGGTGCACTCAACCTAACGAAAGCTTCGAAATTGATAGCAGAGCATGAGATGGTACATCATTGGTCATGTTTTTGACATGTTCTGCATTTTGTGTCGTGAACTGAAAGACATTAATGTTGTTCTGTGGAAACTGTAAATAATCTACATGATTATTTTCGTCGTGCCTCAGATTTGTGGATGTGTATATAAACTTGCTTCTTGTATAAAGTTATCTGTCTATAGAAGTACTGTGTGTAAATGTTTTACAGTTATCCTGTATGTGACCACATAAAACCACTATATAAACAGAAATTAATGATGGATATTTAATTTTTACATGCTTTTAATTTTATATGTGTCACATAACGTGTATGATTTTTGTAAGCTGTAATAAAATCATGTAAATCAAACAAACTTGCACTGTCTCCCTCATTAATAATTACATCACAAGTTGATAATTAGTAGTACTGTAAATATGCAAAGCAATTTTATCTAAAATGATGGTGAAACAATAAAATTACACTTTCTTGGTAGCTGTAAACAATTCAGTAAACAGAACAAAAGAAATATAAATTTACAAAGTATGAATATTCACAGATAAAACATCCAAAAACCACTAACTAACCATATACAGAGCCTCACAGTGAGACTAAGATATTTAAATCAACACACTAAATTGAAATCCACTACAGACATAAACAGCACCGTTATAATAAGCTTCCTTATTTAATCTCATCAGAGTGACCACAGCAGCATTAATCTGACTGGCACCTCTCCAAATTCCCATCACTGGAGTCAATTATATTCACTCACACATAAATGAGCTCATGAATTATGAGGCGGATATCAAGGTGCATCTGATCTTAATGACTAACGAATGAGTGCTATTGGTTTAGGGACAACATTAACTCACATGCAGACTACTGAC
This sequence comes from Elopichthys bambusa, assembly GCA_037101425.1. Classification (NCBI taxonomy): domain Eukaryota; kingdom Metazoa; phylum Chordata; class Actinopteri; order Cypriniformes; family Xenocyprididae; genus Elopichthys; species Elopichthys bambusa. The sequence goes on along the minus strand of CM074445.1, from coordinate 24,214,848 downwards.
AGACTCCATGATGCCCCTTACAACTCTGGCTAGACCTGAGTAAGAAGAATGCACAAGCCAGAAAAGAGGTAATAAAGACTTTAAATGGGGAAGGGGAAATAATAAAAACAATAACAAAGGACAAGAAAGATCAAGATGCAACATTAAAGCAATAGTTTTGCCAAAAATGAACATTTTGACAATCTACTGACCCTCATGTCATTTCAAACCTGGATGACTTTATTCCTTCTGTGGAACACAAAAGAAGAAATGTTCACTAATGTAATCTTTTCCATATAATGAACGTGAATGGGGATCTGGGGGCGGTCAAAAAAAAGTTACAGAATTAAAAAAAAAAAAAAAAAAAAAAGTCCATACAACTCAAATACTTCAATAGTTTTTCTATAAGAACAAAAACAGATCCAAATTTAGGTTATTCACATTTAATTTTGTCCTACACTGTAGCTCTCATCTCATTTACAATGCTGCACTGTGATTGGACAAGTAATCGTCAATGATTGGTCACCTTGCATTGACGTCAGAACTAACATACTGTATCTAAAGACTGCATATTTGAATATATGTAGATGTGGACAGTGAATGGCAAGATTTTTTGGTTTGCTCATCACAAAATTAATGTGTGGCTTCTGAAGAATTATGAATATAAACATTTCGATGCTTGTGTCATTTTGGAGCTTGAATGCCCCTACATTTTCATTAAATGGAAAAATATGCACATACATTCTTCAAATTTCTGCTTTTCTGTTTCATGGAAGAAATAAAGTCATACAGGTTTGAAAGGACATGATGATGACGTTAAAGTTTTGGGTTAACTATTTCTTTAAAATTGAGATTCAGGAAAAGAAATGCTAAAAGTAAAAACAACAGATTGTGATATGATAGATAAGAGAACAGGCTAGCAAAAAGCAAAGATCCAATCCAATGTTTTCGCACTAAATATCAATACTCTTTATGTTTCATCACAATTTAACACTGAACTGGAACAGGAAGGAAACGGAGCATATAGCTCCTCATAAACAAAATGGGTATAAGTGCTGACGATTTCATTGTCCACACATACTTTGAAAAGGACAACACTTTGAGATAATGATACTAACCTAAAAACATTACCAACTTCCTGTCTGAGCTTCAAACCAGTGCAAAGAAGTACAGTACAGCTTTTATAGCTTTGTACAGCGCTAAAAATGAAGCGCACAAAATATAAAAACGGAAATATATACAGTGGCTTGTATCAAAATAGATTTTGCTTCTTTCATTATAAGTTAAATAAAAGTGGGCATATCATCAGTCATTTAAAAATAAAAATCCCAAAGTCTCAGCCTATTATGACATAATCCATTTTAAGATGGAGCTGAGACTAGTGCACTTGTACTGTATCCGCTGTGCTGTGACGAACAGCTGTGGCAGAGTCATCAGACTCCTGAGACTGGAACATGGCGCTGAACTGGGCTTGAGCCTCACGCAACTGCTTGAACATGACAGAGCAGCTCAGTCCACGTGCACAGTGCACACGCACCAAGCCTGACTGACCGCCCGACAACATCCAGTTGTATGCATCCATGTTTGGGTTAAAACGGACCTGAGAGACAGAGAGACAGAGAGAGAGACAGAGAGAGAGACAGAGAGAGAGACAGAGAGAGAGACAGAGAGAGAGACAGAGAGAGAGACAGAGAGAGAGAGAGAGAGAGAGAGAGAGAGAGAGAGAGTAAAAACACTACATTTCTGAAGTAGACAGTTTGCATGTCATTGATTTGAATCATTCACATCACTTAAGTGGCGAGTAGCTTGCATTTGGCACTTGGTTAGTGTACATTTTGGCCCCTGTGTATGTATATTTATGGTCTGAATCTCTACTCAGATTAATTAGTAATTACAAAAGTCTGTTTAACCTTCTGTTCCTGCATGTCCTCTGTGGGTCACTGCTCTATACTGCCAGCAATAAAGCATTTTAGCACAGCTCTAATCGCTCTGTGCATGTGGCTCTGCTGAACAATAAACACTTCTCCTGCTGGAAGACAGCCAGTTCTGCCTGTAACTTCCTCCTTGGACAGTTTTATTTCCAAAAAGGTGTTTAGGATTAAAGGGAGTATATGCAAACTTTTATATTTATTTTGCACTACAGCTCACAACAAAATATCTGTTTGTCTTTTTGTCTGTCTATCTATCCATCTATACCCATCAATAAAATTTTGGTAACACTTTAAGGTTCCATTGTTAATATCGAATAACTGTGTTAGTTAACGAAAGAAAAATACTTCTGAAGTATTTATTAATCTTAGTTAATGGTCATTTTAACATTTACTAATACATTATTAAAGTCAAAATGTATATATAAATTTATATTAAATATATATTATGTATGTATATATGTATAAAAATGTATTATTCAATTTGTTTATTACATTTATTAATTTATTTAATATATATTTTATTATATGAAATTTCTTCAACTTTATATTATATTTAATTTTTTATATTTTACAAATTATAATATCAGTATAACATTATGAATGTCTAATCTAATCAAAACTGAATTTCTTAGTAGAATTTTCTTACAAATTTACACTATATAGAGCAATAAAAAGAAACCATTACATCAGTAAAATGCAACTGGGCATTTTTTTTTTTTTTTTTTTTTTACAATATTTTTAACCATAAATGATCAAATGTTTCATTGTGCAGTGTGTTATTCAGAAAAACCCACCATCTCAATCTACACAGGCTGCTTTCCTGCTCTCCTCCCATCATCCACTCTATATCCAGAGTGACATTTTCCTAATTTTACAGGCCATTAGCTTCTGTCCATCTTCTTGCTTAACTCTTAGCAAACCACCCGCTCTCTCTCTTTCACTGGCCAGTGCAAATACTCCAGACAGCAGTGCACTGACACTGCTACATACAACTATAGCTTGCCCAAAGCGAGTAACAATACACCTAATACAGGTTTAGTCTCCACAAGGTAACTGCTGATGGATCACCTTATGGGAAACATATACTCATAACATGGTGAGTATTTAGATATTAGAATGTGTACATCACTTTTCTTCTTTTTTTCTTTCTTTCTTTTTTTACACAGCTCTCTCAAATACTTGATTTTGATTGGTCTACAGCAGCCCCACCTGTGGTCTTGTAGCTGGTCAACTACTACTAAAAATTCTGATGGGATTTAGCATGGTTATCCTGGCATAAAACAAGCATCAGATACAGTTGGCATCCAGTTTTTCAGGATATTTCACAGCTCTACACTAATAGGTGTCAGCGAGGGCCTCAGCTGGGCTTGTTTGCTGTTGTATAGATAAATGTGATCTCACCTTGTAGAGTGCGCTCAATGGCATCTGGTCCACTTTAGCGACACCTTTGACCTCATTTTGATGCAGGTGCTTCATCATGGGCCGATTTTCACACTTAGCAAAGGTCCCCTGAGAGATAGAAAAAAAAAAACAAGGTGTGAACACCAACTCAAGCTAAGAGACTAAGCACTAAATAGAATGTACAGTTACCACCACTTATTATAATGGGTATCAGCAACTACTTCACATTACAATCCATGTCACGTTCAAAACCTCACAATATCATAAGATCGCGACTGAAAATCTAGTTTCAATGATCTGTCTCACAGTTTGAATTACTTGTGTATGGTACAGTGCATCACTGACTATGTTCACACAGCAGCAGAAAAAGGCTGTCCCACTCACAAAACATCTTACTTCCACGTCGAAAAATAAGTTGGATACATTTGATCAATTCATGCATTCCCTGGGAATCAAACCTATGACCTTTGTGTTACTAGCATTCTGCTCTACTATTAATGCATTAAAAATGAAATTTCCTTCCAACTACTGCAGTTGATCAAACAGTGCTCACAGAGCAGTGCTGTCATTCAGACCTTTGTTTTTTTGCTGCCTGAATGTGTGTGTACGTGCAAGGATGACTGAGGAGAGTTAAATTATCCCAATTCAAACAGCTCTTGCCTGCTCCAGACCATGGCCTGAAAGCGGACATGTGCAGCGCACCATGGATGGACGGACGGATGGGGGTGGAGCGCTGGAGCGTGAGACGGCAGAACAGATGGAGCATCTCTGTGATGGGGGTAGGCCTCCAGGCGGCTATGACTTTAAATTAATGAAGGGTGCAGAACTTAATCAACATATAACCCATGAGATGCGGGATAAGGCAAGGCAAGGCAAGGCAAGGCAATTTTATTTGTATAGCACATTCTATACACAAAGTACTTTTTATATAAAGAAGAACCCAATACATAATAAAAATGGAACGCATAAGAATTCCGCTATCTGGATGGAAGAGTTAGGAAGTTTCAGGGAGTTTTTTGTTGTCCGTCAGAGCGGATCTAAACGGATCTATCCATCAGAGCAGAGGGATAACTATTTATATTTGTCAGGTAGCTGTGCGTTTAAACAGTACCCTTACAGACAAATCTTCCTGGACTAACTCCATCCAGAGCGCCATCCAGGGATAACTCTACTCAACTTTGTTGTCCGTCAGAGCGGATCTAAATGGATCTATCCATCAGAGTGGATCTAAATGGATCTTCCTCACGTGGAGGGATAACGGTGAAAAAATTTGTCAGGTAGCTGTGCGTTTAAACAGTACCCTTACAGACAAATCTTCCTGGACTAACTCTGTCAGAGCTCCGTCCAGGGATAACAAATGCTTACTTCCTAATTCTCCCAGCTCTTTCAACCAGACAGCAAGATTTAAAGTGCATTAAAAGTCAGAAATAAAAAGATAATACATAAAAGATTGATATAAAATGCATTAAAAATGAAATAAAAACAAGAAAAAGAATTAAAAGAATAAAAAGATAATACGTATAAAATAAAGTGCAAACAGTTCGGACATAGCACAGTGCTCAATCAGTAAATGCATAGATAAAAAGATGTGTTTTGAGTCTGGATTTGAATGTGGCTACTGTTGGAGCACATCTGATCTCTTCTTGAAGCTGGTTCCAGCTGCGGCTGGCGTAACAGCTAAAAGCAGACTCTCCTTGCTTTGAGTGCACACTTGGTATTTCTAAGTGACTTGATCCTGATGATCTGAGTTATCGGTTAGCTTTATATTCTATGAGCATATCTGCAATGTATTGAGGTCCTAGGCCATTGAGTGATTTATAAACAAGTAAGAGTACTTTAAAATCAATTCTAAATGCAACTGGAAGCCAGTGCAAGGACCTGAGGACTGGTGTGATGTGTTCATGTTTTCTGGTTCTGCTCAGAATCCTGGCAACAGTGTTCTGTATGAGCTGCAGCTTTTTGGGAAGGCCAGTGAGGAGTCCATTACAATAATCCACCCTGCTGGTGATGAAAGCATGAACAAGTTTCTCTAAGTCTTGACTGGAGACAAAGCATCCAATTCTTGCAATATTTTTGAGATGATAATATGCTGATTTAGTTATTGTCTTTACATGGCTACTGACTACTGACTATTATACTGACTATTGTCTTTACATGGCTACTCTGGATAAGTCTCAGAGGGATACGAGAGAAAGGGGTGCCACTACGCTAACACGCAGACAGCACTCCTGGACTCACGACTGTGTTTCCTGCACTTGCTCAGGTGTGCTGGGAAAACAAATAAGCGAAATAAATCCAGTCCGGCCACGGCCCCTGCACAGTCTGCATGTAATGATCTGTGGAATAGGCTGCAGTACACAGTAGCTATCAAACACAGATCATAAACACACAGCCACTATCATATACACACATTAGTGAGGCCAGTAATAGTTTTTTACATGGTCTTGCAAACACATACTTACTAGTCAACTTCGTTCGTACACAGAAAAGCATACAGAAAATCAGGTGCATATCTATTATTAAAACTGGGGTTGGGACAATAAATCGATTCATCTCGATTCGTGGATCAATTCTGAGATTTTCAGATTGCATCACGATTCTCTCTCGAATAAATTCTGAGCTTAGTTTTTAACAGTAGATGGCACTCTAGGCTAGTTTTTAACTGCATGCTCAAATGCTCACGAAGAAGAGCGCTCGTGCATTCGGCCAAGTCTGAGAACGTAATTGCATATCAGAATGCTTTTATGACGCTAGATTAATGTAAACAGCCCATTGCAAACACCCTTGTAATTTGCTTAAATCTTTTTGAACTTTATGAATGATTATTTTATTGAAGGTTCAAGTGGTTTGTGTAAGGAATTGGAAGCAAGAAGAGTATGGCTGTTTCTAAAGCACACAGTGCCATCTGCTGTTCTAAACTAAGTTCAGAACTGATTCGAGAGAGAATCGCGATTAATTTGGAAAAATCTCAGAATCAATCCAGAATCATTTCTTGATTCACGATGCATCAATTTATTCAGGGTTTCCACTCTAAGCCAAATGCCAAATTCCCTGACTTTTCCCTGACTTACACTGACTAAAAAGCTGAATTTCCATGACCTATAATTAACTGAAATACAGGTCACTGTTGTGCTGAGCATGGAACAGACAAAAATCAGACACAGACAGTATTTTAAATCCATCCATTTGCAAGCTTTATTTACTTGTTCACAGATGTTTTTAGTACAAAACTAAGTTAAACACTCATACACACTACTTTTTTGTGCTTTTACCTGTTAAATGCACTTTGATATTTTTCTGTACTATTTCTACAGAAATTAATTTTTTTATGCGTTCAGGGGTTAAATGCTTTAGAGGATTTTCTGTTTCTCATCAAGTTCATCATTCTTTTGATTTTTTTCTTTTGATTTCTTCACAATTAGTTTTTGCAGACTGTCTTAGACTGTTTGACACTAGGCTATTTCTGTAAATGGTTGTTATGATTATTTAAATCTGAAATAAATAATTAATAATTATTAAATAATTAAGTCCCATAATATTTTTCCTTCAGAAGTAATGTTGGTAGTTTATCCAATGTGCATTTATTAATTAATTCATATTTATTCATTCTACCATGGAGAATAAACGAAGGTAACGGCTACGCGCAACCAATTTGAAAATTCTGTATGACTGCCACTAGGGGGCGAAATGCGTCAATCGTGCAGTGAAAAGGCGGCTTACAGTGTCCTTTTTTTTTTTTTTTTTTTTATTTTATTTAAAGCTTACCTTGTCCTAACCAGACATGACAAAGCTACAAGACGACAAAATCAATCATAAATCACAGCCAATCATAACAGCATGTGGGTGGGCTCTGTTCGCAGCTAAACACGAAAACCAAACAAAATTAAACCATAAAACATTATTCAACACTTGTTTGAGCTTGAGGTAAATTATCTACTGTTGCTCTCATAGTGGCTATTAAAGTCATGCAAAATGATATTCAAGAGACTGAAATGAAATAAAAGGAAACAAGAACGTACAAATTGTAAGTAATACATATTTTTCTTTGTGCATTTATGTCCTTGTTCCCTCTCTGTGACCTAAACTATTAGCTGCAAAATCCCAGAAATATAGAAACCATTTCAAAAATAGAATTCTTTGTCGTGTTGCATCTGGTTAGGACAGTCTTTGAAGTGGTCATTTTGTAGCCAAAGCTCTTGAAATGTACATTTTTCTGGCATGTTTGCCTTAGTTAACAGGTACAGGTGACTGCATTTGACTTAAGTTGACAAGCGGGAAGGGAATAAAATAGCCTAGCCATAACAATACGCAAAAAAAAATGTGATATAGAAAAATTACATTCTGATAAATGGAAACTAAAATTTGAAGCGACAAATAAAAATCTCTGATATTCCATGACTTGGACAAAAAAAAAGAAAAGAAATAGAATTCCCTGATTTTCAGTGTCTGGAATAAACCTTTTAAAATGCCATGATATTCCAGAAATTCCATGACCCGTGGGAACCCTGTTTATTGTCCCAGCCCTAATTAAAACTGGGGTGGACATGTCCCTCCCACTTCCAGGAATTTACCCCACTTTTTTGGGTAAATATTACTAAGAGCTTTATTTTGTTTGGTCGAAGGGCAAAGACAAAAATGTAGCCGGGCCAATAAAACGACAGCTTCAGCAAACCCTGATATGGCTAGTGCCCACCTGCTTTTCAACAAATCAGTTATGGATATTAACAATACATGACCTAATTAATATTCATGAGCCAAGACAATAAGGTTTACAGTGCACCCCTAGCTTATATGTGTATACGCAGAGATGTGTCATGAAGAAAACTGCTCAACGATGATAACATTAAACAATGATTGCACAAAAAAATTATCTTGTTGAGTTTCTCACCAGGTCCAAGTCGTGAAAGTGGAGATAGTACTTTTTGACTGCTCCTTTGTAGGTCAATGGCTCCTTCCCAGGATTATTTGTAGCGTTTTCCATTTCCTCCTCCTCCTGTTCTTCATCTTCAGGCCTCTGACCGGGTTCAAACTGGACCATGTCAGTCCTGTACACTGACTTTGGGGATTAAGCAAAATGGTTAATGTTAATTAAAGACTTGTTAATGTTAATTAAAGACTGATATGTGGGAATTCAATTAATGATAAAGAAACATACAAATCTCCGACGTCTGATATTGTTGGGGTCAATATCCATTCGAGGAAGCATAGTAAATAAACAATCTCCTCCATTGTCCGCAATGGCAAAAGTGTTTATCCAATCAGACATAGAAAGGCTCTGAAAGAGAGAGTTGTTTTGTCATTATTAGACCATTTTGACTATATTAAACTATGTAGAGACACTCTTGTGAAACTTCCACCTACCCAAATAGTGGCTTTTCTAGGACACACAAAGTAAGGCTTGATTCCAACGTAACCGGAATCAAAATAATGGACTCCATGTTGCCCAAACCTACACAAAGCAAAAGAAAAAGATGATTTAATAAAATTATAAATACTATGCCTGACTTAAAACTTAATATTCAGAAGAGCAAAATGTTGTGGACTCACGTGGCAAAGCAACACTCTTGAGCCATCAGGATGCCACTCCAAAAGAGGGGCCAGTACACTTCAGGGGTCAGGCAGCGCTTTACTGCCAAAAGAGGCACGTAGGCTTTCCTCACGTCCCACATTTTAGCCATGCGATCATCTCCGACCGTCACCAACAAGTTACTGCCCAACAGAAGTAGATAAAAACATTATGTAATTCTTGCTTTATGTAATTCTTCATCACAATTACAAACAGATCAATATTTTTAACAATATTCACAGTAATCTTGCTACTGACATGCTCTACAGGTACACCATTCAAAAGTTTCATTAATAAGTAAATATTGTGAAATATTTTTACAAATTAAAGTAGTACAAATAGTACAAATTAATTCTATTTTAATATATGTTAAGACATAATTTATTCCAGTGATAGCAAAATTTTTAGCATCATTACTCCAGTCTTCAGTGTCACATGATCCTTCAGAAATCATTTGAACATGTCGAATTAATGCTAAAAAAACATTTCTTATTATCAATGTTGAAAACAGTTGTGCTGCTTCATATTTTTGTGGAAAGTGTGATACATTTGTTTCAGGATTCTATGATAAATAGAAAGTTCAAAAAGACAGCATTTATTTGAAATAGAAATCTTTTGTAAAAAACATTATAAAAGTCTTTACTGTCAAAACCTAAATCCTACTGACCCCAGATGCTCTCCTCGGAGCATCTGGACAGTAAAAGGGCAGAAGAGACAGCTGATCCACCCCCTCAAACCCTCTTGCTTGAATGCATGCTAGGGCTGCTTGATTATGGCAAAAATCATAAATCAAGATTATTTTTGGTCAATATTGAAATTTCACTATATGAGAAAAAGGTCCTCAAAATAATTACATAAGGCAAGTAAACAATCAGCAATACAATAAGAACAAAGAAACTAATTACAAACAAAACGGACAAGTAAATACAACAGAACGAAGATACAAATTAAATTGTGTTTTAAGTTTTTCAGGATGATGTACAGTGTTATTCAGATAAGTAATAGCCTTCAACAAAAAACTGAATGATTAAATGTAAAATAACACTGCATAGTCTTACTGTACACATTATTTATAGATTAATCCTTATTAAAACTACTTAAGTTATTCAGTCAAGATCAGTGAGTGATTTTCCTTTGTCGTGTATTGTTTAATGACAGACTGCAGCAGGTATATTATGCTGCGGTCACTTTAAGAGCTAATGCATGGATCCAAGAATTTTCTGAGGTTTAGGTATATCTGAATTCTACATGAGCAGTCACATTTAAAGAGCCTAAAGCACAAGAAGAACACAAGAAATCGCCACTTGATTTCACTAGCCCCCTGTGGGGCAGTGGGATAGGGTGTCATTTTCTAAATTAACTTCTCTGATACCGCTTACAGCAGTCTCTTATAAAGGTCACAGTGCTTTAAATCTAAATGCTAAGAACAGGCTGTTGAAACCACTGATGCTGAAACAATGTGGGATGCTGAAATATATTTGACCTAGACTGCTTCTCTGTTGCTAAATGAGAAAACTCCATGGGCGGGCTGTTTGATAGCATGAATACCATACAACTAATGGCATACATAAATATTTAAATACACCACAAATACTAATGAAACGGATGATATTAGACGTCATATGAGGCACTGGGTTAGCATAACAAAAATTTTCACAGTTTATAGTCTGGTAAGGTCAAGAATCTCCTTTTTAAACAGACACTACAGTTAAAAAGTTTGGGGTCTGTATGTAATGCAAAGCAATGTCTCACCTAGAGGCTTTACACCAGCTCAGGGTTCGGATGTTCTCGTCGTGGGCGTGAAAACAGTGGTAAGGGTAGAGAGACACAACTCCATCTGGAGACCTGACTCTCAGTAGCGTAGACTTACTAGCAAGATCCCACAAACCAACCAGACCTGGAAAAGAGAAAGTGAAACATCACAAATGTAAAATATTGCAACATACCAAGATATTTACATCTTGCAATTCTCTCTAGAAGAACAAATAGACCTAAAGACAAAACATGAAATCACCATCATAAAAGCCAGCTGCTAAGAGGTTATGTGGTTTGACATGGAGCCAATCCATAGCAAAGCACAGGCCACTTTGACCTTCATGATCTGCCTGGTTGGAGCCCATCTTCAAAGAAAGAACTTTTTTCACCTGCAAACACACAACCATAAAACAGGTCAACACTTTTAATTCAAAATTAATGGTATACATAATTCAGGGTTCCCACAGCTTTTGACCAATGAATTTCCATGACTTTTCCATGATTACCACATATGAAATATTCTACTTTTTTTTTTTTATAAAGACTACTCTACTCTGTTTTTGAACCATTTTAGAGCTGAGCACACCCTAAAAATGTATATGCACTTTAAATTTCGATGTTTTATGACAATGCTAAACATTAGAGCAAAAATTGCTAGAAATTATGTATTTTTATAAAGAATTTATTTCTAAAAAGACTAATATTTTAGAGCAGTTTAAAAAATGTACTATAGAAATTCACATTTACATAAAATATAAAAATAATGTATAGAAACAACCCACTATAGAAATTACAGAACCATATTAATGAAAATATTATTATTTAATATTTACACAAAATACAGCATATTTTATTACATCACATTTTTAAATTCCGTGGTTTACCTGTTAATCACAACAGTTTAAAATTTGCTTAATAGTCAATATTTCTATAAAGCTATTTCCTTCTGCAATTATCCAAAAAAAAAGTCTGGATTAATCCTCCATTTTGTTTGAGGAGGTCTTTCTACCATGACAGCTAATTTCCAGAGGATCATCTCTTGGATGCTTGAAAATGTTACGTAGACAGCCCATAAAATGGCCCAGAGGAGCCATACCCAGAACAGTGAAAAGCCACTTCAACTGTGAAATTGAGCTACAGCAAAATGACACGTCAGATTCAAGCAAACATTCCAGTGATCTCTTGCCATTCTACCATTACGTTAGTTGCAATGAATGTGTAATATGTCACTTAATGTGTGGAATGAAACAAAGACTGAGGTCTTATCTGTAAAAATAAGAAGCATGCTGGCAGAGTGGATATTGACCTACCCGGCATATCAGTGGTGCTTGGCTGGTTTCTCCTATTGGAAAACACATAAATGTGTTCAATGCTGTGCACTTATAGATAGGAGCATTACTATTCAACACATGACTGCATTTATCAAAGAAAACAATCAAAGGAACAAGGATCAAATGACATGTGCTTAACTGAATAATGTAAAGTATGAACAAGCAGCAATTTAACAATGTCATCATTTAAAGGGGTCAAATACAGTGCATTTTATCTTATACCTTAAGTTAGACCTTACCTGAAGTAAGACCGCCGTTCATCTTCGGAACACAAATTAAGGTATTTTTAATGAAATCCAAGAGGTTTTTTTTTTTATCCCCCATAGAAAGCAACGTAATTACCGTCATTCAAGGTCCAGAAAAGTAGTAAAGACAACATAAAATAGTCAACATGACTACAGTGGTTCAACCTTGTTATGAAGCGATGAGAATACTTTTTGTGTGAAAAGACAAAACAAAAACAACTACTTTATTCAACAATTTCGTCTCTCTCATAACATTAAGGTTAAACCACTGTAGTCACATGAACTCTTTTAACAATGTCTTTAGTACCTTTCTGGACCTCAAAAGGTACAGTGTCACTGCTGCCTATGTGTGGTTCAGAAACCCTCAGATTACATCAAAAATATCTTAATTTGTGTTTCGAAGATGAACAAACGTCTTACGGGTTTGGGACAACATGAGGGTGAGTACTTAATGATAGACATTTCATTTTTGGGTGAACTAACCCTTTAAAAACAGTCATAATTTAGTTTATCATCACCATTTTCCACTTGCTCTCCTGGACCATTAGAATCAAATGGGCTGTTTTTGCTACTATACCTTTAAGACTCCTGAAAATGAATGAGTAACAGCGCTTTACTGGGCAAATTGGTTGTCATTGTATGACTGAAAATAAACCAAAACCAATTTAACACAATCAGTACTACAAACGAACACTGAAAAAAACTGAAAATTTGAATCAGATGTCTGTCTATATCTGTATTAATGTAGTGGTTGTGCTTTTAAAGGGATGAATTTACATAAATACATTTTAAAATATCCCTTAGGAGAGGATTTCACAGTGAAACTGCTTGCAGCACTCTGCAACGTAAAGCAACACCCCTAAAATAAATAAATAAATACTTAATTAAAATACTAAACTACTAATCTACTAAAAACTTGGTGCAATCAGTGTTTCTTAAATGAAAAAAAAAATTTAAACAGTCATTCATATTCTCATTAAGCAGAGAATATAAAAGTGCTAGAGGTGTTGAATGGAGTCACGTGTATAAAACTGTATGTGTCTATGGACAGACTCTGTGTACATGGAGACAGAGTGTGTGTATGGGAGTAGAGTGCAGAAGTGATATACAGCCACATGGCTTCAGGTCGGAACCGTACAGAGCGGTGACAGGTCGATCAGGTCGATAAAGCATCGCACCTCTGATCCACTCATTCTGGCAGCGTGGCAGACAGCCCTGACCAGGGGCCCTTTCTCCAGGCTGACTAAGGTCTTTTTGATTGACAGGCCAGGAGGATACGGGTGTCAGGTATTGGGCTGAAATTCATGGCCTCAAACACTAACAACTGTGTAGCGATGCATCTTTTTTGTCATTTCAATTATAGATCCTTGTCTGATGAAAACAAGCCAGTAAATTATCTCCATTGAGAAGGGAGGAGTGAGCGTCTCTCGTCACCTTTTACAGGACACCCTTTTACTCCAGAGAAAACCTATTTATAATTATCTACCATAAACCTTCCGAACCCGAGGACATAATGGAAAGTAGGAATGTGGATAACTGTTTTATCACTAGCTTTCTGAAACGTCTATAATTGCTACTGTCAATAGACAATCCAATAATCAATCTACAGAATGAAAATGGTCAAATGAATGTTCATGTGATCTATATAATAAAATGAACTGCATGAAATTAGAACAAAATGTTTAATAAACAAAAACCGAAAAAAAAGAAATACAAAAACAAATGAAAAGCAATAAAAACCAAAATATAAAATATAAAAATAATATTAAAAAATAAATTGTTGTTGACTTCCCTGCACAATAAATATTAACAAAATATTAAAACCTAAAAAATGAATAAAATGACAATAAACAAAAATCAATAAAAACAAAATAAAAATGATTTTTAAAAAAAAAAATTAAAAATGACAATAAACAAAAACAAAATTAACAAAAACAACTAGAACAAAATATAAAAATTAAAAAACAAAACAATAAAAAGATAAAACCAATAAAAAAATAATATAAAATAAAAAAATAATTTCCCTTAATATTTATATGCACAAATATTAACAAAATATTAATAAATTACCTAAAAAAATAAAGACATCAAAAACTAAACAAAATAAAAAAAACAAAAGGAAGCAAAAAAAGATAAAGATATAAAAAAAACAAATTAAAAACAAAATGTTTTGCCGGGTCACTGACCAAAGACTCCTGGCGAGTGAGTCCAGTAAGAACCACAAACCGAGCCATGAACAGCCTGTCAACAGAAAACCAAACCCATCCCAAAACCAGTGTGGAGATGTTAAACTGGTGGAGTGTGAGAAGCAATTTCTGTAGTAATATCCATAAAAAACAAAGAGCAGCGAGAAAAGGAATAGCTTTGTAAAGGTCATACAGCACTTTTTTAGTCAAACAATATCCAGCCATTCCTTCCAAATTCACAACACAGATAGAAAGATAGATAGATAGATAGATAGATAGATAGATAGATAGTGAAGAAGAAGAAGAAATAAAATGCGAGTGGTACAGTCCTTGCCCATTTCAGTCCAGATCTCAGTGAATATCTTATCATTTAAAAACAAATACACATTCTTTTTTTCCTTCTCAAATTCCCTTTTAAATTCAAGACTCCAGATAGAATTGATGCTCACTAACAGCTTCAGTCCTTTGAGAGAAAGAGGTCTTTAAAGAAAGCATTTGTTACATCCAAACAGTTCTTCTGGCCTCAGGAAAGTGTAATTAAGAAAGAATTAAAACTTAGAGTAGGATCAATGAATTAGAAGTTTGCAAACAGGGAGAATAAGACACTGGCAACACTTAAGAAACAGAGACGGTTCATTAATGAACGTGGGCAGTTGGCTTCTTATCTCTACTGGAGCAGGGCCCGAGTCTACCACACAGAGGGCCCCTGAGGGACCAGAAGAATGGACCATATCACTACTCAATAACTAGAGAAACCTAGTACAAAAGCTGAATGTCTGAATGATAAATAGTGAGGATGGCCATGAAATGGCCCCTGTTTACTAGTGTATTAAAGTAAGTGGACAGTTTATTACTCATTCTGTGGTATAAGAATGAGGATCTGCATAACATCTATTTAAAAGTATTTCAATTGCCCAGATCTGGAAGCACACGCACGCACACGCACACGCACACTTTAAAATTCCATTATATTTCCAGGATTTCAATGGCCACGAGAAACCTATAAGAATATTGTCTTTATTGATAAAAACATTAAATAAGATTATTTTTATGATTCAATTTTATTTTTATTTTTAAAATTGATATACATTACTTTTCAAAATGTGGGGGTCTGCAAATGTTTTTGAAATTAGTCTCTGACCTCTCCAAGGCTGCATTTATTTGATAAAAAAAAAAAAAAACAGTAAAAATGGCAATATTATAAAATATTATTACAATTTAAAATTTTCTATTTTAATATATTTCAAAATGTAATTTATTCCTGTGATGGCTAAGCTGAATTTTCAGCATCATTACTCCAGTCTTTATCGTCACATGATCCTTCAGAAATAAATTAATAAAAAAAAAAAAAAAATTTCATTATCAGTGTTCAAAACAGTTTAATATTTTAATAACTGCTTAATATTTTTGTGGAAACTGTGACAAATTTTTTCTGGATTCTTTTATGAATAGGAAGTTTAAAAGAATACCATTTATTCGAAATATACTTTACTCTTACTGTTACAATTTAATGTGTCCTTGTTGAAAATAATTAATTTCTTAAAAAACAAACAAACAAAAAAAAAAAAAAAAAAAAAAAAAACATACTGACTCAACCTTTTGAATGATAGTGTATATTAAATAAGATTTGTTTTTATTAAATTACATGTCATTCAATAATTATTTAATGCTATTCAAATGTACTTTTTAAAATGTAAATTTATTCAAAATTTCTAATTTTATATATTTAAATTAATATTTATTCATATATTAATTAGTAATATAACATTATTAACAAATCAATAAAGATCATAGCAAACAATTCTGTATCGTAAAATGGTGCAACAATAAGCTGTGAGAGAAAGATTTCACTGCCGGTAAAGGCTGCTGTCAGGCCCACCACAAAGCAGAAATGTTTCCATGATGTCAAACAAGACTGCTACAGAACTCTGCCATGTTAAGTTACAAATTAAATCTCAGTGGTATGGAAACAGTTAATGCATCGTACCGGGTTAAACCTGCAACCTTTCAATTAGCAGCCTTGATCTTTAACAAGTACACTACATAACTCAGTATAAATATACTAGCTGCTCTTGAGATGTGATGGATTGTTGGCTGTATGCACAATCAATTAAAATATGATATGCATTCATCATGTTAACCTATGGCTGGCATCTGGATACAGTGAGTAAACACAGTACCAGCAGATCAGTGCTAGAGGGAGCATAATATAATAATAAGCTTGCTATACATGTTTCTTGCAAAGAATTTAATTTAGTCAGAAACACTGATATGCTTGAATGGTCATTGGAAAAATATGTTTTTGCTTGCAGAATGGTCAATAGCTCATAAAACAGGAGCGATCAGTATAACTGTAGATAAGCAACATTTCACTGCTGTGAAAAGGGGGGCCTCTAATCAAACCCTCCCTCCTTTTTTCTAGCTCTCTCACTGTGACCGTGATGAATGAGAAGCCCTGGGAGGGTAATCTTTTGCAAACACACACAAACAGTACAGATAATGTGTGTTTAAGAGAATAAAAGAAAAGAGGAAAATAGGGAATGATGCAGTTGATGGCAGGTCATCAGTCTGTTCTGAGCACTCCCTGAGGAAAAGGCATTATGAGCTCCCATGGGACAACCAGCCTATGCTGGCCATTTTATCAGTGCATGTGCCCTTAAGATGTGCAATGAAATATAATAAAATCCTCTGATCCACATTTAAGAGCCTGAACAGCTTTAAAAGACATTAGTTTGAAAGCCTGTTGTAAAATACACTTTGACTAAAATTGTAATTAGACTTACAGGGTAAAATGATAATAATAAAAATTATTATTATTAAATGAATTAATAGCTGAATGAATGAAATCATACAATTATAACAACAATCAATCAATCCATCAATCAATCAATTAAATTCACCTTCCAAACAATTTCAGAAAATTCAGTTTGTTCTGTCTTAAACTATGTTTTCCAGTGTTTGTAAAAAATTAAGCAAAGACATCATGCGAGATAGATTAGTGTGTGTTTAGTGCTAATGGGAAAAAATGCATTATAACACTTGGTTTGGGACTGTTCTGTCATGTGCTGCCCTCTTCTGGAAGGAACAACACATTGCACATGAATTCACTGAGTGTTTCTAAATCATGAGAGTCCAATCAGGAGTGGCCACCTTCCATGACAGTCTAGTCTCAACCGGAATTAAACATCTGAACAAGCTAATCAAGGTCTTTAGGATCACTAAAACCTTTGAGGCAGGTGTGTTGGAGCTAAACGCTGCAGGAAGTTGGCCCTCCAGGAGAAGGATTGGATACCTCTGTTCTAAAAAACAGCTAAGTGTCACACAGAGAGAGTTCAAATAGTCATGACAAACTAGACTTTGATTGTCCTTGGTACAAGTATTTTAAGCAGAACTGATATGACCCCATTAAAGAAATAAGAAGAACAAGCAAAATAATGCATTTCACCATTCTCTTACCTTTACTTTGGTGGTGTGCTGCAAGGGCTTCTGGGTGTGGAAGACTGTAGACACTGATGGTTCCATTAGAGAAAGCTGCTGCTAGAAGACCTAATCTAGGCATTTGTGGAGCCTGACAAGAATGAAAACGCAGTCATTTACATTTATGTACACCACAATCACAACTTGTATAAAAAGAAAAATAAATAAATAAAAAAAAGATCGGAAAAAGTATTAAGAAAAATGTTTTCACAAACAATTAATTTGAAAGCATAATTTACATACATTTTTGTTCAATACAAATGTACCATTTTTTTTTTTTTTTAAAGGTATACTATGTAACTTTTGGCCGTCTAGTGTTTAAAAACAAAACTAAATGCATTTTGTGGAAGAACATTGTTTTGGTTGTGCTTTGGCTCTGTGTGACTGTACGGACGAATATGACCCTTCACAATAGATAATGAACTCTGTTAGAGAGCAACATACGGCAATTTATCTGTTTAACTTCAATAAAATACCTTACTTGTGTAATTAAAAACACCATCTCTGTCACTTTTACAATATTTCAAATCCCTCAGTTCTCGCCATCTCCAAAAAGCCAAGCCAGTGGTGATTCTCATTTTATTACAAGCTCTGTGGCCTTCTCTTTTTGCCAGCAGATTCTCTTCTGTTTGCGGTTTGTTTAAAATGGTTAATTCCCCGGAGGTTCAGGATTTAGTACGCTCGATGTCAACCTTTCTCGCTTATTGTGACAACTAACCTATGCCACTCCCACACCATACACATGTCAAAACAGCCGGAGTGTCTTTTCCCTATTTATGGATATGACGAGTCACTCACGGGCGAGAGATGTATGTATGCAATTTCCCATTAAATACATCCTGACAGGTCTAAAATATAAACAATAATATGCTTACCATAGTGAATCAGGGTAAGACAAAAACACATTTTGGAAGAAGGATTAAAAAAAAGTTACATAATGTACCTTTACATTTTCTGAAGACTTTTTGGGTCTAATGTCATTTCTTACCTTTCTGCTGGTGGAGGGCAGCTCCCACACTCCTGCAGGACACCACTTTATATTCCAGATGCATCCTTCATCTATTGCCAGAGCGTATGCTAGATGAGGAGCAGTTGAAGGCCTGAAGTGGAGAAAAAAAAATAATAATCAGAAATTACTATTTTATTCTAAAGCCCAACACAGAGTACATATTTTCTCTTAAAACCAATCTGTAAGCGTCTTATCTTGGTCACCTGCTTTTACAATGAAGGTCTCCGATGTCCCACAGCTGCAGTAAGACAGGACCTGAGTACAGCTGGTTGATTTTGTGTTTGTCGTCCATGCCTTTGTGGCAGTAGATGGCGGCATACTGTCTTTTTGCTGCCCCGTCAGGACATGGGCACCACTCCATGGACCGCACAGGACCCCCAACAAAGAACATAGCGTCCCAGCGCTCAGAATGATGTGGCAATGATTCAAACCTGCAGATCAGCAGACTTTTTAGATGAGAGTAGATATAGACTACCGTTCAAACTTTCTATTCATCAAAGGAAACCCTGAAAAAAACCCCCAAAAAACCAAAACAGTTTCCACATAAAAACAGCATGACAGTTTCAAACATTTATGGTAAGAATTGCAACCTTGGTGAGCATAAGCGAGTTCTTTTAAAAACATTAAAAACCTTGCCGACCCCAAACTTTTGAATGGTAGTGTACTAATAATGCAGTGGTGTAAAGCACGCCACCACTGGACTCTAGAGCAGTGGAGACGTGTGAATCACACTTCTCTGTCTGGCAATCCGATGGACGAGTCTGGGTTTGGCGGTTGCCAGGAGAATGGTACTTGCCTGACTGCACTGTGCCAAGTGTAAAGTTTGGTGGAGGGGGGGATTATGGCTTGGCTCCTTAGTTTCAGTGAAAGGAACTCTTAATGCTTCAGCATACCAAGACATTTTGGACAATTTCATGCTCCCAACTTTGTGGGAACAGTTTGGGGATGGCACCTTCCTGTTCCAACATGTGCAGTGCACAAAGCAAGGTCCATAAAGACATGGATGAGCGAGTTTGGTGTGGAGAAACTTGACTGGCCTGCAAAGAGTCCTGACCTCAATCTGACAGAACACCTTTGGGATGAATTAGAGCGGAGACAGGCCTTCTCGCCAACATCACTGCGCTTCTAGAAGAATGGTCAAAAATTCCCATAAACACACTCCTAAACCTTGTGGAAAGCCTTCCCAGAAGAGTTGAAGCTGTTATAGCTGCAAAGGGTGGGCCAACTCCATATTAAACCCTACAGATTATGAATGGGATGTCATTCAAGTTCATGTGCACGTAAAGGCAGGCGTCCCAAAACATTTGGAAATAGTGTATTTTAGGTCAAAGGGAATGACTAACAAAAAAAAGTTTGGGAATTCCTGTACTAGATGAAATTAATTGTAACATATCTCTTATTAATAATGGCAACAATCACATAATGTAAAAAATGTTTGTATGGAAGAGACAATGACAGCAATTGTCAGAGTCATTCATTTGGGATGATTTAATCACTGTCAGTAACTATTTTTCCATCCAAAGTTGCAAATTTTACTTATGTGCAAAATAGGAATATTGCATAAAACATTTGAGAATAATGCACCATTTCCATCCCATATGTTCAAGAGTACAAAATCGTCACTTCCTGGGAAAATGCATTATCAAATCATTTTGATTACAGACTATTGGCTCAGACATTTCAGAATGATCAAACCAATAGTGAAATTAAGTTATCCAATCACATCCTCTGTTGAGGCAAAGTCACATGAGTTTTTTTGTTACCCATCAAGGGATTTATTCGGGATCTATTAACAAATGTATACGCCTCAACTGAGTGCATAAGTTTTGCTGAGAAAAAGTCTCTCTGACAGCACGCGCACATAGCGAAATGAGTTGACTTTTGCTGCTTACTGCGCTTCAACGATTTAAAATTACTTGTTTTTAAACCACAATACTTAAAAATGCATGCAAACGATAAGCTTTCAAGACTGTGTAGCACAGCAATGTCACATGAGCTTAACAATAGAGACAATAGTCCAAAATCTCTACCAAATTTCTACTGGTTAATTGTGTCTACTGGTATATTGCCCACCCCTAATGGAAAAATAACTACTGCGAATGCCATTTTAAAGAACCAAAGTGAATTAGTGGAAGCTTACAAATGATCTCTTACCTTCTCACGTTTTGCAGTTTGATCTCTCCCTTGATTCTTTCCCGCGTAAAGGTAAAAGAGGCAGATTCTTTCTCTTGGGGTAAATATTTTTCAGCCTCACTGTTAATCAAAACAAACACCTGTTAAAATAACAATTTCTTTGTTTCCATGGATATTATGTGGTTTTTAGCTACACTAATACCTGTTAGACAGGAAATGCCAATCTTTGGCAGAAGGAATCCATTCAGGAAATACCCAGGGGGAGAAGTTTTCATCCCGGCTAGCATTTAGTGAAAGAAGGACAAGTAACATCAAGACACAAGTGATCCAGATATGAATTGCTAAAATGGTTATTCTTACATAATCTTGTAGAAAGTGAATAGCTTACAAAGTTTTGGTCCTACTAAAACAGTTCCAGACAGGCTCCATGACATTGTTAGCCAAGCCGTTTGGAAGCATACAATGCTGTTGAGCAGAGCACAAATCAAAAATTAGAGATATGGAAATCAATGTCAGGAAAAAGCACAAAAAAGGTTAAAAAGTATCGGACTATAAACTCACATAATTTCGTCTGGATGGTCTGCTTCTGCGCTCCACCTTCAAGCTAAAGTCTGGCTCTGAATCTTCTTCATCTTCACTCTCTGCCTCTTCATCCTTTCCTGGGGAAAAATCCTCATCATCTTCCAAGTCGCTGTTATAATCTGGAGTTTTCCTTTTCGTCCCCCTTCCCTTTGCTGCATTCTTTTTCTGGGAGGTGCTGTCCAATTCACCAGAATTGGGCCTATCTTTTGTAGATGGAGTACTGAGATCCTTGGTCAGGTTGTGAAGATAATCTAAAGCACTAATCAAGATGAAAAAAATGAGATGAATTAACAAGACCACTATTACAAAATTAGGAGCCTATCAGAACAAATCAGATCCTAAAGAAAATAAATCAAGGAAAATAACAACATAATTTAAATACTAAAGGCACAATATGTTCACACAATAATGAGTGTCAGGTTTAACTGGACTGCAGATAGTTAGCAAGCAAGAAGCAGGTTTTTGTGGTAAGCATGTTGCTTTTCCAATGTGGAATAACCAAGTTCAAGTCCTGATCAGAACAGCACTGATTTTACTAGAGCAAGATATATTTAATCCTGCAATATATACTATACTATACATTTATATAATCTATACATGCTGTATAGATTTGGGGAAACTGCATAAAAATGTAGAGCATACACTTTAGCAGCTCTCCTCTTGGGCCGACCACTAGAAGTGAGTTCAGAAGTATCAGAGACTGCTGAATTGTCATGTTGTTGTGGAGTCTGTGGAAGGGTCTCCTTTCTCCTCCTTTTGGCAGGGGTCTTAGATCCTGGTTTCTTTTGGGTTCCTTCGGCATTAACTTGGCTTTCCTGGTCCACAGCTGGGGGAATCTGGGAGGCAGGTGTCTGTCCTAGGAAAGACAGTCACAATAATGATTCATGAATGCAGTGGAAATTAGATCCATTTCTAAGGCATAAAGAAAAAAAGCAATTTCAATCACATCATGAAGGTCAAACATGCCTTTTGGCAGTACTAGGCTCTTATCTAATGACAAACAATTTATATAAGAGCATAAAAAAATTGTATCTTGAAATAAAATAAACATTGAACACTGAAATAAAATATTAAAAACATATTTGATGAAACTAAAATAAAACAACTGGAGTTGTTCTTTGGCCACTTACCAGACATTTGCATCTCTGACTCCATCTTTTGCGGCTCTGAATCCTGAGTCGCTCCTTTACTCTCATGGTTAATCTGGTCATCTGTGTTTTTTTCACATGGCAGACCCATTTTTTCACCTTTCTGCTCGGCCGACTTTAGGGCAGCTGCTGCCATTAATACCTGTTCTTTTACAGAACTGCTCCCAGCACAGTCTAGAAATAAAGAAATATGTTAATTTTATATTCAATGGATTAAATCAAATGTGTGCAAAATAGAATAGCAATAAAAGCATGTTCAAGCAACAATTAATCAATTGCCCTGATATTACAAAAAAAAAAAAAAAAAAAAAAAAACGTATCCAAAAAACCTTGGTATTCTCATGACATAACACTTTTCTGGAACTTTTTTGTTAGTGTGACACTAAAATTATAATAATCCACGCATGCGCAAAATCAAGACGAACACTACATTGAGCTTGCTCAGTTATGCCAAACAATAATCACTCAAGTAATTTAAATCTCATACAGCAAAATAAATAAATAAATATATACATTTGAGAATACGTTGTAAAAAGCTCAAAACGGCTTTTAAAATAAGTGTATATACTGCCTTGAGTTGATAGATGTTGCTTCTCCTTCAGAAGTCCATTATCTTCTAAAAAATAACTTTATAATAAGAAACACTGAAAGACTTGCTCCCATAAAGCTCAGGAAAGACATGGGCTTTTTCTCTAGACTGACGGCTTTTAACAGTGGCTCAGGCTGATCGTCCACCCTTTCCTTCAACCACAAGGTCTTCAATTCACGCGGGTTCGAATCCAACTCACTTGACACAATGAAAGACTCACCGTCGTCAGACGCCCACTGGATACAATGTTCCCGATCCCGATTTAAACTGAAACACTATTATTCAGTTGTGCTGTACAGAAATAAGCTGCATTTCTATGAAACTCTTCGGCTAAAGCATTTTTGACACATCAGCTTGCCGTCGCCGCCATGTTTTAAGGGTCGCCCATGACCTCGTTTGCTCATTACCGCCCCCTATCCAACACTGACACTAGAGAGGTTTTAAATATGTGCGTGATCCCGCCTGACCACGAGGTGGTATCAATGTGGTCAAGCAGAGTAGAGTATTTTATTTCCATATGTACAAGTGCACTCATTTACAAAAACAATATACACCCCTTCCTCTTATCCTCTGCTATTTGCAGAAGTAATTGGTAAGTTTCTTCAAATCTTAAAATGTATGCATAACAAAAAAAGCTGTGTAATCTTTTGGAGGTGTATTTAGATAATTAAACCTCCTGTGCAAAATTCCCAGTAATGGACGAAGTACACAAATCAAGTACTTGAGTAAAAGTACAGATACGTATCATAAAATATTACTCAAGTGAAAGTATTTAGTGCTCCTTTTCAATTTTACTTGAGTGAAAGTACAAAAGTACTTGATTTTTAATGTACTTAAATAAAAAGTACTGATTGATGAATGTTTATTTTGTAATTTTATATAGGCCTCTTATATCATTTAATTTTATATTATATATTTTATATAATCCTACTGCTCAAAATAATTATGAATGATTATAAATTGTCAAATATAAAAGAACACACACACACACACACACACACAAAACTGTTAATAATAATATACATTTAATATTCAGTATTAATATGACATTGCTGAACACAGAAAAAAAGTCACAAGCTAACATATAAACATTTTTTGTCTTGATTATTGAAATGTTAAATACATTTACACCTAAGGAGGACTACCTATTTTACATTTGTAAGCCATTTTTTTTTACTTTGTGCATATGTGTGCATGTACAGTTTCTCACAGAAGTGAGTACACCCCTCACATTTTTGTAAATATTTTATTATATCTTTTCATGTGACAACACTGAAGAATTGACTCTTTGCTACAATGTAAAGTAGTGAGTGTACAGCTTGTATAATTTGCTGTCCCCTCAAAATAACTCAACACACAGCCATTAATGTCTAAACCGCTGACCACAAAAGTGAATACACCCCTAAGTGAAAATGTCCAAATTGGGCCCAATTAGCCATTTTCTCTCCCCGGTGTCATGTGACTCGTTAGTGTTACAAGGTCTCAGGTGTGAATGGGGAGCAGGTGGGTTAAATTTGGTGTTATCGCTCTCACTCTCTCATACTGGTCACTGGAAGTTCAACATATCACCTCATGGCAAAGAACTCTCTGAGGATCTGAAAAAAGAATTGTTGCTCTACATAAAGATGGCGTAGGCTTTAAGAAGATTGCCAAGACCCTGAAATTGAGCTGCAGCACGTGGCCAAGACCATACAGCGGCTTAACAGGACAGGTTCCACTCAGAACAGGCCTCACCATGGTCGACCAAAGAAGTTGAGTGCACGTGCTCAGCGTCATATCCAGAGGTTGTGTTTGGGAAATGGACGTATGAGTGCTGTCAGCATTGCTGCAGAGGTTGAAGGGGTGGGGGGTCAGCCTGTCAGTGCTCAGACCATACGCCACACACTGCATCAAATTGGTCTGCATGGCTGTCGTCCCAAAAGGAAGCCTCTTCTAAAGAAAGCCCGCAAACAGTTTGCTGAAGACAAGCAGACTAAGGACATGGATTACTAGAACCATGTCCTGTAAGACCAAGATAAACTTATTTGGTTCAGATGGTGTCAAGTGTGTGTGGCGGCAACCAGGTGAGGAGTACAAAGACAAGTGTGTCTTGCCTACTGTCAAGCATGATGGTGGGAGTGTCATGGTCTGGGGCTGCATGAGTGCTGCCGGCCCTGGGGAGCTACAGTTCATTGAGGGAACCATGAATGCCAACATGTACTGTGACATACTGAAGCAGAGCATGATCCCCTCTCTTCAGAGACTGGGCCGCAGGGCAGTATTCTCAAACACACCTACAAGATGACCACTCCCTTGCTAAAGAAGCTGAGGGTACCTAAACCCTATTGAGCATCTGTGGAGCATCCTCAAACGGAAGGTGGAGGAGCGCAAGGTCTCTAACATCCACCAGCTCTGTGATGTCGTCATGGAGGAATGGAAGTGGACTCTAGTGGCAACCTGTGAAGCTCTGTTGAACTCAGTGCCCAAGAGGTTTAACACAGTGCTGGAAAATAATGGTGGCCACACAAAATATTGACACTTTGGGCCCAATTTGGACATTTTCACTTAGGGGTGTACTCGCTTTTGTGGCCAGCGGTTTAGACATTAATGGCTGTGTGTTGAGTTATTTTGAGGGGACAGCAAATTTACACTGTTATACAAGCTGTACACTCACTACTTTACATTGTAGCAAAGTGTCATTTCTTCAATGTTGTCACATGAAAAGATATCAAATATTTACAAAAATGTGAGGGGTGCACTCACTTCTGTGAGATTTGTGTTTTCATAAAGACAGATGTGAAGTTTTCTAAAAATTTGTGTTTTACAAAAAATACTGATGCATCTCAGTAGGCAAACTTATTTTGTGTCATTTTAATCAACACAACAGCTTATTTTGAATGTTTTCAACAAACTCAGTTTCTTCCCCTTGCATCCAGGAACACTTCCTCAAAGCACAATGTACCTTTATACTAAAAGGCTAATGCAGCATAGATCACTTTCACAAACCCAACTATTACAGATTATCATGTCAGTGGTGACAGAATATCACTTAACATATCACAAAAAACAGCAGCATTCATGAACATTGTAACATGCAACTGTTTCAATAAGTCGGTCACTGGTCTACTGTAAAACTTGTTAGAGGTGCAGCGCATGAGGCAGAGCTTACAGACAAATAAACATAATGGTCTACTACATTCAATTTACATAGATATACTTGTTAAAATATAAAATATTTAATTCCAAAAATTAAATAAATAGTAAGGTCAAATTGTGATATTACTTTCAGAGAAGTTTTAAAATGTTTGCTGTGGCAGCTCTTCCGGTCAATAAAAAGGGAAACACAATTCTACATCCTACAAATACAAACACTACTGTTTGTATTTGATGGAGTTAGTAAGTTTAAAAAGAAAAGAAAATAATACTTTTAGTCAGCAAGGATGCATTAAAGGATTAGTTCACTTTCAAATTAAAATTCTGATAATTTACTCACCCCCATGTCATCCAAGATGTCCATGTCCTTCTTTCTTCTTTCTTTTCTAAAAAACTTTGACCTGTGGAGGGCAGTAATACACTTAGCAACGTCTACACTGCTGGAATTCTAATAGAGAAGAAGAAGAAGAGAGCTAGTTTAAGACGAGCGTTTATGGTTAAAACGTATGTAATTTATTTATTTATTTATTTTTTTTAAGAAAATGAGCGATGGTTTCTCTAGATAAGACTCTTATTCCTCATCTGGAATCGCGTAGAATGCGTTGAAGCTGCACTGAAACTGTCATTTTGACCTTCAACCGTTTGGGGCCAATGGAAGTCTACTATAAGGAGAAAAATCCTGGAATTTTTTTTTTTTTTTAATTAAAAACCTTAATTTCTTTAAAAAGAAGGACATGGACATCTTGGATGACGTGGGGGTGAGTAAATTATCAGGAAATTTTTATCTGAAAGTGAACTAATCCTTTAAATTGATCAAAAGTGACAGTAAAGGCATTTATAATGTGCTGATCTTTTGAACTTTCCGTTCATCAAAGAATCCTGAAAAAAAAGCATGCTTTCCACAAAACTATTGAGCAGTACAACTGTTTTCAAAGTTGATAATAATAAGAAATATTTCTTAAGCAGCAAATCAGTGTATTAGAATGATTTCTGAAGAATCATATGACACTGAAGGCTGGAGTAATAATGCTGATTTCAGATTTGCCATCAAATTACATCTTAAAATACAAAACAGTTATTTAAAATGTAATTATATTTCACAATATCATTTTTTTAAAATGTATTTTTGATGAAATGAATACAGGCTTGGTAGGCAAATTCATAATAAAATCTTACCGACCCCAAACTTCTGAACAGTAGTTTATCTTTTTAATCTTTGGATGTAAACATAAGAAAAATTCCATTGTGGAAAAGGAGCAGGAATGATTTATGAATGACTTCCAGGTTGCTGGCTGGACACAGGCTTTGTGAGGGGCCTTCTGAGGGCCCATTCGTCCTCTGCCTCTGATTCGCTGCTGGAGCTGGAGCTACTGCTGCTACTGCTCGGACTGTCACTGCCGCTGAACTCATAGCAGTCTTTCTCCTGTCTGCTTTCTTTCTCTTTCCGTCTGTTTTGCCCCTCCTTCCTCTTTATTTCCACTTTTCCAGGTGTTGCTGTTCCACTTGACATGGGCGCCGTTGACATCTGTCTATCCTTCCAGGTGCTGGATACTTGGGGAAAACTGACAGCTGGATTTGGTGAGGGAAGGTCTGGAGGCTTCATGGAATCTTCCTTTGGCTGAGTCTTATGCAGTTTATCTAACTTTGAACTCTTAGACTTGGACCGAACAACAAACCAGTCCTGTGTAAAATAATAACAGTGAAAATATTTGGTCTAAAATGTACATTTTTATGATATAAAGGAGCATAAAATACAAAGCATTGTGTTTATTTACTATTAAGAGTTTTTATTTAATATTTTGAATTGGCTTTTATTTTTATATTTTCAGTTTTTAGTGTAATTTTTTAGGGATTTTGTTACCTGAGAATGAATGGAATTGATGTGGTACTTGACTCCGCTTTCAGAGTTGAATTCTTTCTTACATATCAAGCATTTATACTTCCCAGTCTCAAATTCACCCTGCAGAGAAAAGAAAAAAAAGCTTCACCATCTCTTCATAAATGAATCCTGTTCCAGAGAAAATCCAATTATGAACAAGAAAAGTATATATGACTAAATTAGCATATTAGAATGATTTCTGAAGGATCATGTGACATTGTAGACTGGAGTAATGACGCTGAAAATTCAGCTTTGCCATCACAGGAATAAATTGCATTTTAAATTTTATATATATATATATATATATATATATATATATATATATATATAAAGTTATTTTAGTTTGTAATAATAATTTACAATATTACTGTTTTTACTGTATTTTTGATCAAATAAAAACAGGCTTGGTGAGCCTTAAAAACAACAACAAATTACTGACACCAAATTTTTGAACAGCAGTGTATAGTATTGCTGCAGTATATAAGAATTTATTCCATTTAATATACCAAATATCCTGTAATGTAAGCATTATGTATAATATATTAAAAAGAATAGCAAGTCATTCCTTACCAAGGTACATAACCCAAGATGAGCCTTTAGACCAGATACGCTGGTATAGAAGCAATCACATCCCTAATATGATGAAAACACAGATGATCATTTTACATTCAAATCATTAATTCACTGAAAATCTTTCCTTTTACATAATCCTACATTCATGCCGCAAATGCAAAACTTTAATAAATGCACCTTTAAGTTTAAACATAATGGTGAAATAACAGTTTATGCATGATGTTCACACCTTGTTGGGACACTGCACTTTTTTATGCAGTTTGACTTCATTCTTCCACTTCCGCAGAGTCTCCTGGCTGAAAGCCGGCAACCCTGGACGAGAATACTTCAGCTACATGAACACAAAAATACCATAAATGCCTTTAAAAATGAAGGAAATGTCAATTCTTTATTCACAATTGTTATTCATTCTGTGACAGAGAAACTAAAACCTTTTAGTATGCGAAAGGTGATGCAGCCTTACCAAAAAGAGCTTCACACAGGTTCTGACTTCTTCACAGCCCTGCAATTACAACATGTTTGACATATATAGGTTTAGCAGCACCTTCCTGTCGTCTGGTACCAGGTCACGCTGGACTTTCCTTTTGGGCCATTCTTTCAGCAGCTCCTCACTGGCAATCTCCCTCAGGTGGAACACGGCCACCTGCGCCGACAAGCGTTTGGCCCGTCCGCTCGGTGTACGCTCTGGGATGGGCTCTTTCTGTGTCTTTACCTCCTCTACTTCAATTTCTTGTGCCATCTGCAACGGATAATTGTGTCAGTTTATTTGCAGAAACTTCAACAGCCTAAATGAGAATCAATCATGTCAGAACAGTTTATTTATACATGGAACTGAGTAATAGTTAGAAGGACTCACCGGACTGTGTTCGTTCTTGAGGTGGTACTCCAGACCCGCTCTAGAACGATACGCTTTTCCACAGTGTTTACAGTTCATTAAGAGTTTCTCTAGTTCTGACGCCTCTTTGCCACATTTCTTCATATGGTACACATAACCCATTATACTAGTAAAACTTCCTGTGCAACCCTAAAAAAACAAAAAAAACATTCAGTTTCTTTTAAGGTATTTAAGGGTAAGAACAGTACAACAGCAATAATTCTAAACATCCACAATGCTATATAGTCATTTAAAATTGGATTATTATTATTTATTTTTTTCTCATATTATCTTCCTTTTTTATATTTTTCATTTTTACACTACTGTTCAAAAGTTTTGAATGTTTTTGTAAGAATTCTCTTGTGCTTAGCAAGGCTGCATTTATTTAATCAAAAATACAGTAAAAAGAGTAATATTGTGAATGTTATTACAAATTAAAATAGCTCTTTTCTATTTTAATATATTTTAAAAAGTAATTTATTCCTGTGATGGCAAAGCTGAATTTTCAGCATCATTACTTCAGTCTTCAGTGTCACATGCAGGGTTGCCAGGTTTTCACAACAAAACCCGCCCAATTTCTGCTCAAAACTTTCAGGGGGGATCGCATTTAAAGGGGGTAAAATCCGCGTTTTTGGCAGGGTTCCCTTGGTAAAATTTGCATTCCAGGGGCTAAATATCATGTTATTTGGGGTTGCTTCAACCCACGGACATGAAAAACAATCCACGGCAACAGTGTTAAAGTAGCAGGAAAGAAATCCTTTAGAAATCATTCTAATATGCTGATTTGGTGCTCAAGAAACATTTCTTATTATCAATGTTGAAAACAGTTTTGCTGCTTAATATTTTTGTGGAAACAATGATAATTTTTTTTTTCAGGATTACTAGATAAATAGAATGTTCAAAAGAACAGCATTTATTTGAAATATAAATGTTTTGTAACATAAATGTCTTTACTGTCACTTTTGATTAATTTAATGCGTTCTTACTGACACTTTTAAACAGTAGTGTACTTTATTTTCATTTCTTGTTTATTACTAATACCTTTCCATTTTTTATATGCTGACCTGTGATGTATTTTAAATGGTAATAATAATAATAATAATATTTATTTATTTATTTATAAAGCGCCTTTCCTAAGCGCAAGGTCACTGCACAGGTATTATTTTACGCTGTATATATACTATACAAATAAAAATTGATTTTACTAATGCTATCGCACAATTAAATCTGAAAAGTTTCATGCAGCACTGTATCAGTATCAATTTATTTTATAACATGAACTAAATAATTAAAACAATTTTGTAAAGTAATTTTAATTGTAAAATATTACCACACCTCTTTTGAACATTTTAATTTTCCCATCCTCTTTAGTACTTTCCGTAGTTTCTCCTTCACTGCTTGGTCAACTAGGTCATTCCCAGTATCTGGAATGGGCTGAAAAACCAACAAGAAAATAATCTTTGAATCAACACCATCACCTCTTCATTGTCAATATTGCTATATATTTAAAAAACCAAAAAAACAACAACTAACTAACCAAGTTGTTGTGGTCAGCCATGAGGTGGTACTTCATTCCAGTTGAAGTTTTCAGTTGTTTCCCACAGTGTGGACATGTAAAAGGATTCTACAAAATCATGTTCAGAGCTCAAACAAGTGCTTAAAAAAATCATTTCAAAGATATTTTTATAAACATTGTTACAATGGCATGTACCAGTTTGCAGGTTTCCAGGTGCTTCTTTAACCCATCCACTGTCTTTCTTCCAACACTTTTGCATTTTGGGCAGGTCACTCTACCCTTTGCCAAAATCTGCAGCTGCCATTTCTCCTCCTGACTTCCTGTAAACGGAGGTGTTTAAAGAAACAGGTTTGTGCCATTTTCATTTAGCCTGACCAACTGCCTCATTTACCTGGCGGATAAACAGGTGACTCTTTTTTGGTGCACTGAGATGATTTCTGCTCCTGTGTGCTGTCAGTTATCTGATTCTTGTGAGTGAACTGAGCAACAGGAACTATAACAGGTACTGTTAAAGAAAAAAGATACAGTCTGCACTTTACACAGTTTATCATGCGGATTATTGAGGAAAAACAGAGAAGAATGTCAAACCTGTTTGCTTTACTTCCTCAATGTACTTTTTTAAGGAGGGCTGGTGAGCTTCTTCCATCTTCTGCTTCTTCGATTTAAAATCTGTGGTATAAATACTACTTGTACAACTTTCGGAAATGATCTAGACCTTCATATATTCGTTTAATCTACTTAAATATGCAAAAGTCTGTACTAACCTGTTTCTATTAAAGTATCTGAACTGGATCCATCAGTTTCCCCCATCATTCTGCTGGTGTGGTCAGTGTGCATAGGTTGGCTTTCCAAACCATTGATCAGACTGGATGTAATAACTGAACTGCAAGATGACTCATGGCCTGAATCCTCTGTAGGTCTCATAATCACAGGCTGGAGATCATGATACCTTAAGGCATGAAGTTTTGACACCATTATTAATCTATATCCATATGTATTATACATGAAATTTACTACTAAATTTCATGCACGAACACACAAAAGAACAGAAAAAACTCACTTTTTTCTGGAGTAAGTTCTCTTTATTTTCTGAGAGCTTGTTTCCTCATTCTGAAATGCACACAATAATTCTGATGGTCTCATGTTTCATTTTATTAATTACCTAATGTTATGACTCATTTGTTGTTATGATACAGTAATAAATGGAGCAATTCCAATAGGGTAACCTAACAACTGGGTCATACTATATATACACTGGCATATTGATGCATAACTCGAGGTGAGGATGCTTGGTCTTACTTTGGATGGTTTCATTCCACTACCTTCAGCCTCTTTTCCCAAATCCTTTATGACATCTGTTAAAAGCACAACCAACTGTGTTGAATCGATTTAGTGTTGGGTAAGTTACTCTAAAAAAGTAATTAATTACTAGCTACTAATTACATCAACAGTGTAATTAGATTACTATACTATTTACTCTCTCTAAAAGTATTGCATTACATAATACTAATTACTTTCTAAATCTCATATCAGCCTCAACCTGTTGAACAATACATGGATTCACATGAAACGCTCTTTTAATTCTTTTAAACACATAATATAAAATTGCATAAAGTATTCTTGAACTCACCAAAGTATTTAAAGAGAGGTTACATTAAAAACATACATTTTAACATCAGATGTTACATTTTGATGTTAAATCCACAATTGTTTTATATAGAATTGTTCTATAGTCTATACAAAATTTAAAGGTAGGGTAGGCCATTTCAGTGGTGACACGATGGCTCAGTGGGTAGCACTTGGTCCAAATGCAGTGACTGGACAAAAAATTGTTGGTCCTGAGACTTCCACAGATGACACATGAACATTTTTTAATATTTAGACCACTTTTATTATTGATTGCTATCAGGATGTGAAGAGAGTTTCAACAAGTATAACAAAAAATGTTTATGAAAAACATTGCCTACCCTACCTTTATTGCAATTACATGAGAAATAACTCATTCAATTATAGAAAAATTCCAAGGAAAAGCAAGAACTGATTAAAATGTGTACTTTGAATGTAATGTAAGTCACTTTAGATACGAGTGTCTACCAAAAGCATAAATGTAAATTTATCTCATTAGAACAGACTTCGCTATAATTCACATAATTATGATCTGGGAATGCAATCACTTCACAATAAGCCATATGGGGTTTACAAAGTTTAGTATTTAATAAATTAATGGAGAATTACCTGGTGTTTTGGGGTTTAGTTTTGGTCTTGGCATTTTCCTCTTGCTGGGTACACATATGGCAGACATGTCACCTTGGGTCTCATCCATCCTATTACACACAAATCAGTGACAGATACAGAAGCATGGATAGAGATCTACTACTATCTCTATCACATGATTATTTTATCATTATCAAAAACAAGTAAGTAAGCTCCTGTGTGGAATTTCATTATTTCATTAATCCAATGTCCCCCAAAAATGCAGGCAGATACTGGTTGTACTGAGTATCTTAAAATAAAACACATTTAAATGCATGAACTAACCCTGCATTTCAACACAGATGCTGCATGCTCCCTATGCAGCTTTATTGCAGAGCATAACTGTAGTCTTCAAGACCACTGCCACCATCACTGCCCACCAATATTTCCAGCCAAAAAAGAACGCATGACGGCGCTACGTCAAATAAACCCTCCGCTGATGCATCCGACCGTCAAACAATTCATATGACATCGATATACAATAAACTTTCAATTTCAAAAGGACATATCCTACACTCAATGTTCAGAAAACAACCAAGAGTAGCTATAGCATTACCGTCCTCTCGGCGAGATCACTTCATGCACGACACGCCTCCTTTTCTCACCAGCCAATGAGAACGCGCCCTTCCCAAACACACACACACACACACACCAAAAGAGGCGGGTCTCACGCCAAAACAACCTATCGCTAGAGACTACAGGTCCCAGATCAGAATTAGACACGCCTGTGTTGTAACACATTGCCGCGGTTGTTACGCCTTGACTGAATCGGTGTCAGTCTCTATACCGAATTTATGCAAGTTAGTTTGATCAACATCAACTTTCGGTTTCAATACTGCAGAAATGAACAGCGCAGGGTCTTCTTGGTTTCCCGCTGGATTAACGTGGATTAATCCAAACACATTCTTTGGGTTCACCAAAGAAAAGGTAGGCTACAACAAACAAACATTTAAAATCTTTAATGTAATAAATTATTAATAATCCAAAATACACTATTGTTGCTTCAAAGGTGATAGCAAGGATGTGTATATAATAGGGCGCTTGGGTCAGGATTTACACAGGGTCTAATCTTTATTTTTATGTTTAAGAATGGCAGAGATCTTCGAGAACAAATTAAGGCAATATCTGGGTCTTCTGTCCTAGATGGTATGTGTCTCACCTGATAATGTTTCTAATGAATGACATTTATTTCATCACTCTCCCAAGAAAAATATAAAAATAAATGTATTAGCCGAAGTTCCTGCAGTGTGACATGCTACATTGTCTACACCTGTTTCTAGAAGCAGGCATTGATGATGCTCAAGTCCTTACTTTGACAAGAGAGGATCTGAATGAGCTTTTTCCAGGTATCGTCAACTTTCAGCTCCGAAGGACGATTATGTCGCTAATCACAGACACAGTGAAGGTAATGTCTTCAGTCAAGAAGCTGGTATTGAGCTTTAGTGGCCCCCAAATATATTTGGACACTCCAAACTGTAGGAATTGTATTGTATTAGATAACACTATATCACATTTAGAGACATATGTAAACAAATTATGCAAGACCTTTTCTCAGAACAATCTTTTTCACAATGAATTTTAACCAACCACTACCAAAGTCTATTATGGATGGATGTTTGAGGCCACTTGCTCTAAAGTGAAGTTCACACAGGTGTCTTTGCAGAGTAACCACAGGTGCGGTTCATTACATTAATTAGGAACATGTTTGACAATGGTGGATAGCATAAATAGCATTAAAAATGCACAAACGTGCAATGTAAACTGAGTAAACTGCACAAAGATAATAAGATATATATATATGCTCCATTTACACTGATCAGGCATAACATTATGACCACCTTCCTAATATTGTGTCGGTCCCACTTTTACTGCCAAAACATCCCTGACCCGTCGAGGTATGGACTCCACTAGACCCCTGAAGGTGTGCTGTGGTATCTGGCACCAAGATGTTAGCAGCAGATCCTTTAAGTCCTGTAAGTTGTGAGGTGGGGCCTCCATGGATCGGACTTGTTTGTTCAGCACATCCCACAGATGCTCGTTTGGATTGAGATTTGGGGAATTTGGAGGCCAAGTCAACACCTCAAACTCGTTGTTGTGCTCCTCAAACCATTCCATTTCCCAGCAGAACATTACCCAAAGCATCACACTGCCTCACCGGCTTGCCTTCTTCCCATAGTGCATCCTGGTGCCATGCGTGCCAAGCGACGTACACGCACCCGGCCATCCACGTGATGTAAAAGAAAACGTGATTCATCAGACCAGGCCCCCTTCTTCCATTGCTCCGTGGTCCAGTTCTGATGCTCACATGCCCACTGTTGGCACTTTTGGCGGTGGACAGGGGTCAGCATGGGCACCCTGACTGGTCTGCGGCTATGCAGCCCCATACGCATCAAACTGTGATGCACTGTGTATTCTGACACCTTTCTGTCAGAACCAGCATTAACTATTTGAGCAATTTCAGCTACAGTAGCTCGTCTGTTAGATTAGACCACACAGGCCAGCCTTTGCTCCCCATGTGCATCAGTGAGCCTTGGCCACCCATGACCCTGTCGCCGGTTCAACACGCCGGTCTTTTGATAGATATTGACCACTGCAGAGCAGGAACACCCCACAAGAGCTGAAGTTTTGGAGATGCTCTTACCCAGTCATCTAGCCATCACAATTTGGCCATTGTCAAACTCACTCAAATCCTTTACGCTTGCCCATTTTTCCTGCTTCTAAAGGTGCGTTCACGCCATATTGTATTTACAGTAACTACGAGATTCTGGCTCGTAAAAAGTGTTCACGTCCTCGTAGAGTTCTTAATTACAGTTTTTAAGCTGGGTTTTTTCTGAAAGCTCCCACATGTACCACGTGGCCGCTGTACCACCTGACAGCTGTAGATTCATTTGGGCGTTGATAGTGGTGCCATAGAAACGCATAATTCCCAGTCCGAGGACGTGAACAGCTCTGAATACAACGTCACATGTTGTCATCTTAATATTACGGTAATTATGTGGTGGTGTGAGTGCAGCATAACACATCAACTTTGAGGACAAAATGTTCACTTGCTGCCTAATATATCCCATCCACTATCAGGTGCCGTGATGAAGAGATAATCAGTGTTATTCACTTCACTTGTCAGTGATCATAATGTTATGCCTGATCGCTGTATATTAGCCATGCTAAATCAATGGTCTTATGTGAAATATTTCAGCAAGTGTCACTGTATTTGTTCATACAATAGTACTCATCTGTGATTATTGATTTTTTTGATTCCTCCAAGGATTCACTTCGATCAGGCCCAGAAACATTTGCCAGAGCGCTGAAGCATTTAATGCACAAAAACAACACCAGTGAGTAACTTATAACCCCCACAATTTTTTTTAAGTTGTAGCAGAGAACCATTGGACTTTTCTTTGTAAAAGAGATGTTTCATAGTGGTCTTACAACTTTGTCCCAGATGATGCTGCTGTTCAGGATGTTTTGAAGGAGTCTCTTCAGGCTTTTAGAGAAATGGAGGAGCAGCTAAAAGCAACACAGGCATTTTTGAAACCATACATTGAGATCTTGAACAGTCTCACTGAGGCATCAGCTAGAAAAGAGCACTGGGATACAGAAGGAACTTCAAGCAGGGAGAAATATCCGAGCCCATCCCAAACAGATTTGAAATCGTCCACCAAAACGACTCATTTTGGTGAGTAACGGTAAAAATTCAGTCTCTTGGAAGAGTTGTTGTAGTAGTGTTGTTGCCATGCCGTCATTTTATGCTGGACTGCTTCACAAACAAGGGTCAATTCAACGCTAGGCTTGTACAAAAAGGTTAACGACGCCACATGCTAGTCGATGAGTTAAATCAACTCCAGCCACTACATAAATGTATCCACTAACCGTTTAGAAATGTCCAGATGCATTCTAAAAGTTGTAACTTCTTCCTGAGTCTCTCCATCAGTATCTGACTCCAGTTTTAACAATATAAGGCTGAACAGTTACTGACAATTGTCATTTTGGCTGCGTGAAATTCTCCAGCTTTGTTGTTGTTGAGCAACCGAAGCGTGGACTGTTAAAGCCCTCTTTTGGAAAGGGGCTGGGAGCAGCAGTTCATTTGCATTTAAAGGGACACACACAAAAATGGCGTTTTTTTTTTTTTGCCTCATACCCAAATTGAGGCAAATTTGACAAGCTATAATAAATTATCTGTGAGGTATTTTGAGCTGAAACTTCACAGACACATTCTGGGGACACCAGAGACTTATATTACATCTTGTGAAAAGGGGCATAATATGTCCTCTAAGATTCTGCACTTTGAATTTACATCATACTTCCTAATTTTATATTAATCATATATATATATATATATATATATATATATATATATATATATTATATAAAATCCAGGTTAAATAAATTTTTTTAAAAACTTCTGGAGCCCACTTTTTATACCACCCTCCTAATATATTTCTTTCTCTTTTGCAGAGCGTTCAGTCAAAGTGCATCCATTTACGTGTGGCCGAACCTTGGGAGTTGACATGCAAATTCTAAAACAGCTCAAGGGAGTTACAGAGAGTGAATTGTGGGACTGTCAGTTGATACTGGTCTTCTGTCCCGTAGTATCACGATCTGGAACCGACATTGAAGAAGCACTGAGGAAAATTCCAGGTAATTATTCATTACATTATTAAGGAAGCTCGTTTCCACTACAATGTAATTTTCCACCTTTTATGTCACAATTCTGACTTTTTTTCCACAATTGCAAGTTTATATCTCACAATTTAAAGTTATAAACTCATAATTTCAATTCTGAATTTGGTTTCTTGGAATTCTGAGTTTATATCTTGCAATTGTTTGTTTTTTTGCCATTGAAAAAAAAAGAAAAGGTAATGGCTACTTTTTTGTCTCAGAATTGCAAGAAAAAGAAAATCCAAATTGGAAGATATAAAGAATTGTGAGGAAAAAACATCTGAATTGTGGGGTGGGGGAATGTATAATGTACAGTACAGTTTACCTTGAAAGCAATGCATTTTAATTAATGGTTAGAGAGCTAGTCTATAAACGCTAATATCACGGGTTCACTCCTTCATAGACATTGTTACAAAGTCTTCTTGCATCATCTTGCTCAATTTAAAATACAATTCTAATGTCAAATCATTCTCATTTTATCTTTACAGGTGATAAACTAGCAGTCCTGGTGACGATGTACCATACATTCAGCCATAACTATGTGTGTCCCAGCTATAACATATCTTCTCAAGCGAATGTTGTGGAACATGTTAACATGCTCTTCCATGACTCACAAGACGGTCTTCTGAAGTGTGCAGCAAATGAACTTGCAATTGAAAAACTTCAGTCTATCTTATACCGGTACATGTAAACGATCAACGCCTCAAAATGGTTTAGCTGCCAATCATTAAAAATTATGATTCAATGCATGTGTTATATGGTCATAAAAATGGACAAAAACAACAAATCTACTAAAACCATGACTGGTTTGTTGATTCAAAAAATTTAATATATTCAGACAATTTCATCACAATTTTTTTGTAAGAACACCAATAGCAGGAAGATTAGAAAAAAGCCTTTTCCACCAATGCTCTGATATCATGCCATAACGCTTTCTTCTAGTTCTCACCTTCTTGTAGGCACATTTAAATTCATGTACATCTCACACATCAAAGAAGTGATACCTCACACCATCATGATTAATATCCTGGCTTTTTAAAATGCATTATGAGAAGTTGCATGTTTTTACAGGCTAAAACAAGCAAGCTTGTAGCCAACCTACATAGATAACACATATGTGACCATAAGCAGGCGCATCAAAACCTGCACTGATTTCTGATCCTTTCCTTCAGGAACTTCCCTTTATCATACTTTGGCCTATATTGTGCGCATCATTCACATCACAAACCGAAAAAAAAAAAAAAATAAACATTGTAATGCTTTCTCAAACAATATATGCATTGGAGTTAATATACTGATTTAGGGAGACGGTCCTCACAAACTTAGTCCAGCAACCCGGAAAAAACTGTTGGCTTGGTTATGAAAATGTTCTAAAGCCAATCGCCATGCCTGATGATTAACGAACCTTTCCAGGTTATAGGAATTTCCGTAGGCACATAGATACATCCGTCTGAATAGCAATCTTTGTAAGACATGACCATGATTAATCATGGATATTATCTCCCATTAACACACTCAGAAGGAAAAACAAAATCCAAAAACAAACATGTATGATGGTATGGTTGGGTCAGTCGAGACAAAAGTGCCATTTGTTTACATTCGAGTGATTGGCCAGAGCATTTTGTGCTTATCAAAGTTTCTTCCGTTTGCCCTGTCACTGGCTTGGTCCTTTCTTTTTATTACTCCAGTAGTTGTTGTAGGCCTTGTCGAACATGTTCTTGCAGCAGAGCTTCGCATTCAGGCGGGAGCAGATGAGGAAGGAGCCGCCCATTTTGCGGTGCAGGGAATAGGTTTCTTCTGGTGGAGGGATGAGCCGCTGTTTCAGCATGACTGGGATGAGGTTGTGGATGCGCTCTGTGGTGCTCTGCGCCCCGAAGTCAAAGGGCTCCACAGAGGCAAAAGCCTCGCCCAGGATCATCACCGCATCCACATGGGCGTTTACCATGACCTGGGTGAGGAGAAAAGGTTGTGTTGACATGACTGTCGTATGTGAAGCCCCAAACACAAAATATCAGGATTGTATTTTTCTACCTTAGTCTCATAACCAGTCAAGAACTTCATTTCTATGGATTGCTTCAGCACTCCTTCTCGATCACCATCTGCTGCAGCCTTGATGATCTGTTTTAAAGAGCAAAGTAGTTTAAGAAAGGAAATATTATACAATAGTTTACTTTCACTTTTAGAGGCCCACTGAACTGCCTTGGAACGCACAGCATTATTCAATGTGTTGATGTAATTTCAACTGAAACAGGAAGACATGGCGGGACATATCGAACAGCTTCTCCCCTTTTTGAAATAGCCAATAGCGTTTCGCTTATATCACAGCTCTGCCAGAGCTGTTGAGCTTGGTAAAACCTCAGTTTCCTTCTAATCTCTAACCGTTTCTCCTCCTAATCTTCTCCATATGTCTTTAAATATAGCATTCAGTGCAGAATTTAGATGTGTCTGATACGTTTTGTGGTCTACGCCAACTCACGGATATGATCCGATCTGTGCTATCGTGTCTCTGGACCGGAGCAGACCGTGCGCTGCGGTTCGCGTGACATTAACGTGACACCAGACTTCATTCGCCCCAATGGAAAGCATATTTACACTGTCTGAATCGTTTCCTGTCCCCTATATAGTGCACTATGTGCCATTCACCATGTAAAAAAATAGAAAAATGTGTGAACAAATGACCAATTTGTTCAGAGTCTATTTATAATGTAGGGGGCGGGACGCTTTAGATTCTAGAGAACATTTGATTATACAGAAGATCTGATGAGAAGCTGAAGTCTGCTGTGATGTCATTAAAATCCGGGATCCATTTTAGCGGAAAAGAAAGACTAAGTTTTGAATGCTTATATCTCCTAAATATGAATTTTGTCATTGTTTTGGAACACACCAGCTTATTCATAACATTAAGGCTAACATATTCATACTAAAAGATTAAACAAAACAAAACAAAAAAAAAAACACTTACATTTTGATTACGGGTGACTTTAAACTGTATGTTTACCTCAATATAAAGATCAGTGAAACTCTCATCAAACCCTCTCGTTGCACCAAAGTCCAGCAAAGCAACCTGTGGATTGAAGAACAGCTTGATTATTCAGAAACAACTTAAATACTTTTGATTTACTGAACAAAATGCTTTATATAAATAAATATAATATATAATACACTAATAATGTAATTTATAATAAACAAATTAATTATTAAAAAAAAGAAAATAGTATTTTAAATTGCTGTTCTTTTGAACTTTTATATTTAACAAAGAATCCTGAAAAAAATGCATCACTGTTTCCAAAAAAATATTAAGCAGCAAAACTGTTATC
This sequence comes from Elopichthys bambusa, assembly GCA_037101425.1. Classification (NCBI taxonomy): domain Eukaryota; kingdom Metazoa; phylum Chordata; class Actinopteri; order Cypriniformes; family Xenocyprididae; genus Elopichthys; species Elopichthys bambusa. Next base: position 24,173,313 of record CM074445.1, on the reverse strand, counting down.
AACACTGATAATAATGAAATGTTTCTTGAGAACCAAATCAGCATATTAGAATGATTTCTGAAAGATCATGTGGCACTAAAGTTTGGAGTAACGTATGTAAAAAAATAGGAATATATATATATATATATATATATATATAAAATAGTAGTCATAAAACCTATGAAATAAAAGTATAGGAATAACTTAGTGAACAAAACTAATATTTAATAAATCTAAACTCTCTCATATTTCAGTTTCCAGTATACAAAGTGTGTCTACACTTTTGATTGGTTGTGCAAGTAAGCAACTAGGAAAGATCAATGAATGATCATGACACTCTTACTTACCCTGTGAGTTTGTGGATCATAAAAGAAATTGGACCAGTTGGGATCCGTCTGCATGTATCTGAACTCGAAGAGCTCCCTCAGACACAGGGTCAGGATATTCTCGCAGATCTGAGCATCAATAAAAACTGTTGTTATGACACCTGCACTGGACTGCTTTAAATTCACAGTAGTAATGCATTAAAGCATATGCAGTACTTCATATAAAGTAATAGATCAGTTCTAACTCAAAACAAATTTCCCACTGCTTACAAACTACATAACGGATGCAGGTTTAAATCATACTGTTTTATGGTCTGTTTAAAATAATCAATCACATTTATTACCTTCATTTATGTTAAAGTACACCATTTTCTCCATTCAGGGTTTAGTCAACAGATTTTATTTTAAACTTCATTCCTTAATTTTTTTGGTATGGACATGACCTTGTTTCAACTTTGCCCTACTAATGCAACAAAACACTTCCACCACCAGGTGGTGATAATGCTCCAGGAAGCCCACTGGCTTTCATACTGGGTACATTTGAGACCACGTGACTCACACGTCATAGAATATAATGTGGCCTGATACCACACCGAATTGTAATGTGGCTTTACTTATGTAACTCACTAAACAGTATGATATATGCAAGTTACTGTAGATCACAGAAGGAGAACTGAAAGTACTAGAAATTAAAATGTTTTATGTTTTCCAGCCCAATAGGGTTTTTATTTTTATTTTATAATCTAACACTTACTGGACTGAAGCAACTTAGGTTTACTTGATTATCCATTCATACTTTATTTTAGGAAAAACTGAATTATGTGTTTTTCCCCCACAATAAAAACTGCAGAGATTTGATCATAAAACTAACAATTTAAATATCATCTTACTAAGACACATTATTGGGAGACAAAGTGAAAACTGATATTTATATGCATGTATGTAATAGTGTGCTATTTTGTTATAAAGATCTCATTGATTTACATTACATTCTGGCCATATAAATAAAATTGCGTATTTTGCTCAGTTTGGGCCTCTGAATGAAACTTAAGTGTTTTTTCCCCTCAAGTATGAAATCCATATTCTCCTATATAATACTATATGAGCCATTAAAGCCTGAAGTGTCAAATATGATAAAAAGCCCTGTTTTTTGTTGTTGTTTTTTTTAGGGCTGTCAAGCATTTAAAATGTTTAATCTAATTAATTACACAATGTGGCGATTAAGTAATCTAATTAATCACACGTCAAATTTGGCTGAGAAACCCAAAAGAAAAAGAGACATTACAAAAAGAAATCATCATCAAAGAGATTACAAAAAGTAGCTTTAGAAAGAAATATTTTCTTTGATTCAGCATGAGGGTGAGTAAATGATGACTATCAGTTTAATGTTTATTTATTATTATTATTTACATGATATTATTTACAAATATTATTTATATGAAGTGATAAAAAAGAATCTAAAACTGCCAGTAGGTGACGGTAAATGTCTTAATGAGTGAGGGTTAGGGTCTCATTAAGACATTCATTCATTCGATTCGTTCAAACGGCTGAATCATTCAGGAATCAAGTAAATTACGCTCTTTATCAATGAATCATTGATTCACCCGATTGATTCGAACGAAACGGCTGTGTTTTGCTCGGAGACGCACAGCACAACCGTTCTGCTCTGGCTTTATAAGTAATATTTTCATTGGCAAAATTGAGCAAAAGCAGACAATATTATGTCTAAAATATAACAATGTTAACTTCTGATTTACTGAATATCACATTTGCACTCGTGCTATTCGGCTAATCATTTCAACGCGTTATCTTTCACTGTAACTAAATCTAATTAACGCGTTAAATCGACAGCCCTAATATATATTTTGTCTAAAGGTTCAATAAACTTTTTTTTTTTTTTTTTAAATGATTTTCTGGCTATTACTTCATATGTCAGTCTTTACAGGGTCACTGGTTTAAGAGCACCAGTGAATACCTCATTTTTCAGTTCTTGTGACAGTCCTTCAGCCTGATCCAAAGGAAACCCAGGCACCAGTTCGGTGGTGAGGACGTGCTGGCCGCTGAATTCGTCGATTACCTCAGGCACATAGAAGAAGGGGTGATCTTTCAGAAGCTCCCTGCCAAAAACCACAAAGCTTCTGAGTCACTGAGCACAAGCAAGCCACCCCGTCAAAGCATGCCACCCCGCACGTGCACCACAGACAGGACGTGCTGATGAACACACGCACACGTCTGGTTCTGAGGGATGTGGCAAAAGCTGTGATGCTATTCTCTGGGCGTGAGGTGTTCCCAAATGGAGCCTAAAATTTGATACGTCAGCTTGAAATTACAGCTCTTTTTTTTAATTAAAGTTTATAGCACTAGATGAGGAGTCAAGCTAGTAATTTGAAAACGTATCTAGCTTTCTAACATTACAAAGGTAATGTTAGAAATAGCTATACTAACTATACTTTTTAACAAGGTAATATGTATATATATATATATATATATATATATATATATATATATATATATATATATATATATGTATATATAAAAATCAGCCATATTTAGCTTAGTAAATTTTGACAACAGATTCTTTGAAAACATGCAAATTAATCAAAAGGATGTAAATAAATACATACTTACAAACAAAAAAATGCTGCCACATAGATACTTGTGCACCTCAAAAAGTAATTTTCTTCCTCAGTATTTTTGAATTGTTTTCCAGAACATTCTTAAATCAATAGTATATTTACTTGAGATGTAAAATGACAAAGTTTTCTTTTCCAAAAAAATAAATAAAATAAAATAAAAGGGATAAGAAAATTCAACTTAATTCAAAAGGGGGAAAAAAAGTTTTTTTTTTTTTTTACTCTACTGGCAGATATTTTTTCTTGTTTTAAAGGGTTAGTACACCCAAAAAGGACATTTCTGTCATTAAGTACTTACCCTTATGTCATCCCAAACCCGTAAGACCTTCATTTGTCTGCGGAACACAAATGAAGATATTTTTGATGAAATCCGAGCCCAAGTGTATGTGATCCACACATAGGCAGCAATGACATTGCACGTTTTGGTACTAAAGACCCCGTTAAAACCGTTGACGTGACTACAGTGGTTTAACCTTAATGTTATGAAGCAACGAGAATACTTTTTGTGCGCAAAAATAACATCTTTATTCAACACATTCGTCTGTCCCATCATACTGCTACGCTATTGTCATTGCAGAGCTTCAGTGTTTATGTTTGAACGCGGGCTCACGCATGTGTCGTGCTGCTCACGTGACCAGAGTCTGCCAATACTGAGTCGCCATTCAGACATAAACACTAAAGCTCTGCAATGAAAATAGTGTAGCAGTATGACAGGGGACAGACAAATTTGTTGAATAAAGTCGTTATTTTTGTTTTGTGCACAAAAAGTGTTCTCGTTGGTTGAACCACTGCAGTCACGTCGACGGTTTTAGCGATGTCTTTATTACCTTTCTGGACCTCAAAAGGTGCAGTGTCGTTGCTGCCTATGTGTGGATCAGATACCCTCGGATTTTACCAAAAATATCTTAATTTGTGTTTCGAAGATGAACAAAGGTCTTACGGGTTTGGGACGACAAGAGGGTAAGTATTTAATGACAGAAATTTCATTTTTGGGTGAACTAACCCTTTAAGCATAAACCACACACAAATTTCTCTTAAAAAAAAAAAAAAAAACTTAACATGCCATTCTGCATCTCAAGTAAACGTATCTTGATGTTTGTACTAGAAAACAAGACTAAAATATTGAATAAGAAAGTTAATTTTGCAGTGTGTACTGAGTGATGACTGAAAATGAATCTGTAAATCAAACTGGTTGAACTAAGTCCAGAGTTATTTTTACTGTTTATATTATTTCAATACATTCATGTTTTCTGTAAAGCTACACTGTTTTAATAAAGCTTTACTAAACTAAAAACATACTGACCAATAAGCAGATGTTGTAAGAGAAGCTTTTGCTCTTTTCTAATGTAAATCTATGGAGGACTTGTGAGTTGGATAGATTTAAAAGCAATTTAACAGAAATTATTCAAATACACACAAACATATATTCTGTAAAATTAGCAACAGTGACAACAGAGGTGAAAAGGTTAATTGTCCAAATAAACCATTTCAATAAAATCAATTAGACTACTTGACAAAGAGAAGATATTCTAGAAGAATGTGTTAGCCTTACATCCGAAAGAGCTGAGGAAATAATCTATGTGTGCAATGTTTGTTTACACTACGTTAATACTTGCAGGAAGCAAACATGTTACATTATTTTAAAAAATGAGCTAATCTACTGAACACTGATACTCTCATTGATTTGCTCAAAGGTAAAAGACACACATCCCATCCTGAAAGCATGTACGTAACTACACGTACATAACTATCCCTCTCTGCAAAGTCAGGGTCTCCAGAAGAGGACAGGACACAAAGTATGGGCTTATTATCAATGGTTATTATTAAATTTGTGCTATATTTAAAATATGTTACTGTGCAAACTGTTCCTTAAAATCAAATCATTCAAACCCTGGCCTACAAGCTAGTCTGAAAAGGACAAGCAATTATTTTTAGCCCGGTGTTGAGGCCACAATGATCCAGAGAAGCTGTTATATGAGGATACAGAAGTGCACAATCATTCTAAGCAGTTGTAATGTTTATTTTCGTGTGCGTAAACCTTCCTTTCAAATAGCGTTATGGCACAGGATAGATTTAACTCAAATATCAGTTACATAGCTGCCTGAAATGTCTTGTAAGAGCCAGCAGGCCGCCTGTGAGCCCTCAGACCGCCCATGATTTTATAGAGGGGTAGATTAACGGATACAATGATGGGATGCTCTGAATTAGCAGTGAGAAAAACGTCTCCTGCTTGTTTTTGTTCACTTACTTGAATTTCCGAGCACACTTGGCTTCCCTTATGTAATCGCACTCCAGTGCCAGCTCACGTCGCATCACATCTATCAAATGCTCTGGAAACAGACCTACATGTTCGGAGACACAGTCAGAGATGAGTCAGTAGGTGAGTGTTTATTTAGGAAAAAAAAAAAAATTCACCAAGATTCACCAAGAGGTTGCACTCTAAATTCTTGGAATTTGGGTGTGTATACTTTCTTTGTGAAAAAAGTGCACTTAATTGTATTGAGTGTGCATTTGTAGTGTACTTCAAATCTTAAATGTATATTTAAAAAAAAAACAAAAAAAAAAACCTGTACTTGCAGATAATAAAATATTAATGAAATAAAAAAGGCCACTTAAGTATACTTAAAAAGAGCACACTTTCATGACTTTCATGACAAAGAGTACACTAATACATAGTACATTTTAAATCATTTGTTGTACTTTAAAGAAGCTAATTACAAGTATTTTCAAATACATGACATACGTTTCCATAGAAATGACATTAAAGTATAGTAGTACATTAAATTAAGCATTTATTGTAAACTAAAATATACTTTAAAATATATGTCAGTATATTTGGCAGTATACTTTAACCATATTTCAAAAGACAATATTTATAATTTCATAATTACTTGTAAAGATATACTTAAAGGGACAGTTCACCCAAAAATATCCCATGATTTACTCACCCTCAAGGCATCCTAGGTGTATATGATGACTTGCGATATATGATGATCTTCTTTCAGATGAACATAACCAGAGTTATATTAAAAAAAATATTCTGGCTCTTCCAAGCTTTATAATGGTAGTGAATGGGGGTGCTGTATTTATGAAGCCCAAAAAAGTGCATCCATCCATCATAAAAATAATCCACATGACTCCAGGAGGTTAATAAAGGCCTTCTGAAGTGAAGTGATGGATTTTTGTAAGAAAAATATCCTTATTTAAAACTTTATACACTTTTTAAAGCCCTATTTGTTTAAACTGTGAGAGGCGCCTAAGCTTATGATACTCCTACATCGGATTGTATTCGTCTGAAAGAAGACAGTCATATACACCTAGGATGGTTTGAGGGTGAGTAAATCATGGGATTTTTGGGTGAATCATCCCTTTAACTGGGGCAAAAAAGCACTCTTATATTCAACTAATTGCATTTAATATAAATTTAAACTATAATACATTTTCATTTAATTGCAATTAAGTGTTAGAAAACATTACATTCAGTTCACACTTAAAGGTGCAGTATGTAATATTGACAGCTAGTGGTTGAACTTGGTACTGCAGTCCAAATTCTAAATATTGGAGAGAGTCGTTTCCCCAGCCCTCCTCCTCAGACTTGACGCGAGTCGTCAGATTGAGGACATGCAACAGGAAGGTGACGAGCCGTACACTGCAAGTTGATGAGTTCATTTATCTGTGTTTTAATATGCTTCTTGTCACAGAGCTTTTTAGATGGACAGCAAAGCTTTTTAGGTCGGCAGAATCTGCGACCTCCGACCCAGTTTGTTTGCTGGCTTCCATGGCTGCAATAGGCTGTGTTTTTCGCCAACTGGCAACCCGAGGTGTCGAAATACCATTGGGTAAATTGGCAGCAGGCGGGATCACACAGACCAAAACAAAAACAGACATTCCGACACGGAAAGCACATTTCCAAGTAGAATAACTGGCTGTAGCGTTGTTTGTGAACTTTCTAAATATCTGCAAATATAGGTCACCAAAAAAAAAACAAAAAAAAAAACAATTCACATACAGCACCTTTAAGTATATTATTTCCATAATAAGTACCCTTCTTGAAAAAGTATGCTAAAGTGTACTTCTTTTTCACAAGGGTTGGCATGACATGAAACATATTTTGGGTATCTGCTTCGTGTCATGTCTTTCTTCTGGCAAAAAGAAGGACTGGCAATGCTGTGGTGGTATTTACAAGCTTAAATGAAAGTTCAGACTATATTTGGAGGATTAGGCTTCTCTGACAGCTGAATATTTAACCGGCATTGATCATGCAGCAGTGGATGCTGTTGTAAAGATGATGCAGCTCATGGGCTCTCATTGGTCAGTCATGCAGTCTGAGATCTATCAGCCCACTTAGACCCAACAGGCCTTGAGCTCTCAGTTCTCAGTTTAAAACACACTAAATATAGATCTGAGTGCACTGACACCAAGTTCTTGGAGAGAATGGGGTCAATGAAAGAGTTTCAAAATCAGTACAATTTCATCAGTTTATTATTTCAGCTTAAAATATACCTAGCCAAAATATTGTAGAACTAGGGGTCTATATATATATTTTAAATATTGAAGATAATAAGAAATGTTTTTTGCGTACCAACTTAACATTAGGATGATTTCTGAAGGATCAATTGACAATATATTACATTTATTTTATAAAGAAAATATTGAAATCGAAAAGAAATTAAATTATTATTTCACAATATTGCTGTTTTTACTGTACTTCTGATCAAATAAATGCAGCCTTGATGAAAGCAACAGACATCTTTCACAAAAAAAAAAAAAAAAATGATTATAATAATTTCTTACTGACCCCTAACTTTTATGTTTTTAGCTATAGGACATAGCAGACAGGAAGTGTATGCTCTCAGATTTGGGATTAGGAAACGAACCGAGCTGACCGCGTCAACACGTGCACTAACCGCCAGGATACATCTCCAGCAATTTATTTACCTAAAATTCTAAAAATCAAATGTATGTGTATTAAAGTTATAAAACATGAGTGATGAGGTCATCACCTTCAGGAAGGGCGTTGCTCATGCTCAGGACCGTCATCAGGTTATTCACGTCACTGTTGATGCTCTGTGCGACTCCGGGGTACTGCAGAAACCAAAATTATGTTACACGGGGCTCAGAAAACATTACGCAGAAACAGTTCATTTCGTAAACCAAAACATGTTAAAACCATAAAAGCATCCAGGGGAAAGAACACATGTGCTGGTGAAAACAAACGCAACACAAGTGGCCTCCAGCAAAACAAGCCCTGACTTTGTTGCAAACATTTTTTGGCTGCTAGCTTATTTTGCGACATTTCAAAACTGTTTGTTTTACTAAAAAAAGTTGAGAGACGACACATTCAGATTTAGGTTATCTAAACATAAACATTCAGGTCGCAACTGTTTGCAAAAACAGATAGTGGTAATTGCTCTTTGGACTTCAAGCAGTTGTTGCTCCAAATTAACCTGTTTGGAGACTTTTATTGCACCATTAAAGGGCAAAAAGCTTTGTTTGTGATTTTGGTGTGGAATGCACTAATGCAAGCTGCTTCAGCTTAATGCTAACAAAGAAAACATCTAAATGATTCTATTAATATAAATATTTGTATGTTGCTTTTAAGTGATAGCTACTAAAATGAACAAATCTAATTTATATATATATATATATATATATATATATATATATATATATATATATATATATACACACACACACACACGCACACACACTTTAGTATAGGGAACACAAACTTTTACTATGACTTTTCCCTTAATAAACTCCTAATTTACTGCTTATTAATAGTTAGTAAGGTAGTTGTTAAGTTTAGGTATTGGTAGGATTAAGAATGTAGAACAAGATCATGTAGAATAAGGCATTAATATGTGCTTAATAAGTACTAATAAATAGCCAATATTCTATCAATATGCATGTTAATAAGCAACTAGTTAAAATAAAGTGTTACCAAAAAATCAATATAAAACAAACCTACAAATGGGTTGTAGGTTTGATAGAATAATAGAAAAATCAACTCTGATTGGTCACTGACTAACAGCAGCTGCAAAAAGATTAAATCTCTTTATCTTGTGTGGTGTCCCATTGAAAATGAACTGTAAACTCACCTTTAACGATCTTAAAGCATTAAGCATCGGCAACAGGTTTAAAATAGTATTTCCTGCCTACAACCAACCTGGATTTTCATGGCGACCTCTCGACCGTCTTTCATCTTGGCCAGATGGACCTGACCAATGGAAGCAGCAGCAAAGGGTCTGTCCTCAAACAACTCCAGTTTATCTCTCCAGTTCGGGCCCAGGTCATTGCTCAGGGCTTTCTGCATAGATCAACCAACAACAGACGAGCAGTTTTTTAATACTGAATTTTTCTGATGTGAAACATTCAAATATTTTGTGGTTTAAGTAGATGGTACCGTCATCTGTTTGATGGGCATGAAGTCAGCACTCTGACGCACACGTTCGAAGATCTTGGCCAGCTGTGGGTTGATGAATGCATCATCTGAAACATTATTAAATACACATACAGTGTTAGTATAGTAAAAATGCTATTCTTCAACAAATGCCAAATGAAAACAATGGTCCTGTTTATAGCTGGTATTAACATCCTTCCTGGGTAATCCGATCACTAATGCTCAGCAGAGACAAGAGAGCCACTTACATATATTACTAGTATCAAATGCGTTTCCTGTGACTAAATGCTAATTACTATTAAAATGTCTGTCAACTGTAATCAGCATACAGACATATTAGCGTACTATCCTTCAAAGGTCGGTAAGATTTTAAGGTTTTTGAAAGAAGTTTATGTTCACCACTATAACTTCTATAAATTATCTATTTTAATATATTTAAAAAAAAAAGTAATTTATTCCTGTGATGCTAAGCTGAATTTTCAGCATCATTACTCCAGTCTTCAGTGTCACATGATCCTTCAGAAATAATTTTAATATGGTGATTTAGTACATTTCTTCTTATTATTATTATCAATTTTGAAAACATAGTCCTGCGTAACATTTTTGCCAAAACAGTGACATTGTTTTTCAGGATTCTCCAAATAGAAAGTTCAAAAGAACAGCATTTATTACATTTTTGTAACAATGTAAAAAACTTCACTGCTATTTTTGATCAATTTAATGTTTCCTTCCTGAATAAATTATTCTGTTACTATTATTCTTTGTGGGGTCATTAAGACCCCATATATATACACAAAGTGCTCAGCATAAATGAGTACACCCCCTTTGAAAAGTAACATTTTAAACAATATCTCAATGAACACAAAAACAATTTCCAAAATGTGGACAAGACTAAGTTTTATATAACATCTGTTTAACTTATAACATGAAAGTAAGGTTAATAACTTGGAGAACAAAATTGCAAAACTTAGTCTTGTTTTTGTTCATTGAGATATTGTTTAAAAGGTTACTTATCAAAGGGGGTGTACTCATTTACGCTGAGCACTGTAGATATATAATCTTACTGACCCCACACAGAATAATAGTCGGAATAATGTTAACAGAATAATAGTCACTGTAAAGGCTTATTTTATACAGTTAACACTGTAGGACACTATATTTACACAACAAATGTGATATGGTCATGATTGGATCAGTCTGTATTTAGTGCTGCCCACTTATGATTGGATCACTTGAGGCAGATGTCAATACCAGGTATAAACAGCACCTGTGTTTTCAACTTCAAATTCATATAAAAAAATGGAGTTGCAAATACTGTTTAATACAAAACAGTCTTGCATTTCATGTTTCTTAATCTTTACTGAATCTGTTGTCATGTTATAGGTTTACTCAGTTGCAGTGCACAGTCAATCTATATATGTAAACAGGATTTAAGATGGTTTCACGAGAAGGAACTGTGTGACAGATGTACGCCACTGTAAACAAGTCTTAGAGAGAGAGAGAGAGAGAGAGAGAGAGAGAGAGAGAGAGAGAGAGAGAGAGAGAGAGAGAGAGAGAGAGAGAGAGAGAGAGAGAGAGAGAGAGAGAGAGAGAGAGAGAGAGAGAGAGAGAGAGAGAGAGAGAGAGAGAGAGAGAGAGAGAAAGAGAGAAAGAGAGAGAGAGAGAGAGACAGAGAGACAGAGAGACAGAGAGACAGAGCTAAATAACCCGCTCAATCCGACCCAGTGAGAGCTCCTCTCCTTCAGAAATCAGGACTGTGAGAGAGTTGAAAGATTTTCCATAACAGCATGTGTACATCATAACTAACTTTACAAAAAAGAAAAGCTTTACAGTTGCCATGGTTTTTATCCTGGTTCACTTGTTTGACCCAGATGAGTCTGATGACCTTACATTTTCTGAGCTGATACTGTGGCTGAGGAATACGGACTACATAGCGTCAGTAATTCCTATTTGTTCAATAACCAACATTAGAAAAACTTTAGAAAACTTTGCGGCATTCGTATTTTTGTATGCCCACTTTACTTGCACAATTGACCTTCGTCTCAAGCAAGCAAATTCCTGCATAGTCGTGTGTATGCCTCTTGCAATACAGCTTTGTCTACAAAATAAAATTTCACCTCAAATCCATACCTTATACACATTTGTTTATTTATTTGATATTTATAATAAGCAGTATAAAATGTATAATCCAGTGGTCATTATTGCACAAATAAACAGTTTGATGGTCAGCCTGTCCGGGTTTATATTCCAGTAACATCCATTATTTTTTGAGTAATAAAAACATTAGAGGTCTCTCTCCACTCCAGCTGTAGAAAAAGATCCTGTACACAATATTGTGAGATATTATTGTAGTTTAAAATAACTTTTACATTATATTTCAAAATGTAATTTATTGCCGTGATAGCAAAGCTGAATTTTCAATTTGCATCATTACTCCAGTCTTCAGTGTCACATGATCCTTCAGAAATCATTCTAATATGCTGATTTGCTGCTTGAGAGACATTTCTTACTACTATCAAAGTTAAAAACAGTTGTATCATTTAATATTTCTGTGGAAACCGTGATCCATTTTTTGTTTCCAGGATTCTTTAAAGAAATAGAAAGTTTAAAAGAACAGCATTTATTTTAAATAGAAATCTTTACTGTCACTTTTAATACATTTATTGTGTTCTTGCTGAATAAAACAATAAATTTCTTTAAAAAAAAAAAAAACATCTTTGTATTCAAACTTTATGAATGGTAGTGCATTTCTTTTTTTCCACATTTAAGAATAATAGTGAAGTCATAAAACGATGTAGTATGGGAGTAAATAAAAACATTAGTGGTCTCTCTTCATTCCAGCTGTAAAAACAGAACTTGTACATAGCAGTTTAGCCATGTCTTGACGGGAAAGTGTGTGTGCCAGTCCTTTCAGAACTTCCTGAGGTGTAGTGTGAAAGGTCACGTTTCTGGCATAGCTGCAGGCTTATTTTGAGCTTCGCCGATGCCAGTGCTGTCGCTGTCCTTCACTGCCAGTCGTGCGATCTGCAGCTTACAAAATCCTGCCTATCATGATGAGAATGGTGCACGTGCATGAGGCTAGCGCATGAGCAGCGGCCGAGGTTTGGAAATGTCATGCAAAGAGGCCGTGCTGCATCGATCTATGCGCAGCATTCTTGAGTGGGTGACACAAATGCTTTCGTTCTGGCTTTCAAATACACGTTAATGCACACAGAGCGGGGGAGAGTGACCTCACATGCCTACCAGAAATAATCAACATATTTGCACAGAAAAGAGGGGCATTTGTGTCAGCTGCTGGTCAATACAGACAGAAGTAGATACAAGGGCGTGAGGAAACGATAGTCAACTTTTCAAGAGTTATGAAATGGAAAGCAAATTGTCTTTTATCTGTTATATACAGTTATCAGTTCCTACCGACCATACTGTTCAAAAGTTTTGAATCAATAATAATTTTATATTTTTGAAAGATATTTTTGATGAAATCTGAGGATATCTGATCCACACATAGGCAGCAACATCATTGCACCTTTTGACGTCCAGAAAGGTAGTTGAAAACATGGTTAAAATAGTCAACGTGACTACAGTGGTTCAACCTTAAATGTTATGAAGCGACGAGAATACTTTTTGTGCGCAAAAACAAAACAAAAATAACTTTATTTAACAATTTGAACCGTTGTCATACGTAGTGAACTCAATGCAGGCATCAGATTAAGGCTGTATGATATTGGAAAAAAACTGACATTGCAATATTTTGTTTTTCTGCGATATATGTTGCGATATGAAAAACTGAACAGATTACTTGAATAGCTCTGTTTGGAAAGAATAATTCTAAAACGATCGGGGTGATTTAAATTAAATAAGTGAGTGTTTTATATTTTTCAGATTTAAGTATTCGGGTCCAAAAAATGAATAATCAAATGTAAAATAACACTGCATAGTCTTCACTGTATCAATTGAATAATCTGTGTTAAAGTGATTTTCTCTTTGTATTCTGTTGTTTGTTAACATTCATGATGCAGAAAGCAACAAGCCTGCTGTGACTAAGATTGAATGCGCGGATCCGATCCTAATGATACACATCCATTTTCTTTGTTTCAGTTACCTAAGCCATAAGCAGCTGTTTACAAGGACATTTTGACATAATTCTGCGTGTATATGTCCGTTCAAGCACAAATAGATGCGAGAGTGAACGCAATTCGGTGTTCACGTGCATCTGTGCGGCTCCATGTGACAGGAATTAAACACGTGGACCTTTGGTTAAATTTGCAATTCCTGCGATGTGACTATTGTGGATGCGCACATCACGATATCGATGCTAAAATAATACATCGTGCAGCCCTACATCAGATACCCTCGGATTTCATCAAATATATCTTAATTTGTGTTATGAAGATGTGGAACAACATAAGGGTGAGTAATTAATGACAGCAATTTCATTTTTGGGTGAACTAAACCTTTAAAAAAACATGTACTAAAAATAAAATGAAATTTATTTACAAAAAATTAATTTTCACGTTCGAGTGTGGACAGACAAATTATTCTCAACTGGTTAGAAGATGTAAGCCTTTAAATGAAAAGATCTTTAAGATCATGACAAATATAAAAACTTATTTAAGTATGTCTAAACTGGTAGGGTATGAGGACCTTGAACTGTCAGCAAGCAGAAAAGTTAACATCCATTTTCCATCACTGTGTGGAAAATGACGCAGGAAGTTTATTTGTGGTTATTTTATCTTTAGACATTTGAATATCTCAGAGGAAATAAATCACATCTCCAATTTCTCTGCACCTTTCTGTAAGCGGTTCACAGTCACTCACATCACCAGGCTGTCAAACAGAGACAAGCCTCGATCACACACCAGCCTAACTTGAGAGCGGCCATGACTTACAACGACTCCGATACAGGAAGCAACCGTGGGTTATGAGCTCGTCAGTCAAGGAGGACATCTTAATGGACCTAACAAATCTTTGAGGAGTGACCTAGCCTAACATGGTGGCTTGTTATACAAACAGCATTCTCTTACCCTGGATACTGAGCATCTGACCGAGCTTGAGGGCCGCCCCACGAACTTTACACAGTGTCCTGACGATACGCTCCGCGTTGGCCTCCGAAAGGAAGGGGCTATGGTCCAGAACAGCCTTCTTATCACCTATGTGAAATTACAAGTCTGTTAACATTTTGGACTAAAAATACAACTTAAAAAACAAGTACACCGAGCACAGTAATGCCTAATGGGACAAATGGATACATGTTTTTATACAGAGAGGTCCAAAAGTCTCAGACAACCCCTGTATGTGCCATTTGAAACATCAAAGGTAATCCGTGCTGCTGAGAACCATTTGTCCATGTAAACAAAAATCCACAAACTCTTAGATAAGGGTCTTCATTATCTCTGTGGACATTAGAGCTATTCCTGGATGTGATGATGAGGTCAAAGGTAATCATTATCCTGCATGGCTGGTGTCTACATAGATAAGATCTAGTTGCAGGCCGCTGTCCTTAGAACACATTTGCACATTCTCTCAGTTCCCATATGGTGTTGATCCCACCCAGGCATTGGTCAATAATACGTCTCATGTACAGTGGGTACGGAAAGTATTCAGACCCCCTTAAATTTTTCACTCTTTGTTATATTGCAGCCATTTGCTAAAATCATTTAAGTTTATTCTTTTTCCTGATGAATGTACGCACAGCACCCCATATTGACAGAAAAACACAGAATTGTTGACATTTTTGCAGATTTATTAAAAAAGAAAAACTGAAATATCACATGGTCCTAAGTATTCAGACCCTTTGCTGTGACACTCATATATTTAACTCAGATGCTGTCCATTTCTTCTGATCATCCTTGAGATGGTTCTATACCTTCATTTGAGTCTAGCTGTGTTTGATTATACTGATTGGACTTGATTAGGAAAGCCACACACCTGTCTATATAAGACCTTACAGCTCACAGTGCATGTCAGAGCAAATGAGAATCATGAGGTCAAAGGAACTGCCTGAAGAGCTCAGAGACAGAATTGTGGCAAGGCACAGATCTGGCCATGGTTACAAAAAAATTTCTGCTGCAGTTAAGGTTCCTAAGAGCACAGTGGCCTTCATAATCCTTAAATGGAAGACGTTTGGGACGACCAGAACCCTTCCTAGAGCTGGCCGTCCGGATAAACTGAGCTATCGGGGGAGAAGAGCCTTGGTGAGAGAGGTAAAGAAGAACCCAAAGATCACTGTGGCTGAGCTCCAGAGATGCAGTCGGGAGATGGGAGAAAGTTGTAGAAAGTCTACCATCACTGCAGCCCTCCACCAGTCGGGGCTTTATGGCAGAGTGGCCCGACGGAAGCCTCTCCTCAGTGCAAGACACATGAAAGCCCGCATGGAGTTTGCTAAAAAACACCTGAAGGACTCCAAGATGCTGAGAAATAAGATTCTCTGGTCTGATGATACCAAGATAGAACTTTTTGGCCTTAATTCTAAGCGGTATGTGTGGAGAAAACCAGGCACTGCTCATCACCTGTCCAATACAGTCCCAACAGTGAAGCATGGTGGTGGCAGCATCATGCTGTGGGGGTGTTTTTCAGCTACAGGGACAGTACGACTGGTTGCAATCGAGGGAAAGATGAATGCGGCCAAGTACAGGGATATCCTGGATGAAAACCTTCTCCAGAGTGCTCAGGACCTCAGACTGGGCCGAAGGTTTACCTTCCAACAAGACAATGACCCTAAGCACACAGCTAAAATAACGAAGGAGTGGCTTCACAACAACTCCGTGACTGTTCTTGAATGGCCCAGCCAGAGCCCTGACTTAAACCCAATTGAGCATCTCTGGAGAGACCTAAAAATGGCTGTCCACCAACGTTTACCATCCAACCTGACAGAACTGGAGAGGATCTGCAAGGAGGAATGGTAGAGGATCCCCAAATCCAGGTGTGAAAAACTTGTTGCATCTTTCCCAAAAAGACTCATGGCTGTATTAGATCAAAAAGGTGCTTCTACTAAAGACTGAGCAAAGGGTCTGAATACTTAGGACCATGTGATATTTCAGTTTTTCTTTTTTAATAAATCTGCAAAAATGTCAACAATTCTGTGTTTTTCTGTCAATATGGGGTGCTGTGTGTACATTAATGAGGAAAAAAAGTGAACTTAAATGATTTTAGCAAATGGCTGCAATATAACAAAGAGTGAAAAATTTAAGGGGGTCTGAATACTTTCCGTACCCACTGTATATACATATTTACTTTTATACAGTTGTATATACAGTACTTAACATGTACATTTGTACATAGGCCTTCTACTTACCATCTAAATGTATATTCCTTTTCGTCCTACATATATTATTTTTTCTAGATGTATATTACATAGTTTTTTTCTTTAATTCTATGCATTTAATTCCTTCTCTGTGTTATACAGTATATGTATGCAAGTACCTAGAGCTCCTGGAAACCATTCCAAATTCCTTGTGTGCTTGTGCAGGCTTGGCGAATAAAGTGCATTCTGATTTTGATTCTGATATGCAGCCAGACTAACATAATGCAACTCTGTAGACAGCTAAACCATAAAATATCTGCAAATAACTTCTGTAACAATAATCTATTCTCTTGATGTAATGAACAATGCTTTGAGCCTTTAATAGTTGCAAGCAGGATTTTTTTTTTTTGCATTTTTCGATGACACTTTGAGCTGTTAATGCCTATGATGAGGGTGTAGATGAGGGTGTAGTTCCAGATACCAAACTAAATAAGCTGGTCAAAAAAAAAAAAAAAAAAAAAAAAAAAAAAAACTGAAAAGTTTGTAACCCAAAATTCAAGATTATAGGGGACGACTAAAGGAATCAAACTTGCACTGATCTACTAATCTGAAGACTGATTATAAAATATTGAAAACTCAGTATCGATGGTGGTTACTGTGCAAAAGTAAAAAAACAAACAAAAAAAAAACATGAGAAATAGCCACCAAAGTAAACAGTGGTTCATTCAGAACATAAAAAAAAATGTACTGCATTTAAAGACAAAATAAAATCTAAAATTACCCTTATTACTACTAAAATAATTTAAAAATAAGTTAAAAACTGTTCAACTTTGGGTGAAACAACGCTCGTCACTGTCCCGCCCCTCCTCCATTGTGATTGGACTGCTGGGTAAAAAGTGACAAATACTACACCGACCAATAATCCTAATTGTACAACAACTCAACAACAATGGATTTAAAAAATATTAAAGTTAGTATTACTGGTTACTGCATTTTTATATTCAGTAATATTCTTCAAAATTAGATAACTAGTTATTGCTGTGGATATTCCAAAACATAGCAACCAAAGCGTCTCAGCTGGTTTAACGCTGCGCCTACAAAGTGCTCTCAAGTGCCACTGGCTGTCTATTTTAAGAAGAACACCAGGCATTATTTCAGCTGGCTGAAAACGGTTTGGTGGACACACGTTAATTGAATATTTATTGTTAGGCATATGGCCTATTACTCTCTTTTGCATTTATGCAATATACTGGAGCCAAACCTGCGAAGGGTGTCCAGAAGATTCCACTGTGTTCCTGGCCATGTAATTTGCATAGTTGTAACTCATAGGTGGGGATTATGCTAATTGTGAATGGGCGTGCACGCACACCCTATTCACGAATGATTGGAATTCATTAACATACACACCTTTGGATTCACAAACACTTCGTAAACATCAGATTTAATAATTAAAGAAGAGTTTTCAGGAAGGTCCGTTGTATGCCCAAATTACTCAGAATTTACTCATATATTTACTAAAGTTTCATGAATCAGGCCCAATGCAAGAATGTAATAAAATATGTATCTTGAATTCAATGCAAGCCGCTCTAAAGTGTCCACAAGATGCATAGATGTATAATAAAATAAAATAAAAATTTGCATTTATAATCTTTCATTAAAACCTAATAACTCTCTACACATTTACAATTCACAATGTTGACGTGCTGCGAATTCTGTTTCACGTTGCCTTTAAACATGGCAAAACAACAGTGGCAGTGTGTATGCCTGACTAAATCTTTTTCTGTGACGTAAGAAGATTTGAAGTTGAGCTGAGAGATCCTGGATGATGGGAGGGGTGCACATATTTACATGCACAAGTGGTGAAAAAAGTTAAAACATTTCAATATTGAGGGACAAACTTACCTTTGTATACATTTCAATAATATAGTGGCATTTTTTCATACCAATTACACAGATGCATATAAATATTTTATGGTCTGTGCTACAAAATCCACTTGTCCCTACATTAAAACTGCCTCTCAGACTAATTTAGGAGCACTTTAGAACAGGCAACTAAATGTTATTATGTGTATATTATTACACATGCAGTCTAGCTAAAGCAAACACAGACAGTCAAAAGGAGCAATTGTTTATATGTGGGTGACTTGAGTTTAAATATGCACAATCTCCTTCCCATTCTTTCCTGTCTCCTCACTCACTATCACTATCTCTCTGTTAATGAAATGGTTTAAAGTCCAAAAACAAACAATCAACTTTGATTGCATGAGATTTATCACTTGTAATCATGCTATGCCTGATTAGTAAGTCACTTTCAATAAAATGGACTAATGATTAATAATTAGAAATACATTGTGCTGACCCAAAACGTATCTGTAAAGTTCAATTCTAGTAGATAATACAATTGTCTTACCATTCTTCTCCTCTGATCTTAGGCTTTTCTTTGCCACTTCTGCCAAAGCTCCAATTCCCAAACCTACAGCAAGACCTGTAAGAGATTATCAAAGTCATCATTAAATCAAAACTGACGATTCTTGTTTTTTTTTGGAATATTGCAGCATTATAAATTATCAGTGCACATCTTTTTTTGTTGTTGTTGTTGTAATCTTTAAATCAAAATAACTTCCCCTCCCTTTTGCAGTGACGTGTTTACTGGTGTGAGGGCGGGACAACCTATTCCTCACATGACATCACAGAAATAGCAAACCACAACCATCTAATCAATTCCTGAAGGACAAAAATCAAGTCTGTTCATAAATGAACAGAAGTTCTGTCAAAAATAATAGAAAAGGCAGTATCATCGCAACTACGTTGAAGAAATGGTAAAAGAAATGGTATCTGTGAGGATTTCCAGTCAGGATTTAGACTGTACCATAGTACTGAGACTGCTCTCGTTAAGAGTTACAAATGATTTACTCCTATCATCAGATCGTGGTTGTATCTCTCTATTAGTGTTACTAGATCGCATTGCTGCTTTTGACACTATCGACCATAATATTCTTTTGAATAGACTTGAAAATTATGTTGGCATTAGTGAAACAGTCATTATCTCACACCTCAAAACAGCACTTCCACCCTGAAAACAAAAAAAAGAGCTGTATTTACATCTGTCTTTTGGAATGCTTTCTGAAAAAATACCTACAACAACACTGACGCTGTATAATGTGAACCTGACAAAAGGAAACACCAAAAATAGTATTTCCAAACCACTGTGATCAGCACATTTTCTGTGGTAGAGCTGAGAATCAATAACAAGTTTTGCTGCAATCTTCTTCAATGGTTATGTAATTTTCTGATTATGTAACCCTCCCGCTTTTGAGAAATTTAGGAGGGGTCTCAAGTCAGTTGTAAATCAAGCAGTGAAAGTAAACACCGCAGTGTAAGCTGGCAAGAAATGGTGCCGACATGTTTTCATTCTGCTGTTTGTTTGTTTTGTTTTTTCCAGGAGTCTTAAAGGGATAGTTCTGTCATTTACTCGCCCTCAGGTTGTTCCAAACCTGTATGAATTTCTTTATTGTGCTTAAGTCAAGTCATCTTCATTTATATATTGCTTTTCACAATACATATTGTTTCAAAGCAGCTTCACAGTGACAATAGGAAAATTATTATCGAGCTAAAGTTGGTTTTTGATTGAATCACTTCCGTTGTAAAAATGGTTAATTATTACTGTAGGGGCCGCTTTAATGACACCTTTCCTACTGAAAAAAAAAGAATCCCTTTAATGCATTCTTGCTTAATGCATTTACGTGTTTAGCCTATAGGTTTGCGTGTTTGAGTGTGTATGTGCGCAGAAGCTTGGTATTTAAAAAAAAAAAAAAAAGTGATATTTGCTGAATTACTTGTCTGGTCTGCATAATACAGACAAATTTGTTGTGTCCGCGGATCTATGCGAACTGGAATAATTTTGATAACGTTTTATCTATACATAGGGAAAGAAAAGGGAAGGAGGCCTTCGCAGGGGATAATTTAGTTGAAATGTCAGGGCTGTGTTATCGTCATGTCTAGGCACAGGTCCTTCATCTCATCTGGATACGGCCTGGATCTGTCAGGCAGCAGCAAACCTCGGGATAAACAGAGAGAGACTAATATTAGCGCAGACGCCATTCTTCTTATGATGTAGCGATTACATCAGGTGTTATGGGAAGTGCTCCTGGTTCTGGCTGACCTAATCTATGCAGCCTAACAATTTACATGATTTGAATTATAGAAGTAGATAATGTGTTATGTGTATGCAAGTGTTTTTAGTCTAGATTTAAACTGACAGAGTGTGTCTGCTTCCCAAACAGTGATAGGAAGACGGTTCCAAAGTTTAGATGCTAAATAGGAAAAGGATCTACCTCCTGCAGTAGATTTTGATATTCTAGGCATTATCAACTGGCCTGAATTCTGAGATTGCAATAGACGTGAAGGACTATAATGCATTAAGAGCTCGCTCGGGTACTGGGGAGCTAGACCATTTAGTGTTTTTTAAGTAAGTAGCAAGATTTTAAAATCTATACTATGTTTAACAGGGAGTTAAACAGTGTTGACAGAACTGGGCTAATATGGTCATACTTCCTGGTTCTAGTAAGAACTCTAACTGCTGCGTTTTGGACCAGCTGTAGTTTGTTTAACAGGCGAGCGGAACAACCACCCAGCAGAGCGGTACAGTAATCTAGCCTTGAGGTCATGAACGCATGAACTAACTGTTCCGCATTTGTCATTGAGAGCATATGTCGTAGTTTAGATATATTTTTAAGATGGGAGAACGCGATTTTACAGATGCTAGAAACGTGACTTTCAAATGAAAGCTTGTTTATCAAAGAGCACACACAGGTTCCTAACTGACGACAAAGAAGTTTTTGGTCCAAAAATTTTAAATCTTTTTTCTGAATCTAGTAGTAAGAAATTACTGGTCATCCATTTTTTTATATCAGCTATGCATTCCGTTAATTTTGTGAATTGGTAAGTTTCGTCAGGGCTCGAAGAAATATAGAGCTGAGTATCATCAGCATAACAGTGAAAATTAACGCCATGCGTCCTAATGATATCTCCCAAGGGTAGCATGTACAGAGTGAAAAGCAACGGTCCTAGTACTGAGCCTTGTGGTACTACATATTGAACTTGTGATCGATATGACATCTCTTCGTTTACTACTACAAACTGATAACGTTCAGTTAAATAAGATTTGAACCATGCCAATGCAATTCCACTAATGCCAACATAATTTTCAAGTCTATTCAAAAGAATATTGTGGTCGATAGTGTCAAAAGCGGCACTGAGATCTAGTAACACTAATAGAAAGATACAACCACGATCTGATGATAGGAGTAAATCATTTGTAACTCTAAAGAGAGCAGTCTCAGTACTATGAAACGGTCTAAATCCTGACTGGAAATCCTCACAGATACCATTTCTTTCCAAGAAGGAACGTAGATGCGATGATACTGCCTTTTCTAGTATTTTTGACAGAAAAAGTAGATTCAAGATCGGCCTGTAATTGACTAATTCTCTAGGATCAACTTGTGGCTTTTTAATAAGAGATTTAATAATAGCCAGTTTAAAAGTTTTCGGTACGTATCCTAGTGATAAAGATGAATTAACAATATTAAGAAGAGGATCTATGACCTCTGGAAGCATCTCTTTCAAAAGCTTAGTTGGTATAGGGTCTAACATACATGTTGTTGATTTTGATGATTTAACAAGTTTATACAATTCTTCCTGTCCTAAAGCAACGAATGAATGGAATTTTTCCTCAGGGACACTACAGTGCACTGTCTGACGTGATACTGTAGTAGACGGTTGCATCGTTATAATTTTCTCTCTAATATCTTGCAAGTAAAGAAGTCATTACTGCTGTGCTGTTTGGAAACATCAGAAGTTGAAGCTATTTCTTGTTAATTGTTTAGCCACTGTATCAAATAAATACCTAGGGTTGCGTTTATTTTCTTCTAAAAGATTTGAGAAATAAGCAGATCTAGCAGTTTTTAAGGCCTTTCTGTACTCAATCATTCTCTCAACGAAAGGCAAAAGCTGCGCTCTATTTTTCTGGCAGCTCTCTTAAGAGCCTGAGTGTGCTTGTTGTACCACGCTGTTGGATTAGTTTCCTTAATCTCCTTTAAGTGCAGAGGAGCAACTGAGTCTAATGTGCTGGAAAAGACAGTCAATAGTTTCTGTTGCAACATTGAGGTCTTCTAAACTGTCTGGTATGCTTTATAAAGATTATTTATAAAGCAATCTTTAGTGGTAGAAGTGATGGTTCTACCATATTTATGGCAGGGTGGCGGTTTTGCAGCCTTGGCTAAATGTAGTATACATGAGACTAAATAATTATCTAAGATGTCATCGCTCTGCTGCAGAATTTCAACGGCATCAATATCAATTCCATGTGACAATATTAGATCTAAAGTATGATTACGACAATGAGTGGGTCCTGATACGTGTTGTTTTACTCTAATAGAGTTTAGAATGTCTATAAATGCCAATCCCAATGCGTCTTTATCATTATCTACATGGATATTAAAATCACCAACAACAAGGACTTTATCCGCACTAGTACTAACTAATTTTTTTTTTTTAAATATGGGTAACCGAACAGTTGATGGGCCCAACAGACTTCAATAGTGCAGAAAAGAAAACTAAAAACTATGGAAGTCAACTGTTTGGTTACCAACATTCTTCAAAATATCTTCTTTTGTGTTCAGCAGAAGAAAGACATTCATACTGGTTTGGAACAACTTGAGGGCGAGTAAATGACGACAAAGTTTTCATTTTGAGGTGATCTATTCCTTTAACATACCTTACAGAAACACAAGTAGTTTTGATGCCAACTCTTATCCTGGTGAATTTTTCATCAAGCCTGCTGGGGAAGTTCTAGGTTGATGATTAAACAGGTTCCTGTTTTTATGTCTCTTCATGCCTGCAGGAGTTTAAGACTCGAGGAAAACACAAGGGGCCATTCCAGGGTACTCAAAAACTGCAACTTCTGATGCACTGTACTGCATTTGCTTTTTTTAAAGACATCTAAAGGGATAGTTCACCCAAAAATGAAAATTCTGTCATTAATTACTCACCCTCATGTCGTTCCAAACCTGTAAGACCTTCGTTCATCAACTAACACTTTAACATTTGCATTCAACTGTGCATATACAGACTAAAAAAACAAAAAAAAAAAAAACAATCAAAAACAAGAACAGGGTAAAAAAAAAAAAAATATATAGAAAAGTTTGGGGAAGTTTGTTTAAATTAATACTTTTATTCAGAAAAGTGAAAGAAAAGACTAGTATAATGTTACATAAGATAATATTTTATACACTGAATTTTTGTGTTCAAATAAATGCAGCCTCAGTGAGCATAAAAGACTTCTTTCAAAAACATAAATCTTACCCACCCCAAACTTTTGAATGGTAGTGTTTTTTATAGCTACTTAATTGAAAGTCATAAACATCAGAATAATATTTGCACATATCGTCAAAGCACTTTCTTTTGCACAATGGCACAGAGTGGTTTAGATCGCCCTCAGATTGCCTGATAGCATGACTAATGACACTACGGGCCCAAGTCTCATGTTACAAAAACAGAGAGGTATGCTTCTGAACATAAACACAAGGTAAACAACATGAACATGCGGTTTAAAAACAGTTGTTAGAGCACTGATTCAAGGGCCATCTACAGTCACTAAAATTGAGATGAAGAATGCAACCACACGAAAGCCTGCCAAAGTGACGGATACTATTCTTGGATGCAATTAATCAGTATCTTTAACTATCCAACGAGAGCTAAAGGAAGGGAGCCAGAGAACTGTTAAACTGGATAGCTCATGTCCAGGAGTGAGGTCAAGGTGAGGACCGAGGTCAGAAGCACATCACATAAAACTAGTTCAACTGTGACAACTATATAACAAATCACAACAGTCAAACACAAACAATGTTTCCTCTAAGTGATTTACTGTCAGTAAGAGTAACAAAACAACTTGATATTAGACATGCTAAATCTTTTAGTTCTTTTAAAGCTTCTCTCAAAACTTACTTTTTTAGACTGGCTTATGTGTGATGTTTCAGATTAGATGAGGAGTCAAGCTAGTAATTTGAAAACGTATCTAGCTTTCTAACATTACAAAGGTAATCAGGTATGACTATCTTTTAACTTTGTACTCTTCAGTATAAAGCACTTTGAGAATAACTTTTTAAAGGCGCTATATAAAATAAAGTTTATTATTATTATTATTATTATTATTATAACTTTAATTTTCTAATATGACACGCTTTTTGAAACAAAATATCTATTAAGAACCAAATAAGTGGTTTATTTCAGGTTAGTTTTGTTCTTTTTGTTCTTTTTTTTTATTATTTAGAACAACGTGCACAAATATTTTATTCACAATAAGACCACAAAATGCTAATAAATAAATAAATAATAAATAAAGGAATACTGTTTATAAAAATAATAATCAAATTATACAAAAATGTACATATAAATTATACATATAAATGATTAATAATGGAAAATATTTGGTTTAATATTGACTAATAATTCAGAATGTAGTAGTGTTTATGGCTATTGAATTTGCTTATACACTATATAATATTAACACACCCATGCAGCATATTGCCTGCACTGTTGCAAACTGGGTGCTACATAAATATTAAGACATCTTGAAAAGACTCAGTAGCTTTGATCCCTATAGAGGACAAAAAAAAAAAAAAAACAACAACTTGTCAACACATTCCCCTTATAAATTCACACAATCCCATGATGCTTTGGTGGTTCAGAGAATGTTGAAGTACCCTATAGTTCACTTCAAGTATATACAAATAGGCTTGTAGTAAACAGGTGTTAGATGTTTTCTTGTAATGGTGGTGGATAAGAGTTCAAATCTGATAACAGACACTCCAACATATCACCCAGCATGCAAACACACAAACAGCATATGATAGTAGATATGTTTTAGCGTCTCAATTCGTGTACGTCAGTGGAAAACTAGCATGCTGCAGACCTGTCACAGAGAGCTACTGTGACTGCTAGTGTTTAATTTTCCCATGTGACAGCACTTTTCGGTCTAAACACTCGTCTAGGGTTCATATCCAGCCATTCATTCCCTGTAACTGTATTCAGCACTAGTCCTCTGAGAAATAACCAATACACTGTCATTTAAAGAACAAAAGCGGGTAAAGTTACACACTGCCAGAGCAGAACGGGAAGCTCTATCTCAGGGGAAACAGGTGATTCACATTCCCAGACCGGTTAAGCTCTGTCCCATAATCCAAAGCAGCAGCAGCCGCAGTCTACGATATTACTGGTCAAAACGCAGATTAACCTTGAGCCCTCAATCTGGCTCTGACATGTTGTATGAGGATATAGAAGCGGCTAACTTGAACAGGCCTTCAAATAACAGTGGCAGAAAGGACAGCAACCTAAAAAGCCAATATACCAATCCAAAAAATGGCCTTCAGAAATCCATAAATAACTAAAGTTATGACGTATTAGACAACATATACTAAATATATCCAATATATTTGGTGGCAACAGTTTCTGTGCAAAACAGTACAGTTGAAGTAGTCTTTGCTCTCTGGTTTGGATGCACCAGGCAAAAGCAAAGGTTTTCAGTTACCATGGGCATTGTAGAAATGCCTAATTACTGTCATCCATGCTTCATTTATTCCTCCAAGGAAAGAGTCCAGTAACAGGAGAATTACCAAGTGTAAAATAATCAGCTGGCCATAATATGTCTGCCTACATGAGGCAATCATGTATAATAAAACAGCCTGTTATAGGCTACTGATAATAGGCTACTTCATCTCAAGAGAATGTACATAATTTAAAAAAAAAAATGTTTTCAAGAGTACTGAAATGTTTTGAAAGGTAGTGTACATACATACATAATTATAAAATATCCTTACCTCCAAAATTCGCTAGTCTCCCCAGCCGTGTGACCGGTACCTTCCGCTCTCTCGCTCTTTCACTAAGCTACAGCAGGAAAGAACAGGCATTTAGAGTGCATCATTGTGTTATGTGCTTCCAATTACAAATGTCCTTTAAAAACTACTGGACACAAAAAAAATTCAGGGGTCAACAACACTAAGGATTTTTTTCTACTTGCCTGGTTGGGACAATGTTTAAAATTTGTACTTGCCTTTTTACTAGCCCCACCACAAAAATAAAATAAAATAGGCCTAGTTATTGTTGTTTTTTTAAACCCCTGATACCTTAATAAATAAGGTTATGACACCACTGTAGTTTTCTGGTACAGAAATTGAATAAAGTAATTAAATGTAAAATAACACTGCAGTGTCTTCACTGTATAAATTTAATATAGATTAATCCTTACTAAAGTTACAAAAGTTTAGGGCTGCATCTAAGGATCATTTTGTAATCGATTAATCTGATAAAAAGGCCCAATTTCCTTTATTTTATTTTATTGATTGAAACACATTATTTCAGATCCTGCCCAATGATGTCCTTTAAATAAACGTGCCAACTGCTATGAAAACATCTATAGTGAATATATCTATATCTATGCTATGTGCAAAAGAGCTATAAAGCAAAAGGACAGTTTAAATCCCTACATTAAAAATGAAGATAATACTAAAGATAAGAGTTCTGCAGGAACACACATTCACTTTGGACACAGTAACCTATGTTACGGTCTTTTCTTTATCCTGGAAACGTCTTACATTTATATTCAATTAGGCCTAAGTTACACGCTGTTATCCCTTTACAGATACCACTCTCATAAAATACTTGAATTACACGTTGACTTTTAAACCTGAATTTAATGTCCAACAACAGATATTTCAGCCTTTTGTCCAAAGAAATGTGTTGTTCAGTGCTGTAATTTAACATGACTGGCAGAAGTTTTGTGCACGGTGGACAGATGCGACTAATTGATAATGACATTCATTTCGATGATTTTCATTATCGATTTTATCGATTAGTTGTTGCAGCCCTACAAAATTTCTTCAGTCAAGAGCAGTGAGAGATTTTTTTCTTTGTCCTTTGCTGTTTGATTAACATTAAAAACACAGACAGCAGCAGTTTTATTAGGCTGCTGTCACTTTAAGAGCGAATGCCCGGATCCAATATGGTGTTTTGCATTTTATTTAACCCTTATACATTCACTCAAGACATAACAGACTTTGTTTACGAGGATACTCGCCAATATGGGCATTTTGGCGTAATTCTGTGAGAAAACTTCTGCCAGTCATGTTAAATTACAGCACTGAACAACACATTTCTTTGGACAAAAGGCTGAAATATCTGTTGTTGGACATTAAATTTAGGTTTAAAAGTCAACGTGTAATTCAAGTATTTTATGAGAGTGGTATCTGTAAAGGGATAACAGCGTGTAACTTAGGCCTAATTGAATATAAATGTAAGACGTTTCCAGGATGAAGAAAAGACTGTAACAAGAAGAAATAAAAAAAGAGAACTTTGCGTGCTGTCTGAGATGTGGCTTACTGTGTGCGTACTTCAAGTACACTTTGTGTCTTATTGGACTTGAATATTTAGATTGGCAAGGCTTAAAAATGTGCAAACTGCTACAATCAATACATTTCATGGGATCTTTATTTTTTGGCCTAGGTTTCTATATCCGCAACCAACTACTAACTTTAGGGGAACAAGCAAGTTGCATAGCAACTATTATTATCTTCTGTAATGCATGACATATATAGGTGGAACAAATGGCTAGTACTCATGAGTGATGAGGGATTGGAAAAGGTCGCCTGTACCATTTGTTTATGTGGTTTGGAGCCGTCTCTTTTTGCCTGCCTGGCTTTCTCAATGTCCTCAGCCGTGATGCCTCCCACAGAAGAGTGATCCTGGTGATACGACCGTGTCTGTCCGGTAAACTGGCTGCTAGGGTCCTTGTAACCTTCAAACAGCTTTGACTTCCCTGAGGCCTGGCTGCGTGTGTGCGCAGCACCTGTGTTAGCGTCCCTGAAAACTGAATCGCTGTCCAAACCTTCATGTGCTGCACTCTCAAAGTTCTCCTCTGAAGCTGTGAAGTCATACTTGGAGTCCACGTCTGTGCCGAAATCAGAAACGCTCTGCTGGCCGCCTGTGAACTCCTAAAAATAAAGTAGTTGATCATTAGGTTATTTCATGTTCTTTCCCACAGCTGAAATAAATTAATGCTATATTGTGAATATAGTCATGGTATTGTTAGATACATTTTATAATAAGTGATGAGATATGCATTCTGATAAGGAACTTTCAAAGCACTTTGAAATGCACAATCAGTTCCAGAGGCTTTGATAACACAAATAGCTTGGCAGCACACGCCGCACTCCTATGCTCTGGAAACCCAGGCAGTGATCCAATCTCCAGGTAGGCCTAAATTTCATTTGCATAATCATATTGTTGAAGTTGTTATACCCTACATGTGCTGTGGAGAATATAAACCTGAGAACAACAGAGGTGCAACCAAACACCATTATCGAGAGCTCTGAATTACACAAAAGCCATACTGCGATTAATTAAGAAATAACAGATGCACGTATCTCTATTACCCCGAGTCACGAAAAGCCTGGGTAAAAAACAAAATAAAACAGCAGAAGCAGCAGTAAGCCACCCAAAACTACTTTCTAAAAACAATATGGTAAAGGCTATCAATGTTAAATTAATAATAATAATAATAATAAAATTATTATTATTATTATTTTTATTATTATACAATATATATTGTTGTTATTAATGCAAAAATCAATGTAATTACGATCGTTGTTATAATAAATTATATATGCTATCATTCAACATTTTGGGGTCGGTAAGACTTTTCTTATGCTCACCGAGGCTGCATTTACAGCAAAATACAGTAAAAACACTATTGTGAAATGTTATTACAATTTAAAATTGTCAGCATCATTACTCCAGTCTTCAGAGTCAGTGAACCTTCAGAAATCATTCTAATATGCAGATTTTGTGCTCAAGGAACATTTCTTATTATTATTAATGATGAAAAAAGTTGTACTGACTAATATTTTGTGGAAACCTTGATACATGCTTTTCTGGATAATTTGATACATAGAAAAGCTTAAAAGAGGAACATTTATATAAAAATTTATTTTTGTAACACTTTAAATGTGTTACTTTTGATCAATTTAATGGGTAACACTTTACAATAAGATTCATTAGTTAACATTAGTTAACTACATTAATTAACATGAACTAATAACGAACTACACTTATACAGCATTTATTAATCTTTGTTAATATTAATTTCAACATTTACTAATGCATTACTGAAATCTTGTAAACATTAGTTAATGCACTGTGAACTAACATGAACAAACAATGAACAACTGTATTTTCATTAACTAACATTAACAAAGATTAGTAAATACAGTAACAAATGTATTGCTCATGGTTAGTTCATGTTAGTTAATACATTAACTAATGTTTAACTAATGAACCTTATTGTAAAGTGTTACCCTAATAATGAACTGCACTTATACAGCATTTATACATTTTTATTAATGTTAATTAATTTAACATTTACTAATACATTATTAAAATCTTGTTACCATTTAATGCATCCTTGCGGAATAAAATGAATTTCTTTAAAAAAATCTTGACCCCTAACTTTTGAATGGTAAGGCTAATAATTTATATTACTATGATTATTATTGTTCAAAAACTTAACATAAGCAGTAGACCGTTTACATTTGCAATGATCTGTAGAAACTTGCAACTTTCTAGCCTCAACTGCATAATAATTAATATAGAACGCAACTAATGCATGGTCACAGGTGCAAGTACAGTGCCTATTTTACAAAGGCATCAAACATGGCTCATTCAATCTAAATTCATAGCTAGGACTATCCATTTTATAATGGCAACTAATATTTTTTTTATAGTGGAAACCCACCTGGATCTTCTGCATGGCCACGCTCATGCCCTGTTCAGCCGTCATTTGCATGCTGTGGCTCACAGCTTGGACCCCTCCAATGCGAAGAGAGCTCGCCTGGGTCTCGATCACGGCCTGGCTTAGCTTGGCTAAGCCTCTCATCAGCAACAACATGTCGCCTGCCATGATGGTTCCTCTTTACACCTACCATACCAGAGAGAAGGAAGTGATTCAATAGCCTCAAACTTAGTCTCAACCGTTTTTAAGCCAAAAATCACTGTGGAAATCTGTCACACCAATTTGGTTTATGTAGTTGAAAAACAAATTTAAAAAAAAAAAATGAAAAAATAAAACTCACAAATATAATGGTAACACTTTACAATAAGGTTCATTAGTTAAACATTAGTTAATGTATTAACTAAAATGAACTAACCATGAGCAATAAATTTGTTACTGTATTTACTAATCTTCGTTAATGTTTGTTAATGAAAATACAGTTGTTCATTGTTTGTTCATGTTAGTTCA
>CM074445.1:23397382-23537382 GCA_037101425.1 Elopichthys bambusa | reverse complement strand
TGTTTCAGAGAGCCTGAGGTAAAGATGAGAGTTCTTGTTTAATAGATATCTTGAGACATGCTGTCATGTCCATGCATATCTAACCAAATTGTTGTAAAGCCAGAAAACTGCAAACCATGAATACGTATTAACTCCTCAGAATTTGAAAGGATCTTTCACATGCACCTGATTTGTTTTTTTTTTTAGTGTTGCATCTTTGTCCCATGAGTCTAGTAATGAAAAGCTATTGACATCCAATATGAGTGAAACAGATGTTGTATTGAGTGATGTGGGGGTGTCCTGTGGAGAATCTCTTTTTGATACAGATGGGGCTGGGGAAATGGCCCTTTTTCAGTTCGTCTGGGCCAGATCTCTGATAAAGTGGTTTTAAGGGGGACAGCACAATGGTTTCATTCTTTGCCAGTGGTTAGAAGCTTCAGGGCCTTCTGCAGATTCTGGACGGCAGTGCCCACATCCTCATATTGCAGTGCACTGCCTGCATATTTACAGTACTTCTGAGCCCGAGTAAAGTCTTCTGGTGTGAGCCGCAAGTCTCCTGTAAAGAGCACAAGAAATTATTAGTTTTATTTACTAAGAATGCATTAAATTTATCAACTGACAGTAAATAAATTTATAATTTTACTAAATGTTTATATTTCAAATAAATGTAGTTTGTTTGAACTTTCTATTCATCAAAGAACCCTGGAAAAAAAAAATGTATCAGTTTCCACAAAAATATTAAGCAGCGCAATTGTTTTCAACATAGGGCTGTGCGATTAATCATAATTGATATTTCGAATTCGATTTTGGCTTCCAACGATTACAAAAACAGGATAATCAACATAAAACGATTATTGTGCAGCTGCCGCATTCCATCCAGAGCACCTTCCTTTCCTTCACAGCTGTGCGCTTTCGTTCCTCCCCAAGCCAAACGGAGTGTTGTAAAATGTAGTCTACTGTTGCTAAACTGCGGGACGTGTTTGATATTAAAGTGTCATTAAAAGCAAATTATGCCGTGAAAGAGACAATGTTCCCCAGACATCTTTCTGAGCGTGCTCCGAGACGGAGCCAAACATGCATAAGCTAAGTATACTGTAGGCTTTGGTCTCACGCCTCAATGATTAAATAGCCAACACACAAAAAAAAAAAAAAAAAAAAAAAAAAAAGCCAAAATGCAGCTTTGGTAGCGTCCTCGTAAACAGTCAGTTATGTCTTAAGTAAATGTAAAAAGTGACAGTAGCCTGTTAATCAAACAACAAGACAAAGATTAAAATCACTTACTGCTTTTTAATGAATAACTTTTGTAGTTTTAATAAGGATTAGCCTATATTTAATGTATACAGCAGTGATATTTTACATCTGATTACTTCATTCAATTTCTGTTGTAGACTATTACTTATCTGAATATCACTGTTAGTACATGTTCCTGAAAAACCTAAAGCACTGTTTATTTCATTTGTATTTTTGTTCTGTTGTATTTTTATCAGTTTTGTTTGTAATTAGTTTCTATGTTCTTACTGTATTGCTGACTGTTTGCTTGTCTTCTGTAACTGTTTTGAGGACTTTTTAACTTACATTAATTAACCTAGTATTTGTTTTTCCTGAAGTATCGATAATTGTGAAATTACACTGACATTTTAAATGACTCGTATCATGAAATAAGACACTGATCATTCACCCACCAATAATTGTGTTAAATAATCGTGATTTCAATATTGACCAAAATAATCGTTATTGTGATTTTTGCCATAATCGATCAGGCCTTCTTGAGCGCCAAATGAGCATATTTAAATGATTTCTGAAGGATCACGTGACCCTTTTAATTGTTTTTTGATCAAATAAATGCAGCCATGCCAAGCATAAGAACATGTTTGAATTTTAGTGTACATTAGTAGTAGTAAGCTATTTATAAAATAATAGTGAATATACAAACAATATAAATATAATATGAGACAAATACAGATATTACCAGATATTTCCCAGGGGAAAATTCTGCAATGCACCCATTTCACACATGTATGTCTCTCCAGTGCCTAACAGCACATTAAATTATAGGGTGAGTTGAGGTTGGGCTAGTTTATGAATACTTAACTTCAGGCATTTGCCAGTGGGCATTTGAAATATTATAGTCATGGTGCCTTTACCACAGTGTAAACTATGCTGGCTCTCACAATGACACTCTGAGTGACAGTTTGAGCTGAATCCATAATGTGGGAACCAAATAATGAACTGGACAGAGACGACCACCATAGCACTTGTGAGCTTTCAAAACAGTTTTAGGTACAGCATTTCTGGGAACCTAAAAAAGATCTCTAGATCCTGTCTCCTCTCCAGTATTAATATTTAACCATAATACATTTTTGTCTCATTCGAAAGCATTGCTTGCACCTCGATTACTAAAGTATACACACAGACTGGGAAGACTATAACCACAGATCTGTCTCAACTCAGATGCTCGATTTCAAGAACATTTCAACAAGTTACTATACTGGTAATGTTAAGACCTTGGTCGACTTTTATTTTGGCTGTAGAGGAGGTGAAATGTGGAACAGAAGTTTCTATGGGACACACACTGCTTCATCCTTGTGTCATACATTTACAAATATGAATCTACATATATGCTGATCAATTGAAAAGAATGCAGAAAGATGAATTAGAATGAACATTTGAGGACTTGCTTAGAATGTTACTGCAGCAGGTTTGAAGACTTGATTAGGACTTTAGACTGGCAAGTACAGGTCCTGTTCTGTAAGGATTTGTTTTTTTAACTAAGACGCATTGCCCAGTTACACTGTAGTGACATGATCCACCTTGGGATTTGTTGTAATTGGTAATAGGTTTGTTATTGTTGGTGCAGGTAGAGTGGTTGTCTCAAGGGCATGTCGGTGTATCAGCTTGTTTGCGGTCTTCTTAATCACTGCCCTGCATGTATTGATCACTATTAACTACTCTGAGAAATAGGGATTGGATTAGCATGGGTTGAGAAAAGGGATTAAATTAATTGAGTTAAGTCTTTTAATTGATTTATAAAAACATAATAAAGCATAAGGTTTCAGAATGATAAAATATCATACACTTAAATCATAGAGCATTAAGGAAAAAGACGTGACCTAATCTAACATATACAGTATACATAGTTACATATCATCCTATGTTAGTTATCTTATTGACTTAACCAATGTTTACAACCAAATAAAAAATAAAAAATTAGCAATTAAAATAAAACTGAAATAAAATATAAATATTAGATGAAAAAAAGTGCCTTGGCAACTAACTGAATTAAATAAGTTTAAAGGGGACATGAAACAGTAATAAGCAATCAAAGTTACATGTTTCCAACAAGTGTAGCGCCATCTTGTCTTAGCATAGAATGTGATGTTGGCTTGGATGTCCTACATTAGTTCACATTAGCTACATAGTGATAACACTGACAAATTATTAAAATTATGTATGAAATCAAGTATTAAAATGACAAACTATACAAAAATAATTAAAGCTAAAGATATTATATATATATAAAAAACTAATAAAAAAAAAAGACAAAAATCACAATTACTAAAACATTGACTAAAATTAAAAAAAAAAAAAAAAAAAAAAAAAAAAAGAAGAGAAATGGCTCTGTGGTTCCATGCTCAGACAAAACATAAAATATAAAAATCTAGTTCAAAATATTAATAAGTACTATTTATTAAAATGATTTAGTATTAGTATTTAGTTATCAAAAAAATTCATTTGTTTTTGTTTCTTGAAAAACTTCTAATCCCTGGTTTCAAGGATGATCTCCAACTCTTGGAGGACGACCCCTACAAAAATCACCTCACCTTCAGAGCCATTTTTCAAATCCCCAATTAGTGTCTTATGAGGCACAGACTTTCCCTTCAAACCAATTAGACAATGTCATGGTCGATCTGTTGTCACGGAAAGACCTTGACGGTTGAGAGAGGACGAGAAATGCAATTTGCGGTATGACATTGCAAACTTTTCATATTGAGGTTGTAGATTTTTTTTTGCATGTGGTTATGCAGTATTAATGATGACTAATATTTATGTGTTGTCTTCCTTGTTTTTCCCTGTCTGTGCACCGGTTTTGATAGCAGACATACTTAAATTAGCCAAAACAATATCAAATGATTTTCTGTTTTCAATGTATACATGACTGTTTGGGCTAGAAAAGCACCTTTTGTCGTCTCAAATTTGTAACTGGACAAATTGTGTCTTGTACTGCAAATCTCTCAATCTGCTCTATTTCTGGCATTTGCAACAATAAAGCCCAGTCATTGTATATGAAATGACCTCACTCATTAGCCAAATTATTTAACTGGCAGACTGAATACCAACACTAGCTTTAGACACAATCAGCATTAATTCTTATTAAAGGCGCATTCCAGTGACGCAATGGATGGTAGTGAGGGAAAGTCATTTTTAGCTTCGTCTGTGGCTGTTCCCACCTACCATGGAAAGCCAAAACCGTGAATCTGCTTTCCATAAATCCTTAATTTATTTAGAAAAGCCAGTGCAATGTCTGATTTTTCCTCTGGCATTTTGAGCAGAAACTGAAATCCATCATTTTGGTGAAATGAGGTTCTATCCTTTCTGTCACGATTATTTGATGGGTTCAGTGAGACTGGATTTTCAGTAAAGAGTCGTCGTCTTCTTCACACAAAAAGCTTACCTTCCTGGGTCTTGTTTAGAAGTGAAGGATCGACCACCGGCATAGCTCGTGGAACAGGCACTGGTTTAACGGGCTGTGCTGCTCCGAAAAAAGAGAAAAAGTCCATTAGATCACAAACAAATGCACTTTTGCATTCACAATCAGGGCTGATAGGATGCTGAAAAACTGTAATGGACAAATTAACTAGTCCACTGCTGTAATTGACTTAGAGCTAACAGCTATGGCTGAGAATAATCTTTCCTAGGAAAAAAAAAATAACAAAAACTACATTTTATATGAAACAAAGTTTAATTCCGTTTCATCTAAAGAGTCCGAGGGCTGACATGAAGTCAAACACACAAGCAAGGTAATGAGTACATGCTATGCATGATCACATTAAGTGGCTGCTCTTCTGGGGTGCCATGTTGCAGATTAGTCATTTCTGTGTCTGGAAGCTGAGGTACTAATCAAACAGGACAGCAGTTACCAGGGGAAACATGCCCTCATGAGGACCCTCAGCCTGCCTTTTTGCTCTTTAAAAGGAAAACAGGAAACCTGAATGGGAAATATAAAAGCAAACACACTACAACTCTGTCCCAACCCTCTGAGAAGTACTAATGAACCTGTATATTTGAGTCAAGGGATTAGAGTTGTTATTGAACGACAATCAGTCTTACAGTGATTCATTCTGTCATCTTCTGCTGCTTTGCTCACACAATTTGAGCAAATACTCAAATACACTAGTCAACATTTGAAGTGGATCAAAACCTTTCATCAAAGTTGTCCTAAAACCTTTTTCTTAGAACAACTTTTATGAACTTTTTTGATCCACTCAAATGTTAAATACTGCATTTTAAAGTTAGTTATCAAATGCATGGCTATCCATAAACAAGTTACAGCCCTTTAAATAAAAACATTATTCCTACAATAAGTGCACACAGTACATTACTGTTTAAAAGTTTGGGGTTGATATGACTTTTTTTTCTTTTTTTTTTAGAAGAAGAAGAATTCTCTTGCATTCATTTGATCAATAATCCAGTAAAAACAGTCATATTGCAAAATATTATTACAATTTAAAATAACTTTTCCATTTTAATGATTGTAATTTATTCATGTTCATTTATTCACATGATCCTTCAGAAATAATTCTTATATGTTGATTTGGTGCTCAAGAAATATTTCTTATTATAACTGTTGAAAACAGATGTGCTGCTTAATATTTGTTGTGTTTTTTTTCCAGGATTTTTTGATGAATAGAAAGTCCAAAAGAACAGCATTCATTTGAAACAGATTTTTTTTTTTTTTGTAATAAATCAATTTAATGCATCTATTGTGAATAAAAGTATTAATTTCTTCTTCTTCAAAAAAAAAGGTTACCCCAAACTTTTGAACAGTAGTGTATACTGGAAGCTTGTCAGATGGTTGTAAAGTACTAACTCCACTAAAGCTCAGCTTGTTTACCTTCTGGATGGGGAATATCTGCAGGTGTATTGGCTGGGGCGTGTGACCCAGGAGGTATCTGAATATTACTGAAATTGGATGCTGGGGGTTGGTTTGATGGATGGCCGTGGAAAGAAGGCTGGGATTGGGGTGGATCGTAAGGTGTTTGTGAAGGACCACCACCCTCAGCGCCAAATTCATCATCTAAAGTAAACAGAAAAAACAAGCGAATACGTTCAGGCAAACAGCACTTCAATCTGTCAACATTAAGCTTGTTGTGAAAGTGCCCATAAAGTTAAAAAAAAAAAAAAAAAAAAAACATTGTACTGATAAAACGAATGAAGTTTTCCTTCCTAGAGTCATTTTTCCACAACTAATGGAGCTCTGAACAGTCTGCTGCCAGTACTAATCAGGCTTTTCTGTTTTCTCACATTATCCCATTCAGTGCTGAAAAGATGTCTGTGTTCACAGCATTTTCTTGCAGAATTTTAACATGAATACAAATCGTGGAACAAATTAGTCTCATTGCCAGTCAAGCCTTTGATGAAGTGGCTTCAATCTGAAAGAACCAAGACAACTTCCTGTAACTAAGGAAATATTTGGCAGCACAGTGAAACAAACACTGCTTAGAAATTTGAAATTCAGACATGTGGAATTTTATCAGCCTAATCTATTATACAAGTGAACTTTTAATGTGATCTGATTCGAGTTTGACACTTTTTCCCCCTCAAAACCCTGGAGTTTTGATGAGAGCAGTCATGACACAGAATACATTTCAATCAACTGCGAGCTGAACCCTAAGACAACCCAAAATGAGTGATGAATATAAATAAATAGAACAAGAAAAAAGCAAGAAATTTCAATAAACTGTGGCAGGGTTCTTCCATTTGAAATTGAACATCAATCCCACATTCATAATGTTTCTAAAGCCCCTGGGCAGTTTCAATTTTGCAAAAATATTATATAACAGTAAAACACAGTTTAGAGGTTAGCACGATATATATTTGCCTGGATCAGCAACATTTAATAACAAGGTAAAACTTCAATCTAACATTTCATCACTAGGAACAAGTAAATGAAGCATATGAAAAACACATGTCCAAATTTGGTTGATTTAAACATGCTTTTTTGATGACTTTCCTTTCCCCAGACATGTGTCAGGGGGTTTGTTTTCATAATATTCGGTGAAATAATAAGGGTGGGGCAAGTCAAATAAACATTATGCTCTTATGAAAATATGGCCTTCATATGGTTTCTGTGCAGTGGGCCTTGATCAGACACAGATCAGGGGGATTCCTGGTCAATCCTGGAGAAGAGTTTTGTTCTCTGAGCGATGCTGCAGGCAGAAGAGGAATTGTGAATAAGGCCATAAGCTGGCAGACTATGACCGTGAAAGTCTATACTCAAGATAGCTTTGTACTGCTATAGTGAAAAGAGAGGTTGTGATTACAGAATGATAGCACCACAAAAAAGCCATCCCTTCTGTTCTTAAGAGCAATAATCCACACAGAGGGGCTGGATGAAGAGCTGAACTATGCATAAACAAGCTGTAGCTCTGCAGAGTATTCTGAACATCTGAAAATATATCATGCTTTCCCTAAGAGCAATGGGGGAAATAAATACCATGTATAACAAACTGCACAGCACATAGAAAATTAATGTTCATTTTGTCTGTGTGAGTAATCCACATATAATTCAACCAAGCACCTGATCTTCTCTAAAAAGATTGTTGAGCCCTATGGATCTGGACTAAAGATCAACTGCGGTTTAACAAATCAGCATGGAAAGAAAAGGCTACTTAAAAAGAAAAAGAAAGACAGCAACCAATAACAAAAATGATAACCGTAAATAAGCGGATTTATTTTGTTAGTAGTTGTTGCTGGACTTTGATCGACGTGACTGGTTTTGGAAAGCTACTTGAGTACTTAAAGGATTAGTTCACTTTCAAATTAAAATTTCCTGATAATTTACTCACCCCCATGTCATCCAAGACGTCCTTCTTTCTTCAGTTGAAAAGAAATTAAGACTTTTTTTCTATTCAAATTACAGAACGAACGCAGCGCCAGTTCTGTTTTTTCCATAAGTAGAATAGGGAAGGCGTGGGACATAAAGCGCAAGCTTTTTGAAGAACACGGAAGGTGGTCAGGCGGAAGCACTTGCAGGTGGATCATTTGTTTATAAAGCATATACATTTTTCTTTTTTCTAGAAAATGACCGATTGTTTTGCTAGATAAGACCCTTATTCCTCGTCTGGTATCGTTTAAAGCCCTTTGAAGCTGCATTGAAACTTTAATTTTGATCTTCAACTGTTTGGGGTCTATTGAAGTCCACTCTAAGAAAAATAATCCTGGAATGTTTTCATCAAAACCCTTAATTTATTTTCGACTGAAGAAAGAAGGACATGGACATCTTGGATGACATGGGGGTGAGCAAATTATCAGGAAATTTTAATTAATTTGAAAGTGAACTAATCCTTTAAACGCCAATCCATAACATAGAACCTACCTTTCACTACCCAAAAGGTCGATCCATTAAACTTATTTTAAAATTCTATTAAAGTTCTCAGTAATGAAGACACTGCGAACTCCGAAAGGCCTTTGTTTATACTGCAAGTAGGAAGGTGATGGAGTGGGAACCAACATTGCCTTTAGCACACTATGGATTCGTAAAAGTCAACATGAGGCTTAAGGCAAGCTCTCTCTGCCAATAGATCTCTTTATTTATTATTGATCTGCGCTAATAGCTGATTTATGAAATATTTTTTCATAAGGGTGTGCTCAACAAAACTCTACTGCTGCTGGCCAAAAATTGTGACCTACATTACACTTAAAAAAAAAAAAAAAAAAAAAAAAAAAAAAAAAAATGCATTGTGTGCTAATTAGTGACAGGGAGGGAATGGATAAATTGTGAACAGATGGTATTGCTTAAGAGAAAAGTCTTTTGTAGAATTGTAACATGCATGCAACATTTGGGGAAATACTGCAATGGGGGAGATGTTGTAATAATAAAAACTAGCAGCAATCAGAATTGTTATGGGTGATTTCGTTTTAGCAAGACAAAAATGGGTTCATTATAAGGAATAATTAAATTTGCAGCGTGTCCAAATCACGTTTTGCAATCAGTCATGCTACGTAAAATTAAAACATTATACATAATCATACTGTACATGCATACATATGGTCATGCCTGCTATATTTGTCTCAATTTAGGCCAAACTTTGTTATATAATCTACTTAATGCAAACCAATTCAAATAGAGCAATCCACAGATTTGCCTGAAAACTACAAGAGAGACATGTAGACAATGATTTCAGCATGTCTACAGCATGTTGTTCACTGACTTTTTAAACGTCTCATTTTTTCCAAGCTGTACTTGTCCTGACACCGGAGCCCATTTCTGTTTGACCTTAATTTCTCAACAGGCTAAAGTAAAGAGACCTTTACTTTCCATGGAGTCATGGCACGGGTGCAAAGCCTGCTCCAGGAAACGAACAGCTACTGGTGTAAACACTGTAGATGAGTCTTAGGAATAGTATACTAATTGAGAAAGTTGTCACAGATCAGTTTTCTTTCCTTCAAATAAGCCTTTTTCCCATGCCCTGGGGCGCGCTTGCCGTGCATATATTCCCGTAAGTTGGAAAGGCAAACTCGGCGAGGAGACAATACCACTAGTATGGTTCTTAAGGAATATTCCAAGTTAAGTTCAAGCAGCAGATGTGGCATAATTTTGATAACCATAAAAATTAATTTTCACTTGTCCATCCTTTAAGGTAAAAAAAAAAAAAAAGATAGCAAAAATCTTGGTTAAGACTTTACTTAAAGCTTGCTTGCATAATGCATTACAAAAGTATTTTTAATTGCATGGTCTAATCATGAATAATTGTAACAGCTATAATAGATTATAATACTTATCTATTCATTGTCACACCTGTAACACTTTACATGTATTAATGTTTTAACTAACATTATGTTAGTTAACTAATACATAATTTCATTAGTTAACTAATTTTAACTAATGAAACCTTATTGTAAAGTGTTACCAACACGACAAACCACCAATTTGCAAATCTGCAAAATACTATAATGCATTTTAATGCATTGAAGTTATTTATGAGAAGATATACACTACTGTTCAAAAGTTTGGGATCGGTAAGATTTTTATTGTTTTTAAAAGAAGTTTCGTCTGCTTATCAAGGGTGCTTTTATTTAATTAAAAATACGGTAAAAACAGTAATATTGTGAATTATTATTACAATTTAAAATAACGGTTTTCTATTTGAATATATTTTACAAAGTAATTTATTCCTGTGATGGCAAAGCTGAATTTTCAGCATCATTAGTCCAGTCTTCAGTGTCACATGATCCTTCAGAAATTATTCTAATAAGCTGATTTGATGCTCAAGAAACATTTCTTACTATTATCAATGTTGAAAACAGTTGTGTACTTTTTTTTTCCCCTTCAGGATTCATTGATGAATAGAAAGTTCAAAAGAACAGCATTTATCTAAAATACAAAGCTTTTGTAACATTATACACTACCGTTCAAAAGTTTGGGGTCAGTAAGAATTTTTATTTTTTAGAAAAGAAATTAAAGAATTTAATACTTTTATTCAGCAAGGACGCGTTACAAAAGATTATATTTCAAATAAACGCTGTTCTTTTGAACTTTCTATTCATCAAAGAATCCTAAAAAAAAAATGTGTACAATTGTACACAATGTTTCTTGAGCAGAAGATTAGCATATTAGAATGATTTCTGAAG
Source organism: Elopichthys bambusa (assembly GCA_037101425.1). Classification (NCBI taxonomy): domain Eukaryota; kingdom Metazoa; phylum Chordata; class Actinopteri; order Cypriniformes; family Xenocyprididae; genus Elopichthys; species Elopichthys bambusa. The sequence goes on along the minus strand of CM074445.1, from coordinate 23,526,552 downwards.
GATCATGTGACACTGAAGACTGGAGTAATGGCAGCTGAAATTTCAGCTTTGCCAAAACAAAAATAAAATTACATTTTAAAATATTTTTTTAAATAGAAAAGTTATTTTAAATTGTAATAATATTTCACAATATTACTGTATTTTTAATTAAATAAATGCAGATGAAACTTTTAAAAACATCTTACCGATCCCAAACTTTTGAACAGTAGTGTATAATGCATTATAATGTATAATATGAATACCTTTATAATGCTTTACCAAATCTTGTTTTGAACCCAAATTATCCCTTTTCAAAACTGAACAAACTAAATGTTAATATAAAACATTAAAACAACTTAATTGTAATCCACAATTAACTACATTAGTTAACATGGACTAAAAATGAACAATTCTAGAGCATTCATTAATCTTCTTAGTTCATGTTAAGCTTATTTAGTAACACATTATTAAATCAAGAGTTGTATTTGTTAACATCAGTTTCTGTTAACTAACAATGAACAGTTGTATTTTTATTAACTAAAGTTAAGAAAGATTGATAAATACTGTAACAAATGTACTGCTCATGTTAGTTATATTAACTAATGTTAACAAATGAGACTGTGTTGTAAAGTGTTAGCATCATAATCATAAACACACTGATTTGTAGCACAATTCTTTTACCGCTTACTGCACTTTATTATTCTCCTAGCTATTTACCTATTGCAGCAATATGAATTGGAATTCTTGCACATTCACAGAAAACAGTTCAGTTCTGCTTTGCAAAATAAGGTGGATCACATGCCCTGTATATGCTAGTTGTCATACTGGGATCCCACATGCACAGGAAGAACTTGATTAACTGCTGAGGACAATAGAAAACAAACAGTTAATCAGCTGACCCAATGCAGGTCTGACCTCAAACAAGGTCTGGTGTTCGTTATACAGCACATAAACATCTTGGGATATTGTTACAATAGATTTTCTATGGGACCTCCTTGGAAAAGACAATTTGATGGACACATGGAATGAGACAGATACTGTGATAAGGTGCTTAAACTCCGCAAGGCAAAAAGCATGCTATCATTTCCCTTTTGGCAATGCTGCACATCAGTGGGAATAACCAAGCATGAGGTCACTACTTAACAAGAGTGACCCAGCTGCTAGATGTAAAGATTAAGAAATAAAATTTAAATACCATTGTAATGAAGAAAACACTTGTTACGTGAGCTTTAACAACAGTTAAAAATAAAACCGTTAGCGCAGAATAAAAATCAGTGCTGATACAGACATTATAAGAGTATGTCACACACTACAGAAACAAACTGTGCATGCATGTGTATGTCCCAGTGGCTCAGTCTACAGATGACTTCATCTCTGACATGAGCAGGTCAGGTCAAAAGCAGCACGCCCAGCAGATGTGGAGAGAAAAGTGATCTAACTACACCCCACCGCTAAGCACTACTTTGACCTCCACATGAAGGAGAAAATTATTTTCAAACAACTATCTTAAATACATTATCTTGCAGTCAAATGTTCACATCTTTTCACATCATCTCTAAACAAGATGCGCTTTTACCATGATACCGCAACCATATAGTTGGTGATAATATTACACCAGTTTAAACGAAGAGACAACCAAAGGCCAACCAAGAGGTATCAGATGGACTTCTCAACACTGGAAGATCTTGATTTTGCTGACGACCTGGTGCTGCTTTTACATACTCACCAGCACATGCAGGAGAAAACATCTCGTCTTAGCCCCTGCGCACAGCATAGGCTTGAAGAAAACAGAGGTGATGACACTGAACAACCCCCAACCCCTCACCAGTCCAAGTAGAAGAAACAGATCTACCCACAACTGGGGAGTTTATTTACCTGGGCAGCACCGTTTGAAACAACGGAGGAGCAGGCAGTGACATCAAGAACTGTCTCAGCAAAGCCAGAAACACCTTTAGTATGTTGAACAATGTGTGGAGGTCCTCACAATATACAACCCACACTAAACTGAGATTGTATCAGAGCTGTGTCCTTTCCACCCTACTTTATGTTGGAGAATGACAGAAAACGACCTTACCAGATTGTTAACCCTCCACATGAAGAACCTCCGGAGAATTCTGCAAATCTTCTGGCCCAAAACCATCTCTAACTAACAACTACCCGCCCAGTGCAAGCAAGAAAGTATGGACACCATCATCATGAGAAGGCAATGGATCCATCAGACACGTCACCCAGATCACCACCTTCTGGACACCAGAGTGTAAACGAAAGAGAGGAAGACCCAAGTTCCCTCTGGGAAGTTCAATAGGAAGACCCATTGAACAGTGGAAGCAGAATTGAAAGCACTGAACTACACCTGGAATACCATTCAGAAGCTGGCCCAAAACAGACAGGAGTGGCAAACCTTTGTTGGTGCCCTACATGCCACTGGGCATAAATGGCAACTAAACTGAAGAGGTTCAAAATTTAGTTGACTAACTGCAAATGGTGTTCACAAATGTCTGGATTCATAATATTACAATTTGCATATTCTAAATATAGAATATTTATAAATATGCTATATTCCAAGCCTATTTAACTTGAATTCAACCTGCTTAAAAAAAAAAAGTTAATTGAGATGGCTATTTTTTTTGTTTCACTACATTTCTCTAAAACTTCTTTCCTTGCTGTGAAAATGTGTCATTGCATGAACACTGGAGAACGTGTGTCAACTGTCAATCATTCAGTTCTAAAACCAGTGAAGCAGTTTTTACAGTCTCCTGGAATCATTCAAACTGAAAAAAAAAAAAAAAAAAAAGAGACAAAAACCACCAGTTCCAAGTAAAATGAAAATTACTTGTTCACACTAAAGAATGCAATTAGCTTTCAACCTGTGCATTTATGCAATGAAACTGTAGCAAAACAGAAAGAACACAATGTGAAGAGGCACTATTAAATAGACACAGAGAACTTGTATCAGTCTGATTTATTCTCTCTATTATGGACAAATTTTGAAAACCAGTTGTATTTTTTTTGAATTTCCTCCTAGGTGGGAATCTTTCTCATGAATAATACAAAATGTTATAAAAGAAACTAAGAAAGCGATAAAATGTTTTATTTTTATAACATAACTGTTCTGCTAATTTCATTTACAAAATATTTTAGCTCGGGCTTGCCCCGATGATTGTTTCATTTGGCCTACTTCTTGATGAAGTTGAATAGCCCTGCTATATGCTATTGGCACGGCCGTGGTGTTCTACGTCTGGTGGTCATTTATTTAAATAAAGTTTCAAGAGGAAATGGGTTTGGTATTGCTATTGTGTAAACACTTTCTTTAAGAGGATAGAATGACCTTTCCTTTCCAAATGTCCAAATCCAAACCTTGTGTAACTCAATACAAAATGAATGAATTAACCATTCCAATTGTTTTTTTATAGTGGAGCATAAGCGACAAAACAATATTATTATTATTAATTGTATAATAATATTATTAAACAATAATCAATCTATTTGTGTCCTGTGAATTGACTGAATTTCTATAACATCCTTTTTCCTTTTTTTTTTTTTTGGTTGAATGTAATGTCCTAAACACTGGCTACAGGTCATCCACAATTAAATTAAGAGATGCACAATTATGCTGAAAGGTCAGAAAAAGAGAAATAAAATATTTAGATCTCTTATACACAAATGTATTGAGAAATGAATTGCTGCCACCACAATGCAACTTACTATTACTGTTTGACATTCTTTTGTTAGACCTCCTATAAACCCATTTAGGTACTTCTGACATACTTTATCTTTTTTTTTTTTTAAAAAATCAATTTGTCTAGGAACAACGTTTTGTTTACAAGGTACTAGATTACATTTATTTTCTATAACATTTTTAAAGACAAATCAATTCTGACTCTGTGTAACCCTAACTTGACATAATGCTTCAGCCCTTTCCTTCCTAATGACTATCCTTGACTGTAAAATAGTTAAGCTACTCAACAGTAAATCATTTTCACACTATTAAAAGGGGTGGCAACCCTGATCCACTTTGAGATTGTTAAAATAATGACTACATAAATAGCAGCCTGTGCTGACTCGCAGGGGGAGGGTCACTGGGTGAGTCGGTCATCTCCTGTGTTCTTCACAACTTTGATAAGGCACACAATGTGCTAACATTTACTGACTCTGAAACAACAGACTAGCATGGAGGAAGCCACTCCATAATCCTGAAGTAAAGCCCCCCACTTGGGGTGTATTTTGTTAAGGGGAGTCACAGGATCATACTGGGGGAGCAGATATAATATCAGCACTTACCATATGCTTCCCCCTCCATTCCAATAGGACCGGGCTGCGGAGTCTCGCCATTCTTCAGGCAGTTGTGGATGTAGGCTGCCTTCCACTTTGCATACTTCCTGTGTTGGATGTTCTGGAAAGCAGAGAAAAGGGGAGAGTCCATCAGTGAATCATTAAGATAAGAAATGTTCAACTAATAAACTTTCTCTGCAAAACAATAGGCGATAAAGGAGCAGATCTGATTTGTTAGGATTTTGGCTGGATGTGCCCCAGATAACACTTGAGTGATGAATGATTCACTTGTAACTATGATTACGGTACATTCACTTATAAATTTCAGTTTAATGACTGATATGTTCTGCATTGTTGTCAAATAAAGCAACAGAATATGAGAAGCTCAAGCTGTGCAACTAATTTGATGTCAGTTAAGGGCTGCAAAATTCCTTGAATGGCTTATGCAATACATTAAAAGACACCGATATTTATTAGATAACCAAATCAGATGTTTTTAAACTTTTTTTCAAGTACACCCAAATATGATGACACCCCCCTTATAAAGTCAAGTCTCCTTTATTTATATAGATTAAAACAATACAGAACAGTTTCAAAGCAACTTTACAGTGATAACCAGAAAAATAACAGAATCAGTGATGCAAATAAAATTCAATTCAGCTGTAAAGCAGCAAAAATTATTAAAAAATTATTAAAAAAAAAAAAAAAAAAAGATCCTTCAGAAATCATTTTTGATTATTATTATCAATAGTAATGTATCTGTCACACCACATTAAATAGCGCCAAAACAGTACTTGTTTGAATTGCATTAAAATTTGACTTTATATCAAAAATAACAAAGCACAAAGCTTATAGTGATTTATTGGATGGGATGCGCTCTACAATGTTCTGTTCATTCATAAGCTGTAAACAGCAAGATCGTTTCTCAGGATTTAAGAATAGATATTGATTCATAAAAATGAGCCACGATTAAAATCGATAGAAATCCATATTTTTACCTAGCCCTAATAGCAGCTATTTTTTTTTGCTTTACATAAGGACCATTCTTTCGCAAAGTGAAAAACGAATGCAATGCATTCAGCATATTATTCATATAAGAGCTGTAATTACTGAATTTGTACAGTAAAATGTTTTTTTTTTTTTTTTTTTTTTTAAGATAATGACTTTAGAGTGTATCGGCTTTATTTTCAATGCTCTGAAGTATGCTCAAACATGTAATTACACCACCAACTCACATCCATTAAAAGGGTTTTGCAGACTCTTGAAGCACTTTCACATCTCAACTTCTACTTTTACATACATCAGTACTGGGTCCTCTTAAGTCTAGCACTAAAAAGTTCCCTATCCTCATGTAATTTAATATGGCACACAACTCCTTGTGGCATTGTCAGACAGAAACAGTACAGTAATGGAGGGCGATTCTGAGAGCTCATTGTTGAAACAGTCAGTCCAATGAGCACTCTACAGTAAGGAAAATGTCTGGCCCTTAGGGAGCGAAGAACACTCAATGAAACATTGTCCATCTTCGGACACAGGTCACTTCCCCTCTGTATAAAAGAGACATCTGCGGCCATGGCGACCAGTAGGAATGGTCTAATAGGCACACTGGAAATACACAGATTCAACTGGTGGATTAGCAACACTTTCCAGGCCCAATTTTGCCAAGAATTGGCCTCTCAAAACCTCTGTGTACATTGAGACTGGTGAGGCGTTGTCAGTCCTTGGGCTCACTTTTATGGTTTCCCATTAATTTCCACGTTTTCATGTTTTTGTAGCCGTTTTCAGATTTGAACACAAGAACATGGCTCTAATGACGTATTTGATTCCATTAGACGTTTTCACGTTCCACTAAATTAGGCGAGCTTGTGTCTGTGCCATCAAAAACAGGGGGACTGTGTCAAGAAACACATCTCAGGCCCATATTTATGTCCCTTCAACACAAAACTTTGTCATACTAGCCTTGGCGTCAAAATATAGACCTACTCGCTTGACAATGTAGGGGACGAAAAGTGACTCACCTCTTCTGATAATTCGCCAAAGACAGTCAACACATCGAACAGAAGACTTGAGGTGTAGAAGGACTTGATCATATTCCTGTGATCAAAAACAAATTAAACTTTTAACACAGCAATGCAGCCATTTAGTTTCTCAGAGTACTTCTTTTCATTAAAATTAAGCCAGTTGTAGGTCTCATAAAGCAGATGTTACAAACACACCACCATTCAAAAGTTTGGGGTCAGACCCTAAAGTTGCTTTCTAGCTTAAATGTCAATTACCAAAGACAAATTTAGTTTAAATTTAAATTTAGCATTCAAACTTTCTAGAACATTGGTTCTCAACTGGTTTGGCCATGAGACCCACATTTTCCCATGGTCAACCTAATTTTTTTTTTTTTTTTTTTAGGAATTTACCATAATTTCTTATATAATATAAATATAATTTGCCAATAAGAATTATAATAAATTTGCTTTTATAAAACAAGCATATTTGTGTCACAAAAATGGTTGACACACACGCATAAATACCATCCCACTTTACTTAAACATACACATAAATTGTAAGAATATGATGAATAAACAGTAGGCCTATAAGGTGAGGCTTATTGAAACTGCAATTGAAGAGTACGCACTCTACGACTACAGTATAACGGCTGATAGAACAGGATGGTTCTTTTTTCTAAGGTGAGAAACATTTTACTTCATAACAAGTTACATAACAAGGCATGCTGCTCTGGTCACTGTGAGAAAAATCTCATTCCCTCTTTAGAATAAAACCTTTAGGGTTAGGATTATACATTTATGTTCAAGGAACTTGCTGACAATACCAGCATTGTTATTCCAGAATGAGAATAAATGTCGTGAACTATAGTACCTTTTATAAGTAAAACCATAAAGTACACAATGATTCACCTTTTGCACTGTTTGAACAAACCCCAAGTATGAATACATCCTGAAAAGTGGCCTCTGGACAAGGAGTGTATGCAGGTCTGACAGCTTCCTATGGTAAGACTGATCTTCACTCTAAACCTCATCAGCAGGAAGAGGACAAAGAGCATAGGGCAAATGTGGCACGAAATGCCAAAGTTGATCCATTTCAGAATGTATTTTGAGACCTTAGAGGGAATGTTGTATCAGCATAAGACTTTGTTAGCAATCCACAAAGAGGTATTTCCTGTGCGATTGCATCGCGTACAAAGTTCCTACGTCTACAACAACATCCTGAAGTTTATTCCTCGGAGTTGTTTTTCTTCTAGGTGAACATTTTACAGAAGTGTACTCAGGTTTATCTACCTACAACAAAACTAACAATGACTTTAAATACCTTTGGTTAGTGCCAGTCGGTATGACCTGAGGCCTGAGTCACTGCCAGGTATTCAGCTCCTGGACCCTTTACCAGCATTGCACTGCCTATGACGTCACTGTCCACAACAGCTTCATTATACTGCTGTGACCTGTAATGCAACACCTGGCTAATCCATGCCCTCTCACTCCCAGGCAACCACCCTGTACAGAGCCAGCTTTGTTGCTAATTTTAGCCTGCTACTCACTCGCTATATGTGCATTAGTGACAGTGGGATTATTTTGTGTCATGGTTCGTTGAAAGGAAACTGCAATTAAGGTATGCCCATTTAAAATCCTATGTCTAAACATTCTGGGGACGAAAAGGCCAACTAATCCAACCTGCACCTTGACTTACTTGTGGAAACGTCCTGATCGATCTTCATTGTCTGCATAGAGGAACATTTTTATAGCGTAATTCTCAACATGGGCATTGCCAACTATTTCCTGCGAGATGGATTCATTGTCGCTGAGCTCCTTCTTCATCTGAAACACAAAGAACCACTCAAAAGTTAGTTTTTCATGGGCAGCACCGATGCTAATGGTAATACAATCTAAAGTGCTATGCAAATGTGGTCATATTAGCATGTTTTAGCATGAGCAGTACTGTAAAGAGTGTTTACGGCACCATTTATGACAGACTTCAGATGATTTCTCTCTAAAGCTCTGGTTTCCATAGCATGACTTGTTAATTCCTGAGACGCATCAGCCGCTTTGATTCCACTTCAGAAGGCTAGTGTAATTAATATTTTGTTGCAAAAGAGGGTCCCTTTGGAGAGTTGCCCACGTGCAATTAGTGGACTCCGCTATTATTATGATCCTTTCAGCGAAACCAGGCTAATGAATTTGTAGCCTTACAATTCACAGAAAACTGTTAAAATGTAACAGACAATGACATTGCGTGGACTAATGTAGGCTCATGCTGTCCTCACTTCTAATAATACTGAGACAGAAACCAAATCCAGATCCATTTGTTTTCCTGGCCTGAGTTTTCAACAAGACTTGTCTTCATGGGCTTCATCCTTCTCCATGTTGGTACATTGACAATAAATGTGCTGTAGCTTCATTTAAAATCAATTTTATACTGTGATTACATAAAGACTTTTCTAAAGGTGGTCCTCAAAAATTGCAACATCAAATGGAATTGTAGGTTTCAGCACATTTTTTAGCCTTAATTTTAGCCATGTAGCACATAGTGTGACCCAGTCTTTTACTTTGGCGTTTGGGTGCTAGCCATTCCAAACCTCTAAGCTTCAGCCAGTCAGGCTCTGTCTTCCTCTCTGTGATGTTACAGTCTGCTAGAGAGCGTCAGGTTTCCTTGTAAAATCAGTAAAGCAAATACGACTGGTTACATTTCAACAGGTGGAACCTGGGCACCTGAATGGACTCACTGTTCACATTTTAATGAAATTTTTACCTATTCCGTGAAAAAGCACCGTGAAGGCACAGTACATCACTTGTACTGTATCACAGAATAATATAAAAACATAAGTCGGAAGGAAGCGTGCAAAAACAGTACAGAGAGAGAGAAACCGAGGTTGGATGCTGTTTTGCACACTAAATCAAAGCCTTGAAACTAGATCTTGTCTCTGCACACCGATTCCGTGGGGTTTACACAAAATCCCCTTGGAAAAAAAAAAAGGAACACTGGAGTCATTTTAACAGTTACTAAAAGAAAGCTTGTTCTGTTAAGAAAAACGTAGAAGGTTCTATGTGTATTTTGGCCAGGAGACTTGCTGATATTTAGAACGAGAGCAAGATATAGGTGAAGTGAACCTTATCACGCAGCTTCTCTGTATAAGTCTATGAGACAAAAAGCAAGCTGCGAAAAGATATAGATCCTACTTCTCACACTAAGAAAAAAAAATAGCTGACATAGGAGTAATTTAAATAAGTGGTTCAAAACAATTTCCAGTTTAGGCAGCCCATAATTGACCATACAAAAAACATCGGTCAGCACAGATCATGTTTACCTCTGTCACAAGTGCACCCATATTTATTGTAGTCTGGGTCATGTTTTTTCATGTTTTTCAAGGATGAGGGCATATTACAACCTGTCCATTTGATCATTTACCAAATTTGTCTAGAAGTAGCTTCTACTAGCTGACAGATGAATTTGACCTTGAGTTTGACTGGATGTTGCATAAACAATAAAATATTTTGAGAATCATTGATATAAATAAAAGTTGAGCTACTTGAACTAGTCTAATTTTATAAAAGCACTGCAAAACATTTTCTCTACAAACAAAAAGAAGGAGGTTGCTTAAGTTCACAACTTATACATAATCCATAAACAGATTAAAAAAAAATGAATGGATGATGCAGACCATAATTAAAAGGCAGAGCATCATCTTTTTATTGTATGGTGTTAAAAGAGTAAAGTACACTTCATGCTTTAGACCTTTTGACCGGATGTGCCCACCAGGATCTGGGTCTCCACAGGTTGTTGTTTCCTGTTTCTGTGACATTTAATGAAGGCGATAGTAAAAGCGAGCGCTGGAGACTGCAGGGTCTCCACGCTTGTCTAATTGGTTCCTGAAATGGCTATAACAGTACCTAGGCATAAAAGCTTTCTTCTCAGCTTCCTGCTCCCCTTTTGAGGAGACCTATAAATTCAGCCTTTTGAACTGGGATGAGAATACAGTGACCTTAGTACAAAAGGTCACTCAACACTTTTTGCTAATGCCACACAAACAAACAAAAAAAAACAAAACAGTCAAATTATGAGTCTAGAATCAAAGTTATCTGTCAATATCAGCATATTGCAAGATGCATACGGCAGTACATTTGTTTTTTGTTTTTAAATAAAGATCACTATGTAAATGGTGTGAATAGTTATAAATAGTTTAAAAAAGGATTGAGATCACATCAGTTGAATAACATGCTTAATGAGTGAGGTAAGCTGTCAATAAAAATAAATAAATAAATAAAAACCTCTTTAGAACTTACCATTTCCAATTGATCCATTAGTTTCACAAGAAACTTTCGGCACTCTGGAGTTTTGCTATCTAGTTTCATTCCTGTCTGCATGGCGTAAAGTCGACCTAGAACACATTAAAAATGAGAAGAGCATTTTACTTCAAATGTTGTCACAGTAGCAAAATTTCAGTAGTCGATACAAATACCAGTAAAATTTCATGGTTCTAGGTACTAATTTTAGTATCATAGCAAAAACTGTTGAATTAAGTACTTTAAAAAATGTGTTAGTCCCATGCAGTTTCAGATTCAATCGTATCATTTAAATATGGTTGTCAATCCAAGAACTTTGCAGCATTAAAAACTAAACTTGTATTCAGATTGTGAATGGGTAATAAACAGAAAGAGAAGAGCCCTTCCTTTATAATCACTAAGGTTGTCAATCTCTAAAGCACACAAGCTCACTGAATTCTGCACTCTTGCGAAAACTCCCTTTATAATAAAAAAGCAGTCTTATTTGTACATTGAATGCCTCATTTACATCGTGCTTACACTTTGTTGGTTATAATGAAAAGACTTGACAAAACAAAACCTGAGTTTTCAGTGATGTTAAGCGGAAACTTACTGACTAACCAGCTCTGATAGGCCATTATGCTCATGTGCTCAACAGCATGATTGTGATTGGCTACAATGTTTAACGCTTGTAAAAACATGTAGGTTGAAACCTTTGACTCTCAGAGAGCCCTTAAACACAAATGAGAGCTCTTGAAAGCAGCGTCTATCGGCTGGTACCAAATATACCTGGTACTTGGTACTATTTGGTTCCACAAACCTTTTTTTTTTTTTTTACATACACACTGGTATGTCTAAAATTTCTCATGACCTCAAAGCTTATGCTAAAATTACTGAAATTTTGTAGAAAGCTTCTGTATGATTTACTTTATAAAATAATAATAATTTTTAGTTGGACTATGACTAAAGTGAAGAAAAAGGCAGCCAACATGTGTCCAGTATATGAGAATATTTCACCACAGTCCAAGACTGGAAGAGCATTCCAGACTAGCTCATGAATTTGTTTGAGAGAATGCCAAGAGTGTGCAAAGCTGTTATCAATGCAAAGAAGAGCTCTACTGAAAAAGCTAGACAGTTTTGTTTGTATTTGTTTTTTTACTGCATAATTTTAATGTTTCATAATTTTGTTGAAGTAAACCGTGAAAATGGTTGGGGGGGTGAACATGTTTTCAAATGTTTGTCTATACTGTAAGGACAAAAATATATTACTGATTAGGGATCGGCATTTTTGGCAATTTTTCATTTCGACCATCAATAGGTTTCAAAAACGGGGGGGGGGGGGGGGGGGGGGGGGGGGTTCCGTCATGGAGATAATGAAAATATTTGAAGACTGTTATGAAAATTAATGTTAAAAATATGACATGAAAACCTGTCTATAAAAACACAAACACGTGTTAGATTATGATTATGATGCAGCAATGTTATTAAGAAGCATCTAAAAGGCCTTGACCGAAAGTGTAACTCGCTTTAAAACAAAAGCAAACGAAATGAAAGCATAAATTCACATTCAATTAGGCTACATTAGTGTCACTATTGTATTTTTTTATTTATTCTAATATTTCAGCAATATTTTGGATTCAGTTTGCACTTTCTGATTAACCAAAATGTTCACTGATGATCATAGGCGCAGATTTATGTTTCTGCCGGTGGGTGCCCACTCTGCATGAGAAAAAGCACGTTGAGATTCATGACAGGACAAAGTCTGAGCACGTCCAAAATGAAATCCGCGTCTGAGCAGAGAGGTTCATGCTCGTGAATTACATGGATGTGCTCTTGCGTGCGTTACAAATGCGTTCTCGACATTAACGAAAGAGACCGCTTCAAATCAAATGGACTATAAAAACGAAAAGAAAGCCGTGTCTGAAGGCTTCAGTCGATTTTTATTGGTTTTAAAATAAAATTAGAATATCTTGTGTTTTTCCGTGGGTGCTCGGGGGCTCGGCGCATATGCTGATGATTATTGTTAAATTAATTATGAATATAATTTAAAGGATATTTTCAGCACAAGATAAAAGCTTGGCGCTGCACAGCTTGCATTGAACTGTATTTTCATCTATCTTGTCAAAGTGAAGCCAGACATTCTCTCACGTCTTTTGACGCATGCTGTGGTAAGCTAAACAATCAGAGCTCAGAGCGCCACCCAAAGTGCTGCTATAACCAATCAGGAGAAGAAGAAAAGAAAGAAAAAAAAAAGAAAAAAAAAACCATTTCGATCATCGTTTACATGATCGATCGTCGCTGTCACGGTCGAGTACTCGATCGCTGTTGCACATCCCTATTACTGATGTGTTTCAAATATCTAAAATAAGTAAACAGATACGATAAACAATACAAATACTTTGCATTTTAATGTAAAGGATTTTGTTACATTTCTGACTCTTAATTTTTAAAACACATTCTCTGCTATCCTCTAATTCCATTTTCCTTGCCAGTAAACTGCATCCTTTGCTGTTATGTGTCTTTGGACCACTGGAGTCCAGTTGTCAGTAGAGCCCACACATCTGGCATAAGTTTTCAATGTATTTTACAGGCCATATGTGATGAGTACAACAGAATTTTTACAAGCCTTTAGCTCTTTTAGTATAATATAAAATAGTGGCATATGGTACTACTGAGTGAGAAAGGGTGAAAAATGTCCCATTAGCCTTTGAGACACACTGTAGGTGTCATTTCTGGACGCACACTTTAAATACCAGAGCTACGACTGCCAGGCAAACAAACAAGATGCAGATGTTGCTGTTGTAAGAGCAAAAAAGCTACAATTAAATGCAGAGTGAAGTGAATTACCTTCATCTCACACATGAATAAGGAACATTAACCCGAGGGTCTATTGTAATATTAATGAATAAAATTACAATTCTTGATCAATCAATAGACATTAATAGAAGAAAAGAAAATGTGATCTACAATGTATTCAGCAGAGGTGCAGAATGGAACCGAAAGTGTGCAGAGTTCATTCATTAGAATTCATGAAGGATTGCAAACAAGGTCTTCATTATGGGGTGCCTGGAAGAAGACAACAATCAATTGCTATTGCACAAGTTCAAAGTCATTAAGTTAAAAGAGAGTGTTAAAAGGGACATTTAGAAAAAAAGGCAGTAAGCTCAGAGCCTTAGGGATATGCTTCACTAATGAAGATAATATCTGGTCCCACCCACACTTTCACCAATTTAAAATCTCACCTAGGTGAACCTATGCTGTCCCAAAGGAAATTAAAAAGATGAGGGCTTACAAAGTATTCCGCAGCTTGCTATCGCATTTATGTGATGAAGAGGGATGAAACGATCCCCTTGCGGCCAAACATGAGCCAAAATATTCTTGCACTAAATATTAAGATACATCTGTGTGGAACTCTTACTTAGTGTGACAAAAGTAAATGTCACTAGTCAGAAAACTAATGGAATTAACTTTCCAATTTGTCCTGAAAATGGTATATATATTTTCAAAAAAATTTTTTAAAAAGGATATACTAAGGTAAAAGAGACATCAAAATGGAGAAAAATGCATATAAATAAATGTTGTACAAGTATAATATTAGGCAACATTTTATATATATAAAAAAATAATAATAATATTTGGCACTCTGGAGTTTTGCTACCTAGTTTAATTCCCGTCTGCATGGCGTAAAGTTGACCTAGAACACATTAAAAATGAGAAGATCATTTCACTTTAAATGTTTAACACCTAAACTGATGTCATATTGGCATGGCATTTAGTATGCAGTACTAGGGCTTTCATGGTACCAAAATTTCAGTAGTCAGTACTAATACCAGTAAAATGTCATGTCTTTTTGGTACTAATTTCAGCAAACACACACTGCACAAATGTTTGTAATTTTTACAGAAAAACACTGTAAAGGCTACAGTAAAAACATGTTAATTGGTAAACCTTATACGGTCCTTAACATGTGGTGAAAAACTGTAAATGGTTTAACATCACATTATGTAATTTTACTGAGAAAATGTTACTGTAATTTATGTTTTTTTAAAGTAAAAACTACTAATTAGCATATATTTACGGTAAAATAAATAAATAAATAAAATAGTAAAAGGACTTTCTCAAAAATCCCTCCTTTACACAGCACATATGCTTACATTTATTTATGAATAATTTTGTTTCAATATGTATATTATTGTGTTTTGTGTTGCATTTTGTGTTATTTAGTTAATATTCATTACATTATTTTAGTGTCATGTTACCTTGATGGTGTTTTGTCTATGTGTATGACCCTGTGCACCGTTTATATACAAGTATTGACCATGTTTTACGAACAGGCTGCTTATGATGAACTGTAATTCATCTTGTGGCTTTCTATTGTGCCAACTGTATTATTGTGGTGGTTATTATAAGTACATTTTAAGGTAAAAAGGCAGATTTTGGCAGTTAAAACTAGGTATATTATTAGACATTATAACTTAATGAAACGCAGATATAAATTGTAAAATATACAGGCATCCTGTAACTGGAACATTGACAGTGAATTTTACAGAGTGTAAAAAGGATTTTTTATATTGTAAGGAAGTGAATCAAATTCAGTGAAATACTTTAGACTTTTGTTGTAAACACTGTGGAAAAGGTTGGAAACATACTACAGAGTTTTAGCAATACAAAAATATCCAAACAAAATAACCAATTCCACATGCTTTGCTGAAGTGACATTCGTCAAGTCGAGACAGGACTTTGAATGACACTTTGTGTGCTAGGCAAACCTCGCAATCAGTCATCTAATTCCGATTTTAAACACATTAGCCAGTAAAACACAGTGAACTGGCAATTACAACTTCCTGAGGAAACAAAGAAAAGCAAATACACCCAAGCTGTGAGTGCTCAGGCCAGGGTAAATACATGTTAGTCCTTATAAAAGGTGTCTGTGTGCTGCTGGCTAGATCTGTGCTCTCTGCCGAGAGATTCAAATTTAAAGGTCCACTGAAGAGTGCTGGAACGCGCAGCATTATTCAATATGTTGACGTAATTTCAACTGAAACAGGAAGACAGGGCGATATATCAAACAGCCCCGCCCCCTTTTTTTAATAGCCAATAGCGTTTTGTCTACATTACAGCTTGCCAGAGCCATTAGACTCAGTAAAACCTGTTTCCTTCTAATCTCTTAACTGTTTATCCTCCTAATCTCCTCTATATCACATTCTGTGCAGAATTCAAATGGGTCCGATACCTTTTGTGGTCTGTGCTGACTCGGACTTCATTCACATCAAAGAAAAGCATATTTACACTGTCTGAATCGTTCCCTATCCTCTATATAGTGCACTATGTGCCATTCACCATGTAAAAAACTAGTAAATGTGTGAACAAATGACCTATTTCAGCCGAGGCTTCAGCGTCTGTAAGAGTGTAGGAGGAGGCGGGACTACAGATTCTAGAGAGCATTTGATCGGACTTGATTTGACGAGAAACTGAAGTGCGATGTGATGTCATGAAAATCCGTGATCCATTTTAGCGGAAGTGAGAGACTGTAAGTTTTAAATGCTTATATCTCCTAAATGCGAATTTTGTCATTGTTTTGGAACACACCAGCTTATTCATAACCTTAAGGCTAACATATTCATACTAAAAGCTAAAAAAAACCGTACATTTTGATTTCGGGGGACTTTAAGTATGCTTTTTCAAGTGATAAAGGAAATGTTTTTCTTGAGAGAGAAAAATACTATGCATACCATACCTAAAACTGAAATAAGTTTTAACGGCTTAGACTGCTATTAAATGCTAAAATTTAGTTTCAAACAAGAGGCCTATTAGCATCTAATGAGTCATGTAGGATAGCTTCGTTAAAATAAGTATAGTTAAGTTAGCAAGCATAGTAAGTTTGAATAAGTTTGGTTAAGTAAACAGAAAGAGAAATGGAGAGAGAACGTAACATTTAAGACAAAATACAAGAAAAACCATGTGTTATGAATATGGAAAGGCCATGGGATACACATGAAATATCAGCTCAAATATATCAGCCATATCACCAAAATACATCCAAATAAAGTAAAATGAAACTATAAAAACATATAGGTTAAGGTCATTGATTTATAAGCTAAGAATCTGGAGATCCATAATATTTCATCCTTGTTGTAGTATCATTAAGTACAAAAACCATAGAAAGTCATAGCATCATTATTATAGTTTATTTGTGTCTTGTTTTGTGATAACAAATAAAACTTTGTTACTTTCTCATAATCTCAACTAAATTTCTCATAAGAAACAAATGGCATGTCTCATCATTAGTGCTATTTCAGCTTGAGAGAGTCTCTGATTAAAGTCAAAGTGAATTTGCTCATTCCTTATGCAGCAGTAAATATACTGTGTGTAGGAATGGATTTTGAAAAAAAAACAAAAAAAAAACAAAACAAAATAAGAGAAAACAACTTTTAAGTTGACAAATTAACTTTTGTTAAACTGCAATCTACAAAAAAGACAGAAAAAAACAACAATGTCTGGTTTCTGTAAACAGGACATTTAGAATCACAAATTATGCAAGGCTTCTTTATTCCACTTTGTCCTGAAAAATGGCACTCCATTTTGGGATTTGGGAGAAGACCGGTTCAAATGGTTATCAGTTTGATAACCCTGAGGGAACAAAATAACTGGGGGTTCAGTAGATTGATAGCAGCTGAAAAAAAAGAAGCTCATACAGTATTTGATATATTTTTGTCAAGTACTTCCCGTCTTTGTTTCTTTAAGAACAGTCCATTTCCTCTTCCATGAGGCCCAATTTGCAGAGATCTGATGTCTATCGGAATAGATCATAGCATACGGTCACAAAGTCCTCCTTTGTAACTGTATTACGCCCATACTGCGCAACACTGAGGCCATTCACAGTTGTAAAACAAGAAAATAAAAACAATCTATTATTTGCCACTCCTTATTTCACTTACTTTTTAATGAAAGTAAGTGAAATAAGGAGTGTGAAATATATGTTAGAATTGTGTTTTTATCAAAGATGTCACAAAGCATCAAATGACTTAAAGCAACTCTGGAGGTGTTAAGTCATTTAAACCTAATTCAGAAGACATTTTTTAAGTGGCCTAAATGTAAATTCATACAGAAATACACATTTGTTCTTCTTACTGGTCATATGATTAGACTACTTGCATGTGCCTGTACTAAACACCAGATTGCACCCATTGAATGAGCACTGCACAACAAAGCATACTACAATATCTCAGATGCTCATTATGGCAGAGTAAGCATCAACGCAAGCTTGACGTTTGACAGACGAAAGACAGCGTGACTCTTCAGTCGAGGACATGCCCGAGTATTTCACTGACATCTGCAGTAAGAACTGAATTGTATATTCAGGAATGTCAGCCCGCGCACTCTGCTTTCCCTACTACAAGGATGTTATTATGTAGCTGCTGCTCGGTCTGAAGACTGGATAAGGTCCAGCAAGAAGGAAGGAAAACAATGTCAAAGAGGGCCTTTTCCATAGGTTTACAGCATGGTGCCAATCAGAGAACTGGAGCACTGTCAAAGAGACAGAAGCCAGAGCAGAACCGCATCAGAAGAGCATTCTGCTTCAAAAACCACAGACAACTGAAGACTGCCTCACATTAATCTGGCACCGAGTACATGGCTGTTGCACATTTTAATATGTCTTTATAGAAAACATCAATCCTTATAATTAAACAAACAACACAAAAAAAAGTTTTTAATGTGTGATAAAAAGAGCAGGGAAATAAAATTAAAAAAATAAATCACTAATTGTGATTCACTTCCAAGCCAAGAATATTTAAACTTTTAGGATAATGAAGAAAAATAAGATAACCAAGACTGCTAGATCATCAGCATCTAGTTATTTAACAGACCATGATAATCTGCTATTTTAAAACTCTGAGTTATAAGCAAACAACAGATAAAGTCTCAAGTAAAAGAGTCCAGTAAGCTTATAAGAGAAACAATTCCAGCAAAGCCTGATTCCCTCAGTTAAATGTCAATGCTGACCTCCAGTGGCACACTGAATTCACCCTCTCAAAAAAATGATTATTTAGAATTAATAGGAAATTCTCTAAGTACAACTTGACTTTAAACAACCTTTAGAATCAGAAACCTCACTGTATGTTCTGAAACACTACATTAGCCATTCACAAATGGAAACTGACTACACTGTAAAAAAGAATGGTTGTTTTAACTTAAAGTAAGTTACCTGGTTGCCTTAAAATTGAGTTCATTGAAATTAAAAATGTGACTTAATACAATTAAATACAATTTAATCAACAGAAACTCAAAATATGTTATCTGAACCAAATTAATAATTTAAGTCGATTTGACAAAAGAAAAAAATGTTGTGATAAATCATGAAAATAATTTTTTACAGTGTAAATATAAAATAAAGAGTTTAAAAATACACTGACATTGTTTTAAAATGTACACTTAATTGTCAACAGTGTTTCACACTATGAACTGGTAAAAACATCACAATTACACACAAAGCAACTGATCTGCTCAGAATAAATACAAGGCCTAAAACATTATATGAAAATATATGAATTGAGATGATGAGTTCATAGATCGGCCCCTATGGATTGTACCTACAAACATTACTTTATAAAGATAGTTCTGGCACAATTTTCTATAATTTCTCCATCAGTAGACTTACACATACCATCCAAAAGTTTGGAGTTAAGATTATTTTTTGTTTTTGAAAGAAGTCTCTTATGCTCAGAGAGGCCTAATCATTTGATACAGTGATGGGATAGTTTACCCAAAAATGAAAATTCTGTCATCATTTACATTTAAAGTTTCCTTTTTCTGTTGAACTAAAAAGATGATATTTTGAAGAATGTTGATAACCAGACAATTGACTGCAGCCGTTAACATCTATAGTAGGGAAAAAAAAAAAAAAAAGGCAATGGCTACTGTCAACTGTCTAGATACCAACATTCTTCAGATTATCTTCTTTTGTGTTCAACAGAAGAAAGAAATTCATACAGGTTTGGAACAACATGAGGGTGAGTAAGTGATGACAAAATTCATTTTTTGTTGAACTACCCCTTTAATATTAATAATATCAGTAATATTACAGAAAAATGATTACAATTTCAAATAAAATGTTTTCAACTGACATATATGTTAAAACGTAATGTATTCCTGTGATGGTGAAGCTGAATTTTCAGCATCATTACTCCTACCTTCAGTGTCACATGATCCTTCAGAAATCATTCTGATGTGCTAATTTGGGGATCAAGAAACATTTATTATTATTATTATTATTATCAATGTTAAAAACAGCTGTGCTGCTTAATGTTAATGTAAAATGGGATACATTTTGTCAGGATTGTTTGATTAATATATAGAAAGTTTTTTTTTTTTAAAGCAGCATTTTTAAAAAAAAAAAAATAGAAATCTTCTGCAACATCATACATGTCTTTGCTGTAACTCTTGATCAATTTAATGCATCTTAGCTAAATAAAAGTACTATTTCTTTCCAAAAAAATAAATAATTTTTGAATGTAAAGGAACCTGCAGAAAGAATCAGATTCATCTTTCAACAAGCATCACTCATTTCAAAGAGCTATAGATCAGCTATAACATAGAAACTAAAGTAAAAAAATTGTGACAAAGCAGTTCCAAAACAGATTTATATTGAACTTCTCTACAGTATTTGCCCCTGAAACATCAAGATGGCATTAATATGGAGCCTTAAATGTAGTCTTTGTGAGAGTAATTGGACTGCCTTTCTCCTTCAGAGTTCAGAAACAGCCCAACAAAAAAGAGAGATTACGTCTAACATTTTCTTAAAGTTGCCCCTTTGCCTTCATGGTTTGCTCAGGTCATAAAACAAATATGAAGTTTGACATTTAGTCTCAGCAAGAAAGGACCCAATATCTCACTACACAGAAATGGAAAATTGTAGGAGCAGTGGGAGGTCTCCCATTGATGAGGTTAGACTCCAAGTATACTGATTGCAGTCTACCTGAAAATGGTTGCTATGACAGTAAGAAAGCAAGGCAAAAAAAAAAAAAGGTATAAGGTATAGCGTGTAACTATTATCTTGGTCATGCAAACATTTGGTAACCTTCCAGGAGCATCCAGTCAACTTATTAAATGTTAATGAATTCTTAACTCTCAAGCTAGTTGGCATACACATAATGTATTCCTTTCAGTCATAAGATACTTCTGTGAACATCAAATAACACTACTATTCATGACCAAAGACTTTCCCTTAGTAGGATGACAATAAAAAAATAAAATAAAAAAAATGTAAGGAAGGTTGTGTAGGGTTGGGTATTGTTTGAATGAATCTGTAATCAAATGTAAAATAAAAAGCTGCACTTTATAAATAAAATATACATAAAAATAGCAAAAGTTATTCAGTCAAGAATAGCGACTGAATTTTCTCTTTGTCTTTTGTTGTTTGATTAACATTATTATAGAGACGGCAGCAGGAATATTATAATATTTTCTTTGTCAACTGTTTTCCGTTCACTAGACATAACCGATTGTGTTTATGAGGATATTTTTACATTTTTGTGTGTATTTGTCCGTTCAAGTGCAAAAAGACACAGAAGAGAACTCTGTTCAGTATCGCGCACTATTCAGTATAAGAGGAGGCTTTCTGTGCGCACATTTTGGATGCGTCCGCACACACAGAAGAAGACAAGTCTTCTTGCGTTTGAATGGTTTAAAGTAGTGCTGGGCGGTATATCGGTTCATATAGTATACCGATTTCAATTTCAAGACCGATATGTATTTTTCAAAAACCGCCATACAGATATCAATAAGGACTAGTGTCTGTGAATATTAAAGCTAAAAAAGACTAGTATTGAAATCGGAAGTCTGTATGAATGTGCGCCGCATTTTCATCTACTACTACACATACTGAAGCACGTGTGACGCTCGCGATGATTTCAGTGTCTGCTGTCTCACTCACTATACATGAACTTCTTCTGCAGAGCCGCTCTTAGAGTCACTTTATGAACATTTCACCGTTTAATTTGAGAAAACTAACAACATTTGTTGTATCAGATACACAGGAAGTCAACGGTCTTCACGACCCTGTCAAAATAAAAGTTCGGCAAACTTGAAACAGAAATATTACTATTGTACAATAGAATGTACTTCGATTAATAGATATTATTATTGTTGTTGTTGTTTTAATTGTTTATTAAAACAAACTCAAAGGTCTTAATTGAAATGACAGAAATTGCACAATTAAATGTAGCCTACTTATTAATATTAATTTAATTAAATAATTTTAATAATAAACTAAATTGTTAGCTTTATAAACAGATTTGATTAATTTTTTTTAAATAAATTTTTATTTGTGAATATATGTTTATATATTCCCTGTACTCCTGACAGTAAAATATGCCAAAATAAAGGTCCAGGAGAAAAAAAAAAAAAAAAAAAACGTGACATACCATGAAAAAAAAAAAATGTGATACAGATTTTCGGTCAAACCGTCCAGCACTGGTTTAAAGTCATATTAAAATGCACACAAAGGAATCCATAATCAAAATTTTAATTTTATAGCAAGCACCTTATCCTATTCCAGAATTGGAATTGATTTTCAATTCCCAACACTAGTTGTGTGTGCCTCAGAGATAAAATACTGAATAATCTGTCCTGATACCATTAACAAACTATACAAAGTTTAACAGATCATTAGTTAAAATCCAAAAAATAGTTGTCATGAATGTCTGATTGAGATATATATATATATATAAAATATATACACATACATACATTTTATATATATATATATATATATATATATATATATATATATATATATATATATATATATATATAAAAAATATATACACATACATACATTTTATATATATATATATATATATATATATATATATATATATATATATATATATATATATATATATATATATATATATATATACACACACACACACACACTCACACACACACATTTGAACATTTGCAAGGTACCTGTTCATCATTGTGTTGTAATTATCAGAGTAAATACTTGTGTATAAAATAAATACATGTGCCACGGATGCTTTTTCAAAGTTTCATATATGGGGACAAATAATACAAACAATTAAAACCTGGAATATCAGCAAAGACCACCAGACGGTAAAACACAGAGCCTATACGTTGTGCCATGCCGTAAAATAAAATGAGTCATGTCAAATCTACCTCACACCACACTCTGCAACAATCAGGCGAAATTTATGCTATTGTTATGAAACATCTGATTCTGTGAGCATTATCAAACACGTTACAATGTCCCTTGAGTACTAATTATCATTTTTAGTTTATTAATTTTTTAGGAAGCATACAAAACATGCACACTAATTAATAGCTGTTCAACAGTATTATCGAAGTTGTTTAGTATTCCCCAGAACTTCACATTCTGTTGAAATGCAATCTGGCTTCTTTCAACTGCAACGGCACTGTCTTTCAATATCACAGTTACCATCATAATATCACATTGATTTGCAATAGCTACATCCAACAGAACTACTTCACTGCAGAGTTTTATGACATCACTAGAAGCATATGGCTACAAAATATGCATGTGTCATGCACCACATGACGTGAGCCCAGCACCAGACCTAACTGACTTCCGGGATAATGGGAAAGAGTTGACCATCTAGAGGCTCAAGTCCTGCAGATGGTCCCTGGGGGCCCCTGAGTGTCCAGGCTCGTCACCTTCCTGTGACGTAAATAATTCATCTCAGTCTATGTCACACTGTATAGTCTGTATAAAACGATTACAGTATTGCTAAAAATAAATGTACATGCAAAGTCTGACACACCTACACCTAGATGATGATTAATCTCTTCTGCTGTACCAAAGTCCTTCAAAAGCACTAAAAAAAAAACCTTTAAGACACTGATACCCTCCTATGCAGAATGAAAAGATTGTCGTAATAATGACAACAATTACAAGTTCTGAGCAAAACACATTCAGAAATATACTTGTAAGCAGGGTTGTGGAAAATGTTCTCTAGCCGGTTCACATTCCATCCCAACACACCTCAATATGGACGGACAAGGAACTTGTTTTTCCAGCACTGCATGGTGAGAATGGCAGCAACTGTCAGTATCCCTTAGGCTACATGATTCAGCACATATCTGACCACTTTTTGAATTGCCACAAAGAAACAAACTGAATAGGATGCTTAATGAATGACTACCTCTCAACTACACATATCAGAAAAGCATTAAATTAAATCTAGCACATAAAAGTCTGTGATGTACTCGTGATGCAGTGAAGTTTCAGCCAAACCTCTCAAAACAAACCAGTTAGCCAGTCCTGCTACATTTGTAGCTAAATTTCCATCGCTAAGACTGCGGTTGTGGAGAACTACAACTATCCAGCAGGGAAATCTTATAAATAGTCTATACTACTGGGCAGTTTAATAAATGTTTGCTCAAAAAAGCAGATGTTAGCGTAGCAAAGAAACTTAAGCTAACTTCCACAACAGACTATTTTAAATACAACATTTCGAACTACTACATGTATAAAAAAAAATATGAGTGATTAAAAGCATTTTATTCGAATTATACTGGGATAATGTGAAAAATTACACATTTAATAAACCAACGAGAGGGGAGGGGCTGCTATGTGACGAGCTAACAAAACAAAGCGGTATTTTTACAAGCTTACAGTAATAAGCGACCACCGGTTCTCTTTTCTCGTGTTCCTGTGCTGTTCTTAAATGGTGCTGGATCGCTTTCAGTTGCGGTGGGAGCGCCATCCTGAAGAGAAGTCGCTGTTACAAACTTCTACAACAGCCGAAAAATGGCTAATAACAACAAAGATGACAAGCGCTCGCGAAGGAGCTGCTTCCGCGTCTTCGCGTGAACGCGCAACCACGCCTTTACTGACCTCCATAGGTGAGGAGTAGGAAGTGACCGACACAAATCAGCGATTATTTTTATGCTGCATAAAAAACAAATATGGACTAATATAGAGATAAATATGTAAAAAGTTTTATTTAGTAATCATATATTTTAAGGTGTCATTTGTAATTCATTTGTCATACTATATTACTTGTTTTAATTAATAATAGGCTATATTACATGAATAAAAATGTTTTGTTCTTCTGTCCTTGTGCTATATAGTTACATTAATAGTTATAATAATCAGCAGTTTAGCTTTTTTTGTTTTCCTTTCATAATATGTGTAAATATCACTGATATGGTATGGTCGGTGTAAACAAAAAAACAAAAAAGAGTGACAGCTATTTTAAACATTTTTACTTGATTGAAACTTCACAAACATTTTGAAAGCATTGTATCAGACAGAGTGCCGTGGATCCACAAGCAGTTCTGTTTATTCTGACTATGAGTTACTTAACACTAAATATTTCCCTAGACCGATAATACATTATGGCAGTCATAATATATGCACCAATTATGTTACCCATATGAAGATCTTCATGCATAATCATATCATAAATCCCATAGACACTGGTCAAATAAATAAATAAATAAAATAAAAACAATATAAATGATGAACTCTCTAAACATAATACAAAAGCTATTACTCCAACAGCTGTGGTGTTGAAACAGTGGGAAGGCAACTGTGAGAAGATGTGCAGGCCAGACCTGCTGTCAGATGTTTCTGTAATGCATAAATCATGTTCTTATAATAAATAGTTACCTGCTGACACAAAATAAGAGTTCACAGTATGCCATTTTGTACCTGAGATGAAACACTTAGCTGAGAATAATAACAAAAGTTGGATGGATGCCTGATGAAATGTACAGATACAAATACTACAAACACACAAGATAATTCTCAAATGGACTCAAAACTATATGGAAATCAACACCATGATTAATATACTATCAATGTGCGTAACTGTGACTAAGTTGTGCAGTACCAGTGACCAATCAAAAATGCTTTTAGAAATTGATGCTATGTTGCATGTACCTATTCTTCCTTATTCCCTTTTAAGAAGAATGAATCACTGTTGAAATTGAAATATTATTTAAATATTTGTCAAAATAGTATTTGCAATTTGTATAGTACTTCAATATAAAGTATAAAACTAAATATGAAAATAATATTAGAGAGAGAATAATTACTTACTAAATACTTATGTGGGTTTAGATTAGCTTACATAAGTTAATATATGAAATATATATATATATTTAAGATTACCCTGCTAGAGAGGCGACTTATTTAGGCTTATATATGTTAGGCTTATAACTAAAAATATTAATGAGTCCCTTGTCATTATTAATTAGGCTTGTTTTGTTTTTTCCAGAAAAGGAATACTAAATTATCTAGTTAAAAACATGTCTTTCTGTGTCTACCATCAGAAAGTCCAGAGGTATGTGGGTTTATGTCCTGTCTGTCATTCAGAGACCCATAGAAGACATAAAAACAAACATTGTTTTCTAAATTCTCAAGACACTGGCTGGTTTAAATAGCCAAGTCTTCGGAACAGAATCTCAAAAATCTCAGCGATACAGAGGAGTATGGTGATGATGGTAAAGGTGTACATCGCACTGAGGAAGATAGTCTTCTCGAAGTGTTCAGGGACCATACACTTTGAGATGTTGAAGATCTTCGCAAGGGCACTGGCATCGCACATATAAATAGGATCAACCAGGAACCCAAAGAGGTGGCTCTGAAGCCAAAATGCTAAGACTTCCAGAATTATTCTCAACAGGACAGAGATGATGTAGAAGACTGTGGACATCGGCCGCTGAAGGATCTCCTCCTGGTCTATATTTTTACAGGCAGCATAAAGATGGAACACAGCTCCAGGTACCAAGACAGAGACTAGCTGCAACGCCCAGAATACCTACACGAAAAAAAAAAAAGAAAAAGAAAAAAAATGTTTTATGTCTTTAAAAACATCATGAAATGGAAGTTGCGATAGTCTTTTGTATATCTGATGATGTATATCTGAGTGAAGCAGCTTCTCGAACAAGAAAATGTAGGGTGGGACTTAATATTTTCCATCAGGAATTGTTTGGATTGTTATGGTTTGCTATTGCTGTGATGTCATGTGAGTGACAGGTTGTCCCGTCCTCGTGCCAGTAAACACATCATCAGAGAAGAGAAGGGATGTCGCTGCAAGAGTGAGGGGGAAGTTATTTTAATTAAAGATTGCAAATGAATTAAAGAAAAAAAAATAATGATGTGCACAAATATATCATTTATAATAAATACTGCAATATATTCCATAAAAAAAAAAAAAAAAAGAATTGTCAATTTTGATTTCATGGTGACTTTAAGATTGTTTTTGTTTTTCAATTCATCATTTTTGCCCTCTAATATGGTTTTTAATTCAAGTTTCCACCAAAAAATTAAAAGATTATAGGCCATAATACATCTTCAAAATCAGCTTCTCATATTCACTGAAATACAGTTGAGTTTTACATCCAGGTTTTGATTATCTGCTTTCTGAGACATAGTAGAAAAAAGTAGTAAACTTCATGCAGTGGAAATGACAGATTAAGTTAAATAAGTTCCAGATCTTACAGTTAAATGGCTTCATCAGCAAAAGCTGTTAGAGTTTCCCAGAATTCATCTTTTTTCTTACTACTTCCATACATCCATGGTCGCTTTTGGCTCTCATTTCACACATATTTTGATTTAGATTATTAGATTACAAATCCATATACTTTCATGCACTTTTACCTGAGGTGTTATAGGCCTGAACTGGTTGTAACAGTAAAGGTTTAATTCCCTTTTGTCCGGATCACAGCTGAAATGGAGGGCCTCATTGCCATAGACGGCGAATCCAAGGACTCCAAGGAAAAATGTACGCACAGAGCCGAAAAACAGCGTGTGGAACTGGCCTATCACCGTCGGAGGCCTGAGCTGTAACATACAATGAAGAGACCTTAACACGCATTAACTAAAACCATTTTCAAACACAATATATTTGGCATACAAGGTCAAACTTTTTAGACTGCATACTTACACATCCTTCATAAAAGTTTTTGATGTAGTTTAAAGACATAATTTGGCTTCAGAGCTCTGCAGCATTCTATGGTTGCTTGTCACCATCATTGCCAGTCTTCTGGCCTCAGGCAGAGGCAGATAGCAATTCTGAACCTCAAAATGACCTTTCGCTTTAGAAACCCCTTGTCGGTGCAGTCTCTTTTACCCACAGTGCCTTCATCAATTTACTCACTCAGTGCAAAAAAAACAAACAAAAAAACAAAAAAAGGAAAATGACAAAGGCCACAGGACATGTGGTCAGCCCATAGGCTAATCCCTATTCAACTATGTCAGCGAAAAAACAACTCTTGTATCTCACAATAGAGCAGGCCAAACCTGACAATTGCAACAAAATGCAATTGTATCACTGGGCAGATCACATAATGGAAAACAACAATTAACAGGTTAACAAATATATTCATAATTCCTTAAACAGGCAATTGAATTCAAGCCTTTTGTAAAACAATTTGAAAACTGGTTAAGCAGTGATATCCTGGGATTTTGAGGTCCTTAGAAGGGTTTCCAGACGCCTATAACTTATAGTTACGTACATAATTGTTTAAATAAAAACTGTTTTTCTTTCTAACATATATCTGTACTACATTATCTATCTCTGATAACAGCTAACGTAACAGGCCTACTGAAAGTTTCTCTAGACTTCCCAGTAGTGTTTCCTCTAAAACAGCACGAGAAACGTTCACACGGTAAGAAACGTTTCACAAACGTTAAATCGTCTATTAAAAGTCCACACACCAACCGTAATCCAGGCGGAGTGTTGTTCATCCCCCTTCTTAATCAGAACCGAGGTCCTGCTCTCATGTCACTGCGTCCCGAGGGAAAGACAGACCTGCTGGAAAAGCAGCATGTTGGGGGCGCCTTTCTGACGGCGAGCTTTTTCGAGTCATAAACCAAAGAGCAAACAGACAGGCAAGACATCAAAGAAACGTAGCAAAGAATAGATCATTATGGCCACAGAGATGCTAATTACCGAAATAAGAGTACTGGGGTCTGGCGGTCATACGGTCATTGCGCACGTGGTGCACACGCAAGCATAGCTGTCAATCAAAGTGATGCTTCATATATGACCGTGCTTGATTGTTTGTTAGCTCATAGAGATCAATGGCATGATGGAGGACTCCATTATATGAGTTTATATTAATGGTAGTATGCCGTCCAATAGATGATCTGATGTTTGGAATGGGTTTGTCTATTTACATCGTTACCTGCATTATATCTGAGAACAAAAAGTCATTGAAATACAAGCGCAAAAGTACACTGATTTTCCCACCACATCTGATTCAATAAATAAATAAATAAATATAAATAAAATGCCATTCAAAAACTTGAATAGCCTACAAATCTAATGAAAGTTTTTATATTTCTGAATTATGTCATTTTCCATCTTTGGAAAGGGTAAAAAATGTCTCATTAAAAGGAACCTTGAATATTTTTTTTTTTTTTTTAAAACATAAGGCACAAAGACCTTTTCATAAAAACGTGACATATATGCTTCAGTGCTGATTTTAAATAATGGTGAAGGAAAGCCATAAGGCCACCTGTTAACTTACTGCAAAAAATAGTTCAATAGCCTACATTCTTCTGTAATTAATTTTTTCAAGAGCGTCATAAATGCCAGCAGATGTCACTGACTCAACATGACATTACCTCATGCAACCCAAGTCAGTGGCGAATTATATTCATTTAGCCTATTACCAGAAGCCACATTTACATCAGACAACACCTGCGTTGTGGTAAACACACACACACACACACACACACACACACACACACTTAAATAATTAAAATAACACACATTCTATTAGATAATAGAAATTTTGCTCCCAAGGTGTGAGTCAATGTTAGAACAATGCAAGTCAAGAAGATGAACAGAGACAGAGTGGGGCAGTGACTTGTGCTGCTCATTCATGTATCCCTTGGCTGATCTTTAAGCAGAGCAGAACCAGTAAAAGTTGTCAAAATACTCCATCATTCCTGAATAAATTGCTGGAAGTTTGAATTCAGCCTTTTAAAATGACGCTACTGACTGAGGGTTCTATTCAGCATTATGGCGCAAGAACAGCTTGCAAAAGACCAAAAGCAAGAACCAAGACAGGACCATGATAAAATGGTTATTCTGAGACCAAGGCCAAATGAAAATCCGATTTCAAGATCTGTCTGGACAAGCAACCTTTGTCATCATCACTTAATGTATAAATGTCTGTTTGCTGTGTCTGTTTATAATAAGGATGAAAAAGCAAACCTTTGGTTAAAATCTCAAGTGACACGCAAGACACAAGCAAATAAAGTCTTCCCCACAGGCTTTGCGCCAGATTTTTTAGCAAGGGACTCGAGAACTTTTCTCCCTCTCTTTTTCAAATACTTATTTTTCTACTCTAGTTGTTCAGACCCAGTTGGTTTTTCTGATTACGTATTTATTGCAATTCTTCCCCCGGTAAATCCCCCTGCGAGTCATAGAATGAGCATGAAAGAGCTCCAGCTGAACTCCGATAAGGGAGCGCGTGCGGACAAAAGCTGCAC
The DNA here is from genome assembly GCA_037101425.1 of Elopichthys bambusa. Taxonomy (NCBI): domain Eukaryota; kingdom Metazoa; phylum Chordata; class Actinopteri; order Cypriniformes; family Xenocyprididae; genus Elopichthys; species Elopichthys bambusa. The sequence goes on along the minus strand of CM074445.1, from coordinate 23,496,540 downwards.
CTGACGAGTCCAGAAAGCACATTTCCAGTTTGCGCTACTGATGAGCGACTTCGTCTCATGACCAACATCATTCTTTCAGATATGAGGATTCGGGGTTTTCAGTTTTTATTTATTTATTTTGTTATGAAATAAATAAATACACTTTAAAAACCAGAAGGGTGAATGTAGTGTGGAAGATGGGCATTATTAAATTAACACATTTAGATAGATAGATAGATAGATAGATAGATAGATAGATAGATAGATAGATAGATAGATAGATAGATAGATAGATAGATAGATAGTTTGGTGCTGCGCTCTGCAACGCTGTATGCAGTGGAGCGGTGCCTTTTATGGCAAGCCAATTTAGCATTTACTCCATTAATAATATATATTATGTTTCCAGTACTAGTTTTCAAACGAATCCGAGAGTTAATAGTAAAACTTGAGTTACCAGAATCAACTCGAATATACTCTAGTAGGAAGTGTATCATAGTAACGATTAGTGGCAAAGAATGAATTAACACTTTACAATAAGGTTCATTAGTTAACATTAGTTAACATGAACTAATAATGAGCTGCACTTCTATAGCATTTATTAATCTTGTTAATGTTTATTTTTAACATAATGCATTATTAACATCAAGAGTTGTATTTGTTAACATTAGTTAATGCAATGTGAGCAAACAATGAACAGCTGGATTTTTATTAACTAAAGTTAACAAATACAGTAACAAATGTATTGCTCATGGTTAGTTCATGTTAGTTAATACATTAACTAATGTTACCAAATGAACCTTACTGTAAAGTGTTAACAAATTAACTAGTTAAATGAGACACTGAAAACAATACTAGTCACTATTAGATTTCTTACTAGTAATTTGAAATATGTATTAAATAGTTAGGTACATAATAGTTAGTTTAAATGATTAAATGTTAAGTTGGCTTGCCATAGGCTCCCCCTTTACTTGTTCCTGCCTGTCAAAAGAAGCCAGTCAACTTTTAGGGACGTGGCTGAAGACATCGTTCATTTCAGCACTAAGTTTTGCGGACAGCACCTCTCTCTCTCCTACCAAGCAGGGCAACTTTTTACAGCCATTTATTCATTTTAACTCATTTGCTTTCTAACTACTAAACCGAAATATGGATCACACTTTCTCTGAGGATACCTCAGCCTATGATAACTTCACAGATGACTGGACATCAGATGGAGGGGAAACGGCACATTTCATCATTCGATGCGTTATCCCGTCGGTCTATATACTTATCATAACGGTTGGTTTACTGGGCAACATCACTCTTGTGAAAATATTCATCACCACCAGCGCGATGCGAAGTGTACCAAACATTTTCATCTCCAGCCTGGCTGTAGGAGATGTTTTGCTTTTGGTCACTTGTGTACCAGTGGACGCGTTTAGGTATTTCTATGAAGAGTGGATTTTTGGAACTGTGGCTTGTAAGATGATCCCGGTGATCCAGCTCACCTCGGTCGGAGTCTCTGTGTTCACTCTCACGGCACTTAGCGCAGACAGGTAAGGGGGGGAAAAGAAAAAGAAATCCTGAATGAACTGCAATCACTGCCACATTCACTACTGTGAAGATGATGACAATGTTTAACCACCGAAACAAACAAGAGAAATGAGCATTAAACAACGTGTATTATATATGTATGTATGTATATATATATATATATATATAATGTCACTCCTCTTGTTTGTAAACACATTTATATATTGACATATATATATATATATATATATATATATATATATATATATATATATATATATGCAAACCCAATACATGTAGTCTGTAGTTACTATTTTAGCTCATTAAGTAGTAAAAAAAAAAAAAAAAATCCTCATTAAGCACCTGTAGCTGAGAGCAAATGCAAACTACTTTGATTTACAGAGGAATTAATCTTGATGCTGTAGATATCATATACCATTTGGCAAACAGCCTGAAGGGATTCTGTATTACATTTGATTCATGACTCAGATATATTTCTGAACAACAAAGATGCAGTTCACTTCTCTGACATTACACAGAGTGATGGGGTTAGGTGTGCTCAGAGCACAGATTTGGACAGATAATGAAAGATTTATTAGGCAGTTTGTTTTCATACTTTCTGTTCACATAAATATTGTTTTGAAGGTTGGAAGTCATCTGTACAGCCTACCCCTGACATCATTATTCTGATTTATTCACACCGCATGAATTTTATTATAGAAACACAGTGTTTTCATAGCCAAATTGGACCAAAGATGCTGTAAATAACAGAGACATCATTACAGCCAAAAGAGATGGGTTTGGGATAAAACAAGAAAATCCTCATATACATTGGGACCCAAATATTCCTTTGCATAAACTTCAGCTGAAAGGAGTATCTGCTTCAAGTCCTAAATAATGACTTACACCTTCATATTATAGTTTTATTAATTGACAAGATAATTTCTAATTAGTCTGCGAAAGAGCATTAAAAATGTGACTGAGGATCTGTGGTGAAGATGACAAATGTCCGCTCTGTTTCATTCTTATCCTTCATTTTTGTCTCAGTGCTTGAGGGCCCCAGCTAAAGGTGATGACCTTTCCTAGCCTTATTTGTTGCTCTGTCTGTTTGTTGTTTGGAGCACCTGAAAGTTCATTTGTGCCACAGTGATTATGCCACCACCCTGGGGTCCAAGCAGTGCTCATTTATTGCTATTGATTTGTAGGCTGCGTTAACAGTCCCATTCCCCAAAACGACAATTGTGATGCAAAATGTAGTCAATGTTCAGCTACTTGTGATAATGAATCTCCTGGCCAAATGAATTAAGTCTATAATGATAGATTTGAGAAGCTCGTGCATTGGCTAGCTTGCCGTGATAAAAAAGCAACAAAAAACAGACTATTTGCATCATCAATCAGATGAGTGTTTTGAAGACTGATTTGCACTTAACATAGCACTTACTTCATAGTCATGCGTGAAATACAAACAAGTTCATTTGCATGTTAGTCGGTTTATACTGTACGTTCACTTGTTTACTCAGGGAGAAATCAAGCTGTGAATGCGGCACTCCCCAGCTAACCCATGCCTCAGGCAGGGCAGTCTGTGCTCATTGAGAGAGGAAAAAGCAAGCCCAGGGCAGTGAAACCTGGTGGAGGAGAGAAGTCAGGGTGAGAATGCTGTCATATGAGATTTCCATTTACCTTAGAGATGATGGCAGTAGAATGTTGAAAGATACTGTCGAATAGATCAAACCGTGCCGGTTTGTCAATAGGAGAAAATAGACAATTTCCTTGGAACAAAAGCAAGCAATTTTCCACCATGAATTTTCTATATTGGTTTTTGTGTACTTTACTTTTGTGTACTTTCTTTGCAGCTGCAGCAGAATATCGGAAAGATGTGCACAGGAAATATCGTATTTCCTATAGGACAGCTTTTCTTTTGGGAGAAAAACAGAGATGAATCATTAATGACTTTGATCATGTAGTTTTAGACTTTGTATTGCTAATCCAGTGTAAAGTTATTTTAGGTCCAAGCAATATATATATATATATATATATATATATATAAAATGAAGATATATGTACTTTTTAATGACTTGAAAAGGACCAACCTTTGGAAGTACTGCCATGTTTTAATTATACACACACAAACACTACACATATATATACACATATACATACATACATACACACAAATTCAGTGTGTAATTTCGGATTATGACTGTGTAATCAAACTGTCACATAAATAAGCTTATCCAATAAGAGAAATGTATCCCTATATGATGACATGCAGCAGTAATTTTATTAACATGGGACAGTCATGAAATGTAAAGCCCAAAGTATACTTTACTTTTTACGCGTGACGCGAATTTCGTCATCAGAAGAGTACACGCGTACTGTATGCGCACCGCCAGATTTTTGTTACCACGCATACTTTGTGCGCAGGTCACACATGAGTATTTAATTTTTTTGCAGTAATTAGTTTATCCACAAGGTGGCAACCGTGCCCTGGGGTATTCACAAGGTATTTAATGAAAAACTGCATAAACAGAACAGAGCGGAACACATGCAAGCTACAGCTACAATGGAGGCCAACACAGACGAGACATTGTGTGAAGAGGTTAGAAAGTACCGTCAACGCTAGCATGAAAGAATACAAATATATTTACATGGGTTGTAACTCATGGCAAGAGATTGCTCAAAACTGTGCATGCGTCGAGTCAAGTGAAGTAGGCCTATACTTTGCAAGGCTGTGCGTTCGACTGTGCGCTTACACTAGTACTAGTATTCCCAGGGCTTAACTGAATAGAAAATTGAGATGTTAAAAAGTAAAAAAAAACAAACATCTCAAACAGTTGTTTCAATAATAACAGGTCTAGTAATAATAACAGGCACACACCCTGGTGTGGAATAACCATAAACCTCAGCACACAATCAAATCTGACAGATAAGAACGCAGTGTTTTCCCTCAAGCTATGATAAATTGATAATAAACAAGGCAATTTTCTCTTTCATCCATCCTCAACCTGGATGAAAGGCATAGCAGTCTGTATGCTGACAATTCTTCACATATGTTTCTCTTAGACACAAGGCTATTGTGAATCCCATGGACATCCAAACCTCCAGCGCAGTGTTCTGGACCTGCTTGAAGGCCATCACTATATGGGTCGTCTCTGTATTGCTGGCTATCCCTGAGGCGGTGTTTTCACAGGTGGTTCATATGCCAGACAAGAACATGACGTTCACCGCTTGTGTGCCGTATCCACTCTCCAACGAGATGCATCCCAAGATTCACTCGATTATGATATTCCTCGTCTACTTCCTCATCCCTCTGAGCATTATCTCTGTTTACTACTACCACATCGCGAAGACGCTTATCAAGAGTGCTCATGATATGCCAGGTGAGATTAGTGAGCACTCCAAAAGACAGGTAAGAGGCTCCAGGGGAAGAGCGTAAAGCTCACACGGTTGAATGCCAATTCTGTGTTTGTCAAAACAAGTTCTTATTCAGGCATAGCAGATTGTTGTGCATTTTCCATCAATCATGATTTAAATATCACAGTTGAGATAAGAGCACAGATTATTGGTTGGGATTTGCAAATTTCAAAATTTAAGAATAAGCGTGAATTTCAGTTCAGCTGGCCAGACCTCATAGGAAGTTGTAATGAAATTTGGAACAACAGGAAAAATCAATCAATCAATCAATCAATCAATCAATCAATCAATCAATCAATCAATCAATCAATCAAATCAATCTGTCTATCTATAAACTAAGATTTTTTAATCCATTTTTAAACTGTCAAACAAATTGTCAACCTAAGATTACTCATACACTTATACAAAAAAAAAAATTCTAGTAAATTTGACAAATAATTACAAAGAAATGAAGTAACTCTTTGAATGACAAGAGACTAAAATGTACAACCCACATAAAGATGATAATTCTGCAAATAACTGCAATTGCAGGTTTCAAACAGAGATGGCGACAGAGGCAAAACTTACAAACTTACTTTAATAGAAATTCCATTGAAATTCAGGAATTGAATCTGAATGTGGCATACAACCCATACTCATTATTTACAATTAAATGTCGATTTGCAGTAACAGCCGTTCTAAATGGAATTGGCCCTTTTATGATGATCTAAGATAAGATTTCTTTCCCAAGAGCCAAACCATAAACATTTTAAGAGAAAGTATAAAATGAGCCTTTGCTGAACTGAGGGACACCCTTCACAAAATGCTCCCTTGACAGTTTTTTGAGAAAGGGCACTTTATCTTTTACTGGGCTGTAAATCATCAGTTTGGCATTGTGCCAAGGGTCCTTAAGGATGACAGACATTTTTGTTAATAATATTCTCTTTCAGCAGCTGTTTCAAGGCAGCTATTCTCTGCTCCCTCTTGCCCTTGATAATACAATATATCATCCTAGTTAAAGTTTACCGTTGGTCTTATCTCTTTTGGTTATGAGTAATTATTCATTTCAAGAGACAAATCAGTCTTGTTCATCCATCTATCATTCTTTTCTCTGAACGCATTAATAGCTTATTGGGATATGGGTCATTCTACAGAAACGTCCACTTTTGGTATGGCAAGATGTCTTAAAATGTTTTTCTTTTTCTAACATTTAAACTTATACCACATTATTATATTACCCTTTGACTTTTTGAATACACATAAATGACAGCTTTTTTTCTTTCTTTCTTTCTTTTTTTTTTTTTTTTGGTGCATTTATTTAAAGACCATGTACCATTTTTTTTGTCACTGGTGTTACCTTACTTCTCTGGCAATTTTAAACATTTTTTGAAATTGTTTTTTTTTTTAGCACATGCAGTCAGAGTTACAGAAAAATAATGATAATGCAAAAAATAAGTTTTTTTTTTTTTCAGGTTAGTTAAAAGTGTGATTGACTGATGTTAGTTCATTTGCACAACCATGTATTTGCTCTAGCAATGAAAATATTTAAAAAAAACAGTTATAAACAAGTAATGATGCAATTCTTTAAATCTTAATTCTTGAGTGTAACGAATTAATGGATGTAAAATTATTATGTCACATATGACACATTTTATTTAATGTGACAAAAAACAGTAAGACCAGTGACACAATGAATCACTAGTGACGTATACATACGACCAAAGATCCTTATTTTTCAACTATAATTAACTAGATGGGACTAAATTTTTACATTTGGTATACAATCAGAGACTTATCATTGACACTTAGTGAAAGCAGTCAGTAAAAGATCATAAAAAACATTTTAAAAATGTCTGTAAAATACGCTGTCTGTAAAGTCGCTGCTTCTCAGCTGCACTCAATTTAGCCATACCTGCCCAAAGGAGGATTAACAATGAGAAAGAAAAGTTATAATCACATAATCTTAGTGCTATTTTATGCAAAAGAACTCAATGAATCACTTTGAATAAAGTTTATCTATAAATGAGAGACACCAGTGACAATTTTCATGAAAAATGCATTTTACAAAATGGCTGCTGCAAGGTATCAAACCACATGTTGTCAGTCATGGTATACTCACTAATATAAGTAGTTTAATCCATTTGTATTCTAGTTTTTTTTAAATTCCCTAACAATAAAGTAGATCATACCAGTGACTTCAACTAAAAGCTTCATATGAAATTATGATTTTCTAATTAAAATTTCTGATAACTGAAAAGAGATAGTGGACTTTCCATTGGCCTTTCTTCATTGACCTTCAGGAAAAAAGTCAAGTGATGTCATCAGTGTAATTTTTTATTTCAAAATAAGAGATTTTTGTTAAAGGTAACACCAGTGACACAACTCCAGGGGACCACTACTTTCATTAAATATTTTATAATATTTATTCAGCATTTGTTTTTTTTTTTTTTTCATGTCACTTTCCTTCTGTAGATGACTGTAGGGTCGAGCACTTCTGTGGTGCTTGTAATTTTGGAATTATAATTAATTAAAAAACAAAAATTGATGGCTCAAGAAGATTTAATTGTTCAAATAACATATTGTTTCATATTAAAATATATAAAAAATTGTAATCCTAAAGTGTTTTTCAAGTGTAATATTTCTGTAAAGGCTAGGGACAGAAAAGTGGCAGTTTCCATATATCCTCTTGTATTGCACTGTATGTACTTCATTGAACAGTGGAAATTATACATTATCAGTACTGCAGAATCTCAGAATCTCATTCATACATCTGTATGATTTCTGTGGAAAACAAAAGATCTATTCTTTTGTAAGAATAAGATGAATTTAAAGTGCAAACCAACACACCAGTAAATTATGATATTTTTATGTTTTTGAAAGAAGTCTCAATTTGATCAAAAGTTTAAAATAACCGTTTTCTATTTTAATATATTTTAAAATGTAATGTATTCCTGTGATGGCAAAGCTGAATATTCAGCATCATTACTACAGTTTTCAGTGTCACATGATTCTTCAGAAATAATTCTAATACGCTGATTCGGTGCTCAAAAAACATTTCTTATTATCATCAATGAGAAATTATCATTTCTTATTATCGCAAAAACAAAACAAAAATAACAACTTTATTCAACAATTTGAACCGTTGTCATACGTAGTGAACTCAGTGCAGGCTTCCGTGTTTACGTCCGAACGCCAACTCAGTATTAATGACAGAAATTTCATTTTTGGGTGAACAAACCTTTTAATGATTCCAATGTGATGAACTTTTGACCAATAAAACAAACTGCTGAAACATAAACTGCTAACCAGAACACCTGCAAGAACTAAACTTGATTCTAGCAAATGACAATCAATTACTGGGTTCAGAATCAGGCTAGAGGATGTACTACTGAACTTGCATGCATTTTTATTGACCTTTTCCTCATCTAAAATGCGCCTCATGCTTTATTGAGTGGTCTTATCTGTCAACTTTTATCCTTCTCTCTTCTGAGACGGAAACGAGGAAGCGTCTAGCCAAGATCGTTCTGGTGTTCGTGGGCCTCTTCGCGCTGTGCTGGTTCCCCAACCACGTTCTCTACATGTACCGCTCCTTCAACTATCGGCAGATCGACTCATCGCTGTCACACCTCATCATCACGCTTGTGGCACGAGTGTTGAGTTTCTCCAGCTCCTGCATGAACCCATTTGCCCTGTACTTGCTGAGCGAGAGCTTCCGAAGGCATTTCAACAACCAGCTGCTGTGCAGGCAGCGCAAATACCAAGAGCGCAACACCAGCTACCTCCAGAGCACTTCTGCTATCCGCATGACCTCCATCAGGAAGAGCACACCTGCCGTGGCCAACGGGCATGGCCAAAAACCAGGAGTCTGCATTTAGCATCTGTTCTCTGAACAGATCAAAGCCTGATCTTAAGGGTTGGTGACTCACATTAAGGTTCAACTGAAGTGTTTGGTGACCCAGCTGGGTAAATGGGCGGCTATTGAAGCAGAGAATACAGAAGGATTACTGTTATAAATATTGCATGTATTTTTTTTTTTTTTTCAACGGTTGTAGCGTCGCTTGGGCCCCAGAATGAAATTTGCTTTATTTTTGAAACATTATTCTTATTGCAAACAGAAAGGAATGGATATCCCACTGATAACTAAAGACTAATTCTATTTCTCCTCAAGCAAAAACACAATTTCTGCCTGTATAAAATATCAGATCTGTACAAAAGATTGGACTAAAGTTATTATTCCATTATTGTATAATGGCAAGTTTGCTTTTCAGCTCAATCAAATTTCCTTTTTCATCCAGACAAATGATGAAAATTCGACTTTAATCGATGGAAAGTGCACTTAATACAGTAAATGAATGTTTGGTAAAGCAGTTTTGATTTCACCAGGAGGACAACTGTATTACAAAGATATCACTGAAATCATTTACATTGCCTATATGATCACATTCTATTTCTCATACATAGACAATATATTCACAATATATTCAATTTAGGAGCAACGGGAGCATAGACATGGCTCTTTCCAGTGAATGTTAATGTCTACTATGATAGATCAGACAGGTCACACACTCAAGGGTAAACTGTGGTGATTAGATTAATATATGCATAACCAGATTAGGATTCAACAAGAATATAAATTTCTCAAACACGTTCCCCTGTACCTTCCGATATATGAGTCACAGGAACACCAAGATCATTATGACAGACTAATGTCAATAACGCATGCTGTGTATCATTCTTAGATTCACCAGCAAATGTTATCCTCTTAATCACTGCATTGCAGTATATTACCTTTAAATCATTTTTTTTGAGTGCTTTGTGTCCACATCTAATGGTGTAGAATAATCATACAGTTGTGAGCTGGAAATATTACCTATAATCTGTAGTGACTGTCATCAGGAATCCGGACTGAAAAAGGCAGTCACGTTTTAAGCCTTTCATGAGGTCCCAAACCTGCAAAAATTAAGCATCAATACATGACATGACATGATTTTGTGCCAATGTGTTCAGTGAGCTTTTTATGATCTTGTGCCACTTACACACACATTTTACTGCTCACAATTTCATTTGAAACCTTTAAATTATATATCATTGTTCATCATAATAGGCATACATTTTGGTCTCTCTTACTGAACAAGTCAAATGACATTTTAAAGAATTTTAATTAACTTTTCTTCAAAACGATGAAATCCATTTTAATGGAAAATGTAATTAGTGATAACTAATTACAATAATTTGTCCTCTCTTCAGTCCTCTCATCACAGAATCTTTGACCTAAAGCAATGCGTTTTAATTATGCTGAAAATTAACGTGACTTGTCTGACACTTGACTTGTGTCAAATAAAAGTAAAGACATAAAAAAAAGGATGAAAAAGTTTGATTTGCTCAGTTTGAGCATCAAAGTTAGGCTATAGAAAATATCCACTGAATCCACAGGTCTGTTTTAAAGGTTTTTTTTTTTTTTAAACATACAGAGAACAATTAAATGTGGAAACTTTTCACTCAAGTATGTTTGTGAATAGACTTTGACTTATTTTTATAGTACACATGCTTAAGTACAATTTCAACTTTTTACACCCTGCATAGTATAAATATAATAAAACAGCAGTGCAAAACACAGTAAATAGCATAATTACAGCAGCATGAAGTGGAGTGAAAAGACCTCCTAAGGAATCAATTGCGACTGTTCCACAGAAGCAGGATCTGAATGTAATTCGGAAAGATTGATTAAACAGGCACACTTCCCATTTCCCATCTACTTTATTGGGATTTCACTCTGAGAGTAAATTAAACACATGGATTAAATTAAGCAGTGCTCTTATATTGGATCAAGAAAAGTTCAGCCAAATTGGTTGATTATATCTTTAAGGACACATGTAAAAAAAAAAAAAAAAAACAGTAAAAGGATGAGGATAATCCACAAATTAAGCATTTCTATATCACTACTGAGCTACAGTAGTCTGTTTCTTACTGTACTGTACATTTATTACTTTGTCATTTTCTGCTTACATAGATTAATGCGATTCTTATTCATTTGGAAATTAACATAAAAAAACAATTAGTATGAAACTTATAGTACTAACAGTACTATTTGCAGTAATTAAATTGTTTTTACAATCAATAACTCAAAACAGAAAAACAATGTATGTTAATGTAATACTTACAATACCTCAGTTATCATATGAATGGAACATGGAACCACAAGGCATCCTCTGCTCCTGAACTGAAATACAAGTGTTTCATGTTGTTATATAGATTAACGCACAGATATGTCTTTTACAAGTCTAGCTGATCTATGTAATGCAGTGATGACAATTCAGCATTTTGACCACAACAAGGTCATCGATTCTTAATCAAGATCATCAGTAGCCAAAACTTGACTCAATCAAGTTGGGATATAATGATTGATCACACACTGAATTAACAAAAATGTCTTTACTTCAGTACTTTAAAATTGTTAATTTGATTAAACAGTTTATTTTTGAATCAAGAGTTTATATTTTAATCAGGGATGTCCAGCATGAGGATTACAATGTGCATGTTCCATTTCCACATTAAAAAAGATTCCACAATATTTTACAAACATTTTCATCATGGAAACATACTTGAATTTAAAAATATGAATGAATTTACCATGTTTTATGTGTTAAAATATTACTAGTCAGTTTTAAGTAAACTGTATGCATTCATTGCAATGACGTATTTTAGTGTCTGTTTGAGATTATTTCAACGTATTTGTGAGATTTTTTACTGTATTATTTGTGACAAATTGTTTAATAATGTCAGTCAAGATGTGTTTAAACACTGCTAAGTTATTAAAGAATTAATTAAACTGATTTTTGGACTTAAGTCTACAAATGTTTTATGAACCCAGACGAGTGGAAGATGCAGAACAAGTAGAATTTATTTATTTATAGGCTCTATTAAGTTCCCTAAGCAACTGCAGTGCAAATTCTGTCTATTTTTAAAGACCATAATCTGTTTATTTAGATAAAGTTAACCTTATTATCATCATAACATTGCTGGATGAGTCATGGGCAAAACATTTGAAAGTCAGATGTAGCTAAATAATTTTTTTTCACGTTTTATCGCTGTCTCCCAGATTGCTTTTGCATTTTTATTTTATTTGTCACAGAGCAATTGGAAAGAAAATAACTGTCAATAATTATAAATCAGTGACAAACACATAAAAGGGGAACGTTATGCTGGACTGGACTGGTGTTGAAAACCCTGATAAGGCTGTAAGAAGTGCAGGTTTTCCATATAATATTGTGCATCATCATTCAAAGCTGAGAAAAACTGAGAAAACAAGATGCATTTTAGCATAAATGATTATAATAAATTATCAGATTAACAGAGTCCTGACAAGGATTTTCTGTCACATATATTTGTAAACATAATCCCCATATAGTACTGACTGGACTAAAATTTTAGGTCTTGCTCATACATAATAGAAAATGTCCTTTATGAAATAGTAATGAAAGTGTATGAAAAGCCTCATTCTATATGTATACAGTAAAAAGAACAAGGTTCATCCATGGAAACTATCTGTTGTGTGTTTTTCACTACCCCAGATGCTTTTCCTCTTCTTTTTTGTGTAGTGAGCTTCTGAGTGCATATGAAAAGCTTACATTTCTTTTGCATTGTGACAGGAAGAGCATCAGATCAGTCACTGAAGAGCAGTGAGAAAGGCTTTGTGAGTCTCGTCATTGTGCTAGCAAAAAGCACTAACGCACAATTTTCCCCAACAACCCTCAAATGAAATGCTGAACAGTGTAAATGGTTATAATTACGCTTTTCTTTTGATTGTCGCAGAGCCAAGTTCCAATTGGCGTGCTGGCTGGTGCTCCCGATTGAACACCATGTAACTTGTTTGCTATTATTCCCTTTATGCTGAACTGAGATTCTGGGAAAAGTCTATTGAGCCTAAATAAATGCAGTAAAGTTTAATTAGTGACTTTAAAAATGGCTTTAAGGTCGACATTAAAGTAAAGTCGCAATGGTCTTTTCTTCTCTATTGTGACATATCCACAAAGAGTTCATTTGCCAAAACCACTTTTTTTTTTTAAATTAACTGCCGTGCGTTATTCTCCACATATAGCATGTTCTGAACCCTAAATATGTTTTGTAAAAAAAAAAAACGGTATTGTCCACTGTCAAGGCATCGCGAGTTCACGTTTTACAGCAGAAACCGACAAGCACCCTTGTTTGTGTACGCAACCCGATAAGTCTATATATAAAACCATACTTTCAATGAACTTTAATTTTGTAAGTTACCTGTATTGTTTTTCAGTTATTATTACTTAATCAAAACAACCCAACTGCAGTTTGATTGATATTACATGGAATGCACTATAAAAAAAACATGATTTATGAGAATTAATAAAAACGGAAGTATCTGTTTTTGCAAATTAACTCTTTAAGTCAAACAGCTTCTCAAACAAGAAAAAATGTTGGGCGGGACTTTATTGTATCCATCGGGAATTGATTGGATGGTTGTGGTTTGCTATTGCTGTGATGTCATGTGAGTGACAGTGATGGAAAGTTATTTTGATTAAAGATTATATGGGCATGTGAGTTAAAAAAAAAAAAAAAAGATGTACAAGGATAAATCATTATAACTGAAATAACTGATAACTGAAATGGGTGCACATTCTAATTCTCTACCAATCATCTGCCATAGTTGATGAACTGTGAGCCAAGAATAACTTTTTTACTTCTACCTTTGCATTATCATATGCCATTAAATGGCAAAGCCTCAAATGTCATTTACATCTAGCAATGCACCTGAATTGCGTCGTTAAAAGTGATTCGAAATATTTCATTATTAGCTTTTTGCAAAACGTGCATGTTAAAAAGTCATTCGTGCATATACCCTCAAGTAAACAGCCATGGTTAAATATAAGTATGGTTAAGTATTTTTATAACTCCCCCATGTTCTGCTGAACTTTGTCTGTTAATGAATATGAAGGCCATTCTTCTGCCGTCATTCTGATAAGGCCAATGCTCAATCAAGGAAAATAATTGGCAGTCAACCCATCGTTGTGTATGATAATTCCATTTGACACAGCCATGTCTTTTCTTTGCCCCCATGCTGTCACTTTTCACACATTTATTAGCTCACATCTGAAAAGTGGTCAAATGCTGATGGCACTGATCAGTTTTAGACAGGGCACAAGCTGAATTAACGGCCCTTAGTTAATAGAATCATTTCATTAACCAAGAATTGACCTAAAAGATACAGTGGCATCAATTCATCTCATCTTAAAGGAATAGTGCACCCAAAGAATTAAAGTTCTCTCTCTATATTGTTTCTTTTTGTCATTTTGTGTCCTTTAACTGTTATTATTTAGGAATAATATGAGAATTGTCATTTTTCAATGAACAATTCCTTTAAAGTCTGCAATATACTCATGAATATTGCACGGAAATTATATATTTATCACAAAAACAGTATCAAAGTGACCAAAAGGATGTTAGGTTAATACTTACTGACTGAACTCTTGTCTCTTTTATCATCTAGAAACATAACCTTTCTGTTTAGATCAGGGTTCTTCAACAGGGGGGCCGTAATGGTACTGTAGGGGTCCACCAATTATTTTTTGGACCTCAACATTTTGAAATTAAAAATGTGATTATTTAAAAAGTTACAATAAAAATGCATTTAGAAACTTAAACTTAAGTTGGCTGAACATGTTTGCCCTTCCCACATTAAAATGTGAAAAAAAAAGAGAAACAAATCAAAAATAAATAAAATATAAAATAAAATAAAAAATAAAATATATTACTAAAAATTAAATAACTTTGATTATTTTAATGACTCTGCATCATAACACAGTACCTTAATATGGTACTAAACACATAAGCCAGGCTTATTTAAATGGCAAAGCCTTGCCATATGTCACTGAATAATTTACTATCAACCAAGAGGTTGAAGCCCCCTGGTTAAGATCTATCTGTCTGTCCCTTTGTATTAGCACTTACAGGACAAATGTTGCCCTTCAGATTATTTATGGTTGACTAAATTCACCTCCCCTGCAGCACGACTTCATGTTTGTGAAACACATACAGACACACGTGTGCTAACATGCACACAGACACGCTTTCAGATTCCACATGTATATATTTTTTTTACCCCTAACAGCTCACGAGTGGCCTTGCTGTTTTATTTCAACATGACAGGTTGGTCTTGGTAGGGGATTCGCCAGAAGTCTTCTGTTACTAACAATGCAGTAAAGTGATGACAGTTCAGGCCCATTTCATATATTACGACAGGTGCTAACGAAGGAGAGCTGACAAGTAATGATTATCTTCTCAGCTCTGGCAATAATTTTATCTGAATGGTTTTGTGACAATCAGATTAATATAAGGTAATTGAAACATTAACTTTGAGGGTATGTGAATTTTTAGACCAGTCTTTCTTAATTCATCAGGACATATTAAGGCACATTAGAAAATGAGTTCTCAGAATATATTGCTATTCCCTATCGGCAATGTAAAAATCAAACTCTGATCTCATAGTAAAGAAATAATTTTGTACCATGACATGATGTTAATAATGACCAGTGTTGAGGAAAGTTACTTTTAAAAGTAATGCATTACAACAGTGTGTTACTTCCTAAAAAAAATTTAATTGTGGTACTTAATTACTTTTTGTGTAAAGTAATGTTATGTTATTTTTGCATTACTTTTTCTCACCTGGCCTTGTTTAGTTTTTTTCTAATAACAAAAAAAGTTATAATTTTGGCAAACATAAAGGCCCTTTCACATCAAAATTGAAAATAATAAGCATATTTACCTCAGCACACAGCATTGTTTTGGATGTTTGGTAAGTTCCGTCTCAAAATAGGCAATATAGGCTACGTCATAAAATCCGACCAATCAGGTTGTGAACATACCCCTATACCTTTAGGTTCGGTATCTTTTGGTTTGGTGATAAAATTCAGCAAAAAATGAAACACAAATGTGATGTTCACCTAAATTCATTTTTGCTTACTATTATGGTTGAATTGGACCATCGAAGGTCAGCAGCAAAGACATTGATTAATAAAGTGAGATTAAATACATACCCCTGGTTTCACAGACATGTCTTAAAGGGAACCCCTTGTATTAAGACTTGTATGGCTTAATATAACGTAAATAATGCCACTTACTGAAATATGTAGTAGAAAGCCCATGAAAGATCTACATCGTTTTATACATATTTTAGACAATGAGCAGCGCCATTTTGTGCGTTCTATGTCGTTGACGTCAAATGGTTGTTCTCGGTGAGCTACTGACACTGCCCTGCTGATATTTTTACTGCAACACAACTCGGAATAAAATATACGATGCCACATTGTGCAGCTTTTGGATGTAATTTTCAGTCGAAGGGCAACAAGAGAAGTGATGTAAGTCTTCACTGCTTTACAAGCGATAAGAAGAGGAGAAAAGAATGGGATGTTGTGATGAATGTGGACGAATAAAACTTCCTAAAATAAAACTTCCTAAACTTCCTGTTCTCTTCACTTTAGCCCTGATGCGGCTTTTATTAGACCACAGCTGAAAGGGCTTACAGTTGCTGATGGATATAAGCGTATGCTTTAACCAAATGCCGCGCCTGTCGTGGGGACTGACGAAGGTAAGCCATTAACACATCTCGACTGAGACAGACTGCCTCAAGGCTCGTGTGTGCTGTGACACATGAGATATGTGTGATCGCATAAACAGTAGCATCTTCTCAGCATGTTTAACTGTGCGTATGCATTCAGGTGATCAGACGATTTTAACACGTCAATCATACAACAGTAGTTTGAATAGCCACAGAGACATTGCACGTCTTCGATGTTTTCATTCTCACTAATTTTGCGCTCTGGCTCATATTGAAAAGGCTTATCGGGTTTTAAAAAGGAACCCTGCGGATATTAAGACCTGTATGTGTTACTAGATTACCATTGCACCAAAACATACAGATGAAAAAAGTATCAAAGTCATCAGGGCTAAATTGGAGAGAACAAAGATGCGGTTCTTTAGGAAGTTTTATTCTTTTCCACATTCATCACAACGTCCCATTCTTTTCTCCTCTTATCGCTAGTAAAGCAGTAAAGACTTACATCACTTCTCTTGTGGCTCATCGACTGAAAATTACAACCAAAAGCCACACAATGTGGCATCGTATTTTATATTCTGAGTTGTGTTGTGGTAAAAATAGCAGCAGGGCAGTGTCAGTAGCTCACCAAGAGCAACCATTTGACGTCATCAACATAGAATGCACAAAATGGCGCCGCCCATTGTCGAAGACATGTATAAAACCATGTGGATTTTTTAAATAACATAAATCTTTCATGAGTTTTCTACTACACATTTCAGTAAGAGACATAATTTACATTATATTAAGCCATACAAGTCTTAATACCAGGAGTTCCCTTTAAGCCTAGTCCCAGACTAAAATGCATGTTTGAGCTGATTTAACTGAAAACAATTTGCACTGACATATCTTAAAATATGTCAGTGCCATTGTTTTATCTTAAGATGCACATGCAAATCTTTATCTTAAGATTTGCGTAATATTCTGAGTTTGCATTTCACTGATTTTATCCATTTTGAGGAACACTGAATCTGTTTTTGTGCAAGTGAGATGAGTAAATGCATGTTCACATTTAGTCTAGGACTACAATAACCATCATGTTTACACAGCACACACAACACCTCTGCATCACTCCCTATTTCTCTCAACATGGGGACAGGTCAATAAAGGGGAAAAAAAAAAGTCAGTCAATAAAAGGGGGAAAAAAATACTTGTTCGAAAAATTATATCAGATATTTAAAAGTAATGTGTTAAAAAAAAGTAATCTGATTACATAACTTGCATTACTTGTAATGTGTTACCCCCAACACTAATGACAATGACAACATATTCCAACACAGGCTCACTGGAAAAACGTCTCAACATTTTTGCAAATCGCAAAATATACCAATATGTACATATCACTGCAGTTTCTAACAGAAATGATCACTAGAGGCAGTAAAACAGCAAGCACTTTTAATCGTTTTCACACACAATTATGATTACAGGGCCAGATTATGGATTAATAAAGACTCCTTGCACAATAATGTTATGACATCAAAATATATTTGTTTACAAATCATGCACTACGGTAAAAAGTGTTTTGGAGTTTGCATCACTTATCTAGCTCCATATGTTCAGTTTTACTGACACAGGCCTAGTCTAATAAGCTTGCTTGGTAGCTCAGCTGATACAGAATTGTAGGCTACTTGTGATACGAAGAACTCTGGTACAAATCCCATGAAAGACGAGTCACTGTAAAAGAGTTCAGTAACGTTACGATTGCGTTTTTATGTCGCATTTGCTTTTGTTAACACTATCAGGTAGGTTTAGTGTAGGTGTACGTTAAACGTGATGGAGAATTAGGCTTTTAGCGCCACTCGCCGGACATTTCAATTCAGAACTGCGGTGATACGAACAAACATAGACGTCTATGCGTACAAACTCCAACGTAATAAAACGTTGTCATATTCACGTTCTTCTGTTCCGAAAAAAAAAAAAAAAAACGAAACACACTTTTAGTGCTACTAACTGGACATTTTACTTTGAAGCTGTTGCGAAACGTGCACGGCGCAACGTATTTTGCATTTTGGAAAAATGTTAACACAGGTATGTTTTTCTAATGAGCCTGCCTGGATATGTTAAAATTAGGGATGCAGGATACCAGTATCGGTATCGGGCCGATACCAAGCTCATGTGCTTGTACTCGTACCCCCAATACCAAATATCTATCTCTCTTTCTTGCGCGCAATTCCAGCAGTTCTCTCAGACAGCGCGCGATCAGTTCTCCTTGCGCCTGAATGGTCAAATGCACACATAGTTGTCAAAATGTCCATCGTGTGGAGTATCTCACGTAAATACGGTCGGTTATGGCTTAAGTAGACGTAAACATTTGAGTGAAAGCAGGATATGTGTCAGTATCCATGGATTCGGTCTTAAAGGGACCGTAGCCTATATTTGTCATTAATGTTAATAAAACAACAAAATATGTTAAATAAATGTATACATGGTAAATAAACCTACTGTATCTGAAAAACAAGTTTATTTAATTTGTATCTCTATAGTATTTGTTGTATTGTTTGTAATTTGTTTGTAAATTTCTTTTTATATAACAATTATATATATATATATATATATTGGTAATTATGCCCTTTGAAGGTTATTGGACACTGTGAAATTTTTGTTCTTTAAGTTTGTGACAAGCACATAAAAATTATTACTTTTTTCATTAGAGTAATAATAATGAAGCTGTCCTACATTCATTAGTCTCACTGTGTTGTGCTTGGAAAACTGCAACATCACCAAAAAAAAAAAAAATAAGAGAGAGAGAGAGAGAAATTAATAAATGTATAGGCATCTGTATTGGCGAGCACTAGAAAAAAAGTATTGGTACTCTTAATCGGTCCTTAAAAAAATGGTATCGGTGCATCCCTAGTTAAAATAGTGTGGCAAAGATTTTATATGCTTAACCCTTCTCTTTAAATTTCTGTATCTTTATAAATAAGTCAAAACAGGTTCCAAAAGGAATCACTAGTGAAACATTTGTGTAAGATAGCATTGGCCTGTGGTGATTTATTCACCTGCAAGACATTTCAAATGTTTTAAATCCTCTCTGTGTGTTTGCTTTTTCTTCCTTCTCACCCGAGTCAACTTGCATTATCTTTCTCATTCTCATCTTCCTCCTTCTTTGTTTCATCAAACCTGACACAAATAGAGGCTGGTAAAAACCAAAGCGGAGCAGCTGGATGGCAGTTTCATCAGGTCCTCCAAATTTTAAGGTAATGATCTCTCAAAAATGATCACTGTTATGATCTCTCAAAAATGATCACTGTTAGAAAATATCAATACAAAAATGATGGGAGAGAAAGGGGACACAAGACAGAGCAATTGAATAAACAAAAATGAAATGCTTTGTGATTTTGAGATCTTTAATCTTATTTATAATACAAATCAACGTAAAAGGCAATGGTGCTGTCCATGCTGCCTTCCTATATAAGTCTATGCGTGTATGAATAGATGATTTTATCATCAAAGCAGATTATTTTACCTCTAATTCAAATCACCTCAAACAGCGACTAGAGGATTCCTGGGGACAGAAATAATAGATTTAAATGGCCTTGCCTGATGCAACACAAAAAGCCATTGGGATAAAGTCCATTTACAGTAATTTAATACATAATTATGATCATAAGCAGGCAGGAAATAATTTGTGATTAAGCAGCTTACCAGAACAGAATGAAACAAACCAACTGCTGTTTACTTGTGCCAGACCCTTGAAATTATTCTAGCAAAAATTAATTTACTGAAATTGTCTGTATTCTGTACAGGAAATGGTCAAGCAGACTGAAATGTACTATATATTATAATCTCATTATTTTTGCCATTCTGATTTGGTGACACAGAAATTAAACATTTAAACATAAAACCATCACCTTTAAATGTTTTATTTTAACCGAGGATACAGTCAAGTCTCATTGTCCACACAGCACTGAATAAATATATTGATTCCAACTCACACAATCATTTAGACATCGATTGTACTTCATTCTACCATGTGTTGCTGTTTCTTCAGCTCCAGAATACTACACAATTCTCACAGACATTGATGTATGGAAGCCATTGTGAGTAAAGCAACTCCTGACCTCATATGTCTCAACAAGTTGTGTGCTTTTGCTATCTGGTTCACCCAGAGACCTTTGTGATTGGTCAAACTGGACACTACTGTTTATCATGGTTATTGATTTGAGAAAGATAAGGTCAGAGTATTGTTTAATTGAATGGGAGGGTGCTTTGTTGAGGCAAGATAGAGGAGTGACCAATAACTTAAACCTTAATCAACGTGTGTTTTCATTATATTGTGGTCCTAAAGCATCCACTCACGACTCAATATTGGCAATATAGTGCTGTGCTGAACAGGTCATCAAACAAAAGAACATTGCGGTTGCTAGTGCAAACAAATCTGGCAAAACAAAATGAAAGGAGGGTTCTTATTAAGAATATGGCATCTATCCAGAAGTAGAAATCAGTGGGTATGGTACAGAATGGGAATATAGAACATTTTAGCTAAATTTTAGCATGTCTCGTTACACCACTGTCTAAAGGGCAAATGACGGCAGTGACATAAAACTGGAACATTAATGATCCTTTTCACTTTTTAAATTGTAGCACAAAAGGGACAGATAAAAGACAGAAAAGATAAAAGACAGAAAATAAAAAAAGAGAAAAGAAAATAACAACAAGAAAGGATTTGAAACATTTAGAAATACAAAAGATGTATATAAAAACTACTAAAATGTTATCGTCAAGTAAAGAAAAACAAAACAAAATACTACCACCAAAGAGATCAATAATACCTGGAAAAGGCCAATTACCTAAGCCATGTGTCATGTGACCACTAGTCACCGAAAATAGACTGCACCATGAAAACATTTTTTTCCAGGCTCTTCACTTGAGCTTTAATATAACACAGAGATAAAAATCATTAGAATGCACAGCTACGTTTGAATGACTGTCAATCTGCCAGCAGGGGCTAATTAGGCCAAGCTAACTGGGCAAATTTTGACCCCATTAACTGCGATGGTAAACAGTAGTCAGAAGCTCACCTCACTTCTTTATTTAGTGGTTGGCAGACAGACTTAATGGTCCGCTACTGCCACCAACTGGGCTGGAGTGAGGTGATTTGTGGATGAAGAACAATATAGGTACGTCCCAATTCATGTACTTATGCACTATTCTATGCTGTTTTGTAGTATAAATAGTAGGGCTGAGACAATACATTGATTCTCGATTTGCAATACAAAGAATCTGGAGCGATTCTGATATTTTCCGATGTATCGCGATTCTCTCTTGAATCGATTCTGAGCTTAGTTTTTAACAGCAGATGGCACTACGTGCTTGCGAAACACCCGTACTCTGCTTGCTTCCAGTTCCTTTACACACACCGCTTAAACCTAAAATAATCATTCGTAAAGTTCGAAAAAGTTTGAAGTGAATTAGAAGGGTGTTCGTAGTGGGCTGTTTACACTCAGCCAAACACATGATCGCTGTCCAGCACTCTTCTTCGTGAACGTTTGAGTGTGCGGTTAAAAACTAGCTTACAGCGCCATCTGCTGTTAGGCCGCGTGTCCACCAAAGTGTTTTTAGCCAGCTGAAAACGCTAGACACTCTGCTGAAAACGTGTGAGCATGTGAGCGTTCACTAAACAGTTGAGTACACAGTGCATAAGTACAACGTGTATATGTGCGTCATTTGGGACACAGATAAACGCTGCATCTGAAAAGTAAGTTCTAGTATGTGGGTATTATGAATGAAATTCGGACGTACTATATCCATCATGTTGTTACTGTCATGTGACCTACCAGCATCAGTTGTGTCGCTTCACTGCCATTCATAAATGCTCTGGACTCATGTGGACTCATGGAATTGTAAAGTGTCCATCGAATGGCAACTTAAGAATCTCTGCGGAAGTAGTGGGTCATCTGGGGACTTTTTACCTACTGTTTTTCGAATACTATGTGTGCAGACATGCAACAGTTTTGGCGTATTAAATAGTAGGGAAGTATTCAGTTTCAGATGCAGCAATAATTTTAAACTCCTTGAGGAACAGAGCATTGAGCTGGTTTTGTCCATATTTCAAAACCAGCTCTAAAATAACTGCTAACAAGAGTTCAAGTTCTTTTACCTGCCTGCCAGAGAAAATGTAATTAGGGTTGTCTCCTCAAGTATCAAAAGCTGCTGGTGGAAAAGCACTGAAAGCTTAATAAAGGATATATTGGCTAAGAGTGTTTGCTAAGGTCTGATTGGACAGGAGCTGCTTTCTAAGGGTCAATTATAGTTGTTGTGAAGGGCTGCAGATAAGCGAATGGTTGCTATTATTCTATTAGCTGTTGCTGCAGAATGAAAAGGATAGTTGTTGTTGGTGCACCCATATCATGCCCATTAAACTCCCTGTCTATGCTTGGAATTCATTTTCCATAGGGTATCCTCCAGGTCATTTCGGCTGTTCCCATGGCGACAGGAAGCTTCAAAGCTGCAAGCAAAACCAAAGGAAATTCAACACATCCGCATTCAAGCTACACAGTCACCCGAAGATTTATTTATTTATTATTTTTAATTTGTTGATTGATATGTTTAGGGGAAGGTTTTATTGATTGTTTTTTAAAGCCATAGTTTGCTACCTGAAACTACTGTTGAGAAATAATGCAACATATTACTGAAAACATTCATTTGTGACGCATGATATAAACTGCTTTCTTTTTTAACGAAAAAATCTGCATCAAACCATTTTGATAATCTCACCACCACTGGACTGGAAAATGAAACAACGTTGTTGTATGGAAAATAATAACAGTGCTAAACTTTGTAAGCTACTGTGTGTGCAATTTAAAGTCAAAATATCAATTATAAAAGTGTTCGGGACAGGGAAACAACACAGGCTCCAGTTCAAAGAGGGTAATGTGAATGGGGGACGGTAATGAAAGAAGTAACATGGGTACAACCACTATGCAGAGAGTGACAACTATCACTGACAAAATTACTAGCAATAACAAATTACTGTCCTTAGCACGTTCTGTCTTCACTTTCCTGGGCTTGGTGTCCGTAATAGATCAATATGAATGTAATGCACTGCTAACATACTGCATCTTCAACTCACTGACAGACTGTTTTATGTACATACATCAAATCCTACCTTTTTGCTAGCTTACTGATAAATATGCATCTCCTCCCCTAAGCCTTGTATACAGCATGTGGTGTGGCATCTGGGCAAGCATGACGTTGATGGATGTTTTGAAAGCTCTGAAGATTAGACTCCTGAATGTCTCTGCAGCATCTATACCTCTGTGTAGTGTTGAATCAGCCTCAGAAGTCTGCTCGGTGGGGAGGAGCTTTGAACAGAATTCAATCCTTACTCGGATCAATGGTAAGGTTGAGGTTTCTAACAGGATTTACCCAAGGCTTTCTTCGCAATATCGATCCATCCAACTTTAAAACATCCTCAGAGACTACTGGGAATTAGCAGGCACAGTAAGATGTCATCACTACTGTCAAGCCTTTTTAAATTACAGTATGGCAAAAGTCGACATTTTCAAGGATTGTAAGTGTCTTGTTTAGTCATAAATGTGTTGAAAATGGTCCTTTAACGCATTTAAAGCAGTAAATGCGTTAGATACAGTGGCAGAAAATCTATGTTTTTTCTTCACTCCAGGGCCTATACATCCGTACACTAAAAATACCATCTTTGTTAATGATTATGTGATTAACTTCAGACAGTTAAACTGATTATAATAACTCAGATTTAAGTAAATGTCATGTTTTGAATGCAGAGTCCTAATGCTCATAGGTCTCAAACTGCCGGCCCGTGGGCCATTTATTGCATTTGTTCTGTACAGTGTTGTTCAGTGCAAGATTTTGATGTTATTTAAGCTAAAATAAAGTAAGGGTAAATATTTGCACTAACTAATACTGTATGTAACAATGATACAGACACTGCTGTTTACATTTTTTGTTAAGTATGGCAAAAAGATTTGAGAAATTAAGTTAAAAGTAATAATGCAAAGAAAACTAAATTTTCAGAAATTTTGCACTTTCTTGTGCTTGAATGTTAAAATGGCCCTCCTTTGAGGTGTCAACCCCAGCAACGGCCCCCAGCCAATTTGATATTAATTTGATATCATACTGCCATATGCAGTTCAGCCAATGACATCAAAAACCTTGCCAAGGGGAATAAATCTACAAATCATTAAGGGAAACCTTTCAGCAAAATCATGCATAATACCTTGGACAAACATCATAGGCTGTAATGAACTGCAGTATAACAAATATTTCCATTAATATTAGGCAGACATTTTCCTGCCACCGCCACTTCTCTATGGACATAATTGTGAGTATTACTGAGTGGTACTTATGCACCATTTCAATGCATCAATACATCTGTCCTCCTCCAGCCTTAAGGAATACCTAATAACACGTAAATTCCCTCATCAGTGTGTTTCCTATAATGTATTATTGCTGTAGTTGCTACAGAGACCAGAAAGGGCATTTGAACATCTTTTCAAATCTTAGGTAATTACATAAAAAGTGTTATCCACAAATCCAATGTTACTTTTAAATTTTGCTTCTCTTTTGTTATTACATGTGTCTAATACTATACAGTACTATTTTATACTATATGTTTTTTAATCTATCAACATCATAAGCACTTAATTGCATAATTCCCTTTGGTTACTAGTTATCAAAAAAAAAAAAAAGAAAAAAAAAAAGTCTGTCATCATTTACTCACCCTCATGATGTTCCTGAATGACTTTCTTGTTTCTGTGGAATTATCTGGAATACAAAAGGAGATGTTTTAAAGAATGTTCACACTGCTCTTTACCATAAAACGTATGCAGTATATAATCTGAAACCGTTTTGTAGCTGTGTGTGAAAAATACCAGGTCACACTGGTTTTGTAAATGATGCAAAGAAATGTTTTTTATTGTGTTTTTGTTCAAGTACTGTAAATGCGGCAGCTTGGTGAGAATAAGAGACTTCTTTCAAAACAATCTTTTAAAAATTCTTACCCGACCCCAAACTTATGAATGGCAGTGTGCATTATACCACTTTAATGTAATGTCAAAGAATAATTCTAATCTGTGCCACATTTGAAATCTAGCTTTATATATTAATACTTTGTAAATTATTGAGGAATTACTAAAACACCCTGTTTTAAAGCTTAACCAAATTCTAATCAGATTTCTGAATCGATGGAATCAGTTTTGCCTAATTTGCATTCCAATACCGTGAAGTCTTTAGAATATAAAACGATGAATATGAAACATAGCAGAGCTCAATGACATCTGTTTTCTAGATGTCAGGTATTTAACATTTTCACTTTTTCAGTATGTGAAATATATTTTATATATTTATAAAAATATTTATAGTATTTTTCAATATATGCCACATTTTCAATATGATTCATCAAAATTTCAGCATATGCACACTGACATTGTTTTTGAATGCTACTGATTCTTAAACAATGCTTTACACCTTCTGCTTGCACCAATAACTATTTTCATCTCAAGAGTTTCTGGAAGTAAAGAGATCAAAAAAAGAATACATTGCTCGATCTTATCTCAGTTAACAGACAGAGACCTATTGGCGCGCTCACGCACGCCACACGCGCAGTTTGACAATCACTCTTTCGTGACCTAAATGATAATGGGACAAAAAATGTTAAAAATGCAATGTTCAAACTCAAATCGGGAAGCATATTTCACTTACCGGTAATTAAATAAATAATGTTAATTAAGCTTTGACTGCAGCTTCTGTTGCATATTAAAATGCAAATCTTATCCTGTTATGTATGCAAAAATGTAAATATTAATATCTCTAAGCTTAAACATTTAATTTTCAAATCAAATCATATTTCGTCTATTTATTTGCAAAAGTACATGAGAGAATTATGCTGATGTCATGGCAAATTTATATTTTGCATGTGATATGATGACATAACAGTATGGTGAATCTCCTTTACAGAGAACTAGAAAACAACAAAAGAGTCTCAGTTGTTAAACTTTCTGTTGGTACAGGTTACATATGAACAATATCTTTTAGTGGTCTTCATATTCATTTCCAAATGTGATCAAGTTGTAAGGTGTAAATTTAGAAAACAGATATGATGTTTAAAGGTTGCACACAGTTAGTTGTTTGTGGCAGTCCAAAAAGCTCTCCCAGTTTGTTTCAGTCTTGGTTTGAGTAAACCTTTCTGCCATTCGTTTCACATTTTATTTCACATTTGATGTGAATAGGCTTTTAAACTCAATTGACCTTTTTTGCCTAAACTCTAGATCTATGGGTCAGACCATATGGGTCTCCACTACATATTGAAACCTGGGACATTACAGAGGCACTTTTGAGAACAGTGTACACAGGTAGGGATTAGTGGATTCACTCGTGCACTTTAATATGCAACACAACTGACATCTTGTAAGGTCATTTCTAGTTTTCTGTGAAAAAGAACAACCTGTATATATTAAGCATGAGCCAGAGGCAATCCCATCTGCACACCAAAATCTACGACAGGAAACGAGTCATGTTGACAATGTTGCTATAACCAATTTTTCTAGTTCTGATGTACTGATCATATCCTGGTTTCCCAAAAACATATTCACCAAAAGTAAAGGTAACACACAAAAATCTAGCATTAAACTTTCAGGAAGTAACTCAATGAATTGCTCAATGAGATGCTGTGGACATGTACTGTGACTAGCATGTTTATGTGCACCATTCGTATTTATTTACCTATACTTTCTGAAATTAGATGTACTGTCATTGTGACAGTAAAGTGACATTGAAACACCTTAGTGAAAATGAAAGGATGAAAATTATGTTAAACCAAACAGTCAAATTAATGAAATGAAATGAGTTTGTTTCACTCAAATAATAAAGTTCATTGTACTTAATAGAAAAAAGTTGTGTGAACTCAATTTCATTGTAGTAAGCTGAACTTAATATGACTGCATTGAGTTGCAGCAGATTTCTCATTTTAATATTAAAATCAAGCTATTGGGTTTATTGTTTTTAAACTATGCTTGTTTGATAATGACAGAGACGGAATGGAATATTCAGCATATTTGTGCATAAACTTATCCAAAAATGAAAGAAGAATATGTTATGCAAAGCTCACTGAGGCATTCAGAGCTACTCAAATGAATATATCTCAGATAAGTGATTCATTGGGTTGAAATTATTTCAACCTAAATGTTCAGTCTTATTAATGGGATTCCATTAAGGCAAGATCCACTTTCCTGCAGAGTTTAACTCCAACCCTGCCTAAACTCCAC
This sequence comes from Elopichthys bambusa, assembly GCA_037101425.1. Lineage (NCBI taxonomy): Eukaryota > Metazoa > Chordata > Actinopteri > Cypriniformes > Xenocyprididae > Elopichthys > Elopichthys bambusa. The sequence continues at coordinate 23,468,796 of CM074445.1, read as the reverse complement.
TACCTGTATATTTCTAGGGCTGAGTACGAAAACTCGCTTCCTTATCAGGCAGATTTTGGACAGGCTTCTGTGGCAGCGTAATGTTTTAATGATCTACAGCAATAAAAAATAAAATAAAAAATAAAAATAAAAATAGGGAATTCACGGAATGGAACGCACAGGCAGCGAAGGATACAGTACATCTATGCTGCCTGCAAAAATCAATTAGGTATCTTAGGAGACAGGAAGTGAAGCTAACATGGGATTCGGACATGCCTTGATGCCTTCATACGTTGGAATGCATCCTCCGAAGGCAGTATTTTTCTGCTTCCAGATGCAGCCTAGTAATCCTAAAGACCTTGATTAGATTGCTCAGGTGTGCTTGATTGGGGTTGGAGAAAAACTCTGCAGGAAAGTGGATCTTGAGGGCAAGAAATCCTAGAAATCCTGACGGATCCAACACATCCCAGAAAAATCAGTCTTTTGATAGTCCCAAACACTGAAATACATAAATCAGTGTCCGCTTCGTAAAGATCTGATTTAAAAAGCATTAATGCAAAAAGTAATGCAGACCAAAACTGTTACATTCGATCAAACCATTTAGAATTGGATGGAGTGAAATGCATCGAACATCTTTATTGGCTGTCATAAATATGGAAAGCTTTGACACAGTCAATTGGAAGGAAATTCAGACACAAATTTGAAAGGAAATTAACTTCACAGTGGATCATGACATAAAGTGATTACACTTCAGAGGGTGTTTGGAGCGATGGAGTGTTTAATATATTTTCCGTTTACAAAAACACACACACACCCAAAGACTCCAGGAAGACTTCCTGGGGTGTTTTCCTCAGACTCACTGACACATTATACTGTATGTGGGACACATGCTATACAGTGGCCAAATGATACATCCAAACTCATTAAGCAATTCAGCTCAGTTCCGACAAAACGCTAATGAATGCGTTTATAATAATTAAACAAACAACCTTAGGGCTCCGAAGTGCAATGATGATGTGTAGGCTACAGAACTCTAACTCTGTTATTAAATGATTTCATCCTACAAATCCAATACTTGTAACTTTGTCTCTATATTTGAGGCAGCTGTTATGGCTGAAGGCATAAGCTAATATCTATACCATCCTCCTCAAAATTCCATTAGATATTCTGGTGTAGTCTACGACTTGAATACTTGAATAGTGATTATTCCAGCTGCTCTGCCTGTTAGTCTGATGAGGCTTCTACGGTTATGCGGAAGAAATCAGACAGGGGCGAATTGACATGCCGATACTGCAACGGGAGCCTCAATGTCATTAGCTATATACTTAGGTCACAGCTCTCATAAAAAAGACCACAAGCCTTCATCTGAAGTGAAGATTAAATCTCACTGCGGTTCACTTCACTTGCAGTCAACTTCCATAGAGATTTTCAAACAGACTAAACAACATCCCAATACTGCCTATAGGGAATGTCTCTGAGTTGATTACAAATTGATCGATTTGCAATGTTCAGATTCATCCAATATACTTTTATTTTGGAGGTCTCCTACAATAGGTTTACATGCATCCAAGGTCAAAAAACACTTCAATTGTCTCGTAATATACATTGCACATCACCTGATTGGTCAACTGGCCCAGTCTGTTGTGTTCGAAAAAGCATAATAGGTTATGCTTTTTTCGTTTTTTTTTCTATTATGCTTTTTCGAACACAACAGTCGAGAACTTGCCTTCAGTAAGCAAGTCGTATGTAGGTTAAGTAGCCAGATTCAACTGATTCAATCCAAATATGTATGAGTTTGTAAGGCTTTTGAACAATTAATTTAAAGAACCGGCTTATTTGAGCGATTCATTAACATAAGTAATTCTTTTTGCGAATTAGACTACACATTTGTTTTTGAGTGCATTGCGTGGTGCAGGAAACAATGCTGTGATCTGTGATATACTTGTGGAGTGTCATACAAGTTAAAGTGCCCCTATTATGGCATTTGAAAGGTTCCTATTTTTGTTTTGGAGGTCCCCAACAACAGGTTTACATGCATGCAAGGTCAAAAAAACACTTTTATTGTCTTATAATATGCATTTATTTTTTTTTGTTCAACGACTCCCAAATTATTCGCTCATTGATTCATTTTCCCAAACCCCTAGTTTGCGTGACGCTAATCTGTGGTGATTGGTCAGATGACTTCTGCTGGTTAACACAATAATGACAACTGTGGTTACTGTTTGTTAGTTTTTCTTTTCAAGCATTTAAAAAAAAACTAAAAACAATTCTGCTGTTTAACACGGAGTACAGTATACAGTGCTTGCATCACTTACATTGTATTATAATAATGATGGTGCTCCGCTCTATTCTAAAAATAAAGAGAGAAAATAAGTTGTTTTGTGTTTATGTTAGCTAACCTAGCCCACAGTTTGGTGGTAGTTAAACACCCAAACAATCACGTATGCACAACAGTCATGTGCATATAGCGTTATGCGTTAGCCCAACGCAGAAACCTATTGATAAAGCACTGCAGTTGTACACCAACGTATTGCTCTATTCTTTATCATAACTCCAAGTAATAACAACGACAAACATTTGACACATTTCTAGACAATTGCGAGCTAACACATATTGCTGTTAGCTGGTTAGCCGGAGACCTGCAAGATGTGTGGAGCGTACACAACACACACAGGTTAAATGCGTATTGTGCATGCTACAGAAAACATAACTGCAACAATTATTAATCATACTTACAGGTTGTGATTTGGAGGAGGAAGAAGCTGGTTCAAATAAACTGGGTACTGACCCATCCTTCAATAACAACCGGCCTGCGAATCCCTCATTGAACGCATTTAGGTTGAAGAAGCAGTCGTTAGTAAAATGACAGGAACACAGCACAAAGTTCAGGCTATACTGCTGTGGTAGCGTTGTAAAGATGAACTTTAACCACTGATCACTGATTCTTGTGTGTTTGAGGAGTTTCAAGTTGTCTGTGCGAGTCAAAAGTGGGCGGGCAAAATGCTAATGTTTCGTCTTGACGTCACAATGAAACGGCTTGGGATTCGTTTTACAAACGACTCGTTTAATTGACCCAGAGTCGACTCTTCCTTTCGAGATACAATAACTTTATATACGGTGCACTTTCAGATTTAAAACTTTGCAGGATGTTTTCATTCACTTAGAGCTATGTTACACACTACATGAAAGGTAGTTTTCAAAAATCCAGTTTTAACTGAACTTGAGAACTTATATTTCCATATTTCTGACACAGCAGGCCTACAGTATGAACTCTCCACCATTCTCAAACGTTGCGTGATCCACTTATTTCTACTCTGTAACCCAGAGTTTGAAAACCGCTGAAAAATACAGACTGGCAAAACCAATTTTATGCCTTGACTGCTCTGGATCTACTTCACTTGTTCTCAATATGACACAGATATCAAGCAGAATTAAATCTAAAGATTTTAAATGACCTTAGAACTTTGTCTCTTTCTGAATGATTCCAAAGCACAGTAAACTTTCAAAATAACAATTATATATCTGTATATCTGAGTTTAAGACCTAATCTTGCAACCTGTGCTGTACATAAAATAATCTACAGTGCTAAAGAAAAGTGCTAAAAAATTCACATTGCTATTTAGGTAGAATGGACAGTGATAACTTTCAGGAAAGGTGTCCCAGTCAAAATGTCACTATACTGTAAGTCCTTTCTAACATCAGTTGGAAGCATGTTCCACAACTCAAGTGAGAGGATGGACAAAATTTATTATCTATATAGGCAGGCCTGTCTCATGTGGTGACACAAATGAATTAGACAGCTGGCGATGGCAGCTGGGCTGGGGTGTGTGGTTTGATAATGCAGTGCAGGTAATGGGGGGGTCAGACATGGCATGGTATGTGGAGGACTCACTGTAGGCTAAATATGGTCAAGCAGTGTCATTTTGGGAAAGAAAAATGCTAGAAATGGAAAAATGATATGCATGTAACTATCTACACAAGCACAGATTACATAAGGAGAAGAAACATGATTCATGCAGTGGAGAGCAATCAAAAAATAAGCTAAATGTATTTGAAAACTGGTTTGCTAGTTTGATATAAATGGTTTATGACAAGTAGTTCACCCAAAAATGAAGGTGAAACTATTCCTTTAATAATAAGTGACCCTTTAAATCACATCTAAGGACAAATAATTTTAGTTTACATTACTTTTGTGTGAGATGAAATAAAAGGTGGTATAATTCTAAAGATATTGATCTGTTGTAATTTAGCTAATGATCTGATAGAAAAGTGTACTTTTTCAAAATAATACAGACACTTTAAAGGTAGGCTTTTTGCTCTCTCCGATCGCATTAAAACCAGGTAATGCTTTCTTTCTGAGCTCAAACAGTGTAAAGGACATAAGGGAAAAATCAATTTTCTCTGCTTCAGCTTTTCCACTGTAGTAATATTTGTAAAAGCGGTTTTGCTAATCACTGCTGGTGGACATGAATATTGGTATTGTTTCAAGCCTTCAAAGAAGATAATATATGCCAAATATCCTATGATGCTTTATCAGACCTCATTAACCATCATGACAGATGGCACCAGGCCAGGTTTTCTCATTTTGACAAGGTAATCACACAAACTGTCAAAGTGCTCAGAGAAATAAATGCAGTATGAAGATTGCTGATTGGTTCAGTAGTCTGGCCCTTCACAAAGCACTGAACACATCTGTGAAAATGATTGTGATACTAAGTTGCTTGCAAGTGTCCGTGTGAATCTCTCAGATGGCTGCAATCACACTACTGTATTTAACACAGAGAAACAAAACTTTGCCACAACCTTAATTCCTTTGCCCTCATTTCAGCCTGGAATCTAATTCAATTAGCTGCAAAAAAGAATGCAATATTCGAGCGTTTCCTTTTCCATCTCCAATTTCAAGTGTCACAATATAGCCTAATAGAGCAAATTGCTTGAGATGAACATGTAGAATCTTATTTACTGTGTATGGTCTCAAATTTGAAAAGGTTATTTTAATATTTGCTACATGAGGCATTACAATATAATCCTTATTAAATCCTACTTAGCTGCTCGCTTGTTTGCTGAAGTTGGGGGATTTTCAGCATCCATCTTACACAGTTAGTGTCAAAACACATGACCAAACTTGTTACCCTGAAGGTTGCCGATGGGCTCTGCATTTTCATGAGATGTTCTGCTAGGACCGTTGGATGACAATATAGAAAACGCTTTCTTGTTTAAAATGGGAGAATGGAGCCCTTTGTCATTCAGACATATAATTAAGTGTGTGAATACATTTGCAGTTACTTATCTCCTTTAGCTAGTGCTGCTTTAGTTTCCCAAGTGCAACTTTTCCACAAACTAATAAGATATATACATATATATATATATATATATATATATATATATATAAACAGTTAGGTCCTGTCCTTGATTCTGATTGGTCAACAGCTGTGTTTTATTCGCGATAAAACGGCTACTGCTTCACCCAATGGTTCTGTGTATCACTACACAACACTCTTAGCAACGTAAACTGTATGTTCTCAATTGACCCTTCGCCAATAGTTTGATTGACAAGCCATCTAACCAATTCTAAGGAATCCGCCATTTGTCCAACAAAGCAGTCAGGAGTCAGAAGATTAACCTCGGTGGACTTAAACTTGAAAAATTATGTGTACTGACGTCTTTCCGCGTTTGAAACAACATTCTTTCTCATGTTCATTTGATGCTATAATATAAATTAACTAGCAGGAAGAGATGATTGGTTCACGAGCCGCTTGAGCTGAGGCGCTACAGCAATCTGTCACTACACATTAAAGAGCCACAAAACGGTTTTTATTGCTCGAATTTCTTTTAAAAAATACACAATTTGAAAGCTGGGACTTTGTTTAATATTATATGTAACCTGCTCTGTCTTGTCTGTCGACGTGTTGTCAGTGTCCTCTTTGCTCCGCCATGTATTTTTCACTCCGTGGTGTGACGGACAAAGCAACAGTAACTAAGGGGGGTGGGTCTTTGCAAAGGGTCAAATTGATATTGTTCATTGAAGCTTACTGTATTATGTAGATGAATGTTGTGACAAAAAGATCGAGAAGTTTATTAGTTTATAGTTTATTACCTGCATTCAGATTTAACATTTTCCTTCAGGTCAGTCGTATGTTCATTATAAAAAATTGGTTTAAATGTCCGATGTATTTGTCCTTTTAACATTTAAGGGGTTTTCACTTGACTAACAGCCTAGTCCAAGCATTTGTCAGTTGCGTCTTGTTCCGTTTTCAAAACAATTCAGTCTTTTCAATATAAAAGTCTTCGCTACTGACTGACACACTCATAAAGACAGTCTTTGCCGCCATCTAATGGCGTGAAAATGTAACTTCTGTTGCTGTTCACGGTCAGGGACTATTTTTTCCGGTGGAAGGAAGGCTTTTAGAAAAAGTTTACTTCATGAAAGTTGCATTGATGCATACTTCTGTCTTTAATATTTGTATTGTGTGGTAACTGTTTTATAAAAGCAATAAGGTACTCGAGGCTGGTGCTGTATCGTGATTAGGGCGGTTGCAGGGCTTACACACACACACACACACATATATATATATATATATATATAAGATTATAATTTGCTTGCAATATTATAAAAATAAGCCCTTTTTAAAAGGTTTTAAGGATTTTTTTCTTTTCTTTCTGGAAAGCAAGCAAATGTTGCATATTTAAATAGGTTGATAATGATATGTTGTCTTGTAATAAAAATGCTAATTTCTGAACTTAATTATCTAAGTAAAAAACACTCTACTTTTCCCACTATAACCAGCACTGCAATTTACTGCATATTATTATTATTATTATGTTATGTCGGTATACGTTTTGTGCTCTGGAGTTTGGCATTTGAGGTATAAACTCAGTATTTGGCTTGCATTCTTAGCTAACTGCTCCAGTAATTACTTGTACACAATATGTACACATTTTCCTGCCACTGTGTTCTGCCAAGAACTGCTTGGTGTACTTCATTTGATTGCAGTTGTTTACCCCAGTGAAAATGCATTTTAGTCTCTGTTTACACCAGGGGTTCTCTAGAAAGGCTTCCCATATACTCTAGCAACATTTTTTATTAAATATAGTCATCTAAATATTTTAGATAGTGACATTTGCAATGTGGACAACTCGAGCAAAAATATATAGCTTATTTGACACTTCTTTTCCATTAGTATTCATCAGAGCACCTCTGATAATTGTATAACCAGACCGAAAACTGTAATATCATATCTATACCGAAAGACCAAACTCAAGTAAATGGCACAAACCAAGATGAGAGATGTCTGTATACATGGCTGTGAGAGATATCTGACCTTTTGTGTGAAGGTGGGCACATGCCAGCAGCACTTTCAAAGTCTACAGTCTCAAAGCTTCTCAAGAAAAAAACAAAACAAATACAAGAAGAATTTACTTTATGAGATATGTATGCAGTGTCTTTGCTTTGTGCGTGTTTACTTGATGATTCATTCATCACTGAAAATGTACATGTAACTGTGTAACTAATGTTCATTTTCATTTGATGGATTCACTTGCTTTGTAGAAAAGTCATTAAGTACATGTACACCAAGACAAATGCATACAAAATATAGCCTATATAAGCAATAGCACACAAGCAAGAGAGAACTGTGTTGATAGACCAACAGCATCACTGTGATTGCAAGTATGATATTGATTCAACAGTTTAATAAAAAAAAGAATATAATGCAACTTACAATTAAGGCTATGTTCAGACTGCAGGTAAATGTGGCCCAAATCAGATTTTTTTTTTTTTTGCTCATGTGACTCAGATCTGGTTTTGTCATTACAGTGTGAACAGCACAAACCACATGGAATCTGATCTTTTCAATTCCAATTTGGTCCACTTCCATATGTCCTAAATCTGATACAGGTCAGATGTTTTGCAATGCAACCTCAGTCTGAACAGTTCACTCTGAACAGAATTCATGCAACTTTTACATCACTCTAGATCAACATTCATCACAATTCTGCACTTATGGGAGTCAGATTACCCACATTTATTTATAAAAATCGCATTTCATGTGAATTTTGGCCATTCAGACTTACTAAATCTGATCGGATTTCAATCGGATATATGCACAAAAATTAGATTTGGACTGACAGTCTGCACATAGCCTAAAGCTAGCAGCGTGAACGTAGCTTAGACACAATTTGCAAGTTACTCCAACTTTTGTTCCACCAATGAAAACAGTCCAACTATGCCACACCTCTGTAAGCAACACGCATCATTGGGTCCCTGAATCTAGACAAGTGCACACATAGACATAAAAGGGGGCTTGAGCACCTGCCTTTTTTAGAAAGAAATTGAATTGAAGAAATTGCTTCAACAAATATTATTGCAGTGGCTGTAGCATTTCTATCATAAAGAAGTGGCTGAATATTATTATTATTTAACTAATATTATATATATTTTTTAAATTATGCTGGTTGGCCAAAAACAAGGATTTGATTGTGCTGTGTAACAACAACAATTACCAGGCTTTTGGCGCCCTCTGCAATACATAATACATATTATGCACATAACATTTCAGGGGAAAAGACTCTTGATGTGTTTAAATATGCAGAATAGCTTGTTTTGGTTCATTTAGAAGAAATCTACAGATGCAAACAGACGGAGGGTAGTAGGCTTAAAACAAACACCATTTTCATTCCATTAGAGTAAAAGAAGACATGTAAGCAAAAATATAACAAAAACTTAAAATCGTCCACTACATGAAAGAACTAGAAGTATTCCAATAACACCAAAAGATTAAAACAATTTATTGATTTGTGCAAAATAAACAAATTATTAGTGAAACTATGTCCCTCTCCTTGGTGCAGTCATTTATTCTAAACATATAGCTACTTGAAAACAGTAGTGTAGAAAACATGCACATTTAGGCATAGTTTCCTTTGCTGTTGTGATAAAATACTAAAGAAGACCATGGTCTCTGTGTGAACTGATTATTTTGTAGAAATCTGTGGAGTATGAAACAATTGCGTGAGTGTGAGGGAATTAAAATAAATTGGAGTTACACAGAGTCCAAACACAGAGTTGTGTTAATATATTTAATGTATTCCTCAAAGCAAAACAGTGCCAAAGAAGTGCTGCACAGGGTGTGAGTTCCGTCTCGGTGCTCTTTGGATGCAAGGGATAATTCAACTTGTAAACTTATAGATAATCCAAGGCAATCGAATCCTATAAAAAAAATAAAATAAAAAAAAACTATTTTAAAAAGCCTTTATTTCATCTTGGCTAAATCTTAAAAATAGGTGAAACAATCGAGTGAAGGGATTTGTGGAAACTGTGGTTCCTAATTATTGTGGTCCAACATTTGCCTCGCATTTCAGGATAAAAAGACAAACATTTCAGATGAAGGATAATCCACTTCTTACCTCCGAGACTGAGTTATGATCTATATGACCTTATTATTTTTATTGTGAGTATTAGGCTTATCATTATTGCTGATCACTGTTGTTGTGCTATGATATTGTAATATTTACCATTATATAATCAGAGGAGAATAGAAAAGTTTATGAAAGTGTCACTCCAAAATACAATAGCAAAATATATAAATATGTAGCCTATAGTACTTTTATGTTACATTTATACCCATTGTGTGAGCTGGTTTATATAAATGTTGTTGCTGATTGGGATGACATTTTTGACACACCCACCAAACAAGAGAAAACGTATCTCAAACCTGTTGCACACCGGAAACCGTAGCAAAACGTTGCGCACCAGTTTGAGCTTGAACGTGCCCCAGGACAAAAAGAAGAGAGGAAGTTTCAACGATTACATATCAAATTATATCAAACACAGTATAATCAATATATTCAAAAAATAAATAAATAAAAAATAAAAATAAAATTAGTATATATAACTCAGACTCCACAATTAAATGAATATAATCAATAATATACATAGTATAACTTAAGTTGTAAGTTTCTTAAGTTAAGAAAAAAAAAATGAATGTGACAAATATCACAATTTTAATAATGTCACATGTCACTTCTTTTTTAATGTTTATTGATTTTTGACATATGTGACATTATTACATTACATTAATTTTTTTTTTCTTCTCAGTAACTTAAGGTATACTATGTATATTATTGATTATATTCATTTAATTGTGGAGTCTGAGTTATATATACTTCATTTTATTTATTTTATTTTTTGAATATATAGATTATACTGTGTTTGATATAATTTGATATGAAATCGTTGAAACTTCCTCTCTTCTGTTTGTCCTGTGTAGTACAACCAGGTGATTGTCATTAGACTAATTAATTGCTGCTCAAAATGAACTCTCAATGTGTTTGTTATTTACACCCTGACGAAGGCAATACCAGCCGCAACGCGTAGGTGTGCAGTCTGTACGTGTCACCTATTTTTAAGATTTAGCCAAGATGAAATAAAGGCTTTTTAAAATAGTTTTTTTTTTTTTTTTTTTTTTTACATGATTCAAGTGCCTTGAATTATCCATAAGTTTACATATTTAATGTATTGTTTATTATTTTAATTATGAGAAGTGCCCTTTTTTCCACTTGAGCCCCTGCCCCCCAAAATGTCTGTGCACGTTCCTGCCTGAATCAATCAGTGCTTTTGAACGACACACTTGAACGAACAATTCAGTGAAGTCACTTGTTTTGTTGCTGAATGAATCTGTGCTTTTGAATGAGTCACTTGAGTGAAAAATTCATTTACTCAAGGTGTGTTCAACCGCAGACCGATCGATGTATAACATCAAACTACAATGAAAGCGATTCAAAAGCATACAGAGCTGTCTGCTCTCTAATCGCTCTTACTTTGAGGTGTCTTTTTGAACAAATCAACTGAGTGAATAGGTGTGTTCAATTTGAATCGGTGCAATGCAGACCAATTGGTGTGTGACATCAAAGTACAAAGTAACTGCACTCACGGTACTTTGATGTCATACACCGATTGGTCTGTGCAGCGCCACTTCAAGTCAAACACACCTAATGATTCAACTGAATAATTTGACTGAATCAGTGTTTTTAAAAGAATCGAGTCAACGATTCAATAATACCCCAAAAAGATGTTAACTTGTGCCTCCTACTGCCAGAACTGTGTAACCTCCAGTAAAAGTAATTAAAAATCCCCATTTCTTTATATTTCTTCAACAGAACACCATATAAAGTGGTACATGTACAGTAATTCTTATTGTTGAATAATTAGAATAATTCTAATTCTACTTAAGTAACAAAAACACAGAGGAATATTTTATTGAAAGAACCCAGTAAATACATCCTTTGCATCATTCTTGGAATACTTAAGTCTTTTTTTTTTTTTTTTTTTGTGGAATGCTAGCATAAACATCTTGAACTGTGTGTAGTGGGATATTACCACACTTAATGAAGTACAGCTTCCAGCTTTTTTAGGGATAAAAAGCTGAAAAAAACGTTATAGTATCAAAAAGTTTGAAAACACTCACCTAAAAATCAGTGGGCTTTAGATTGGTGATAGGGAATAGTCTGTCACATCACACTAGGGCTGCATGATAATGGTTAAACTGATAATCACGATTATTTTGCTGAAAATTATAATCACGATTATTAATCACGATTATTTTATCAAAAAAGGTAATGTAGTTATGGCCATTTTGCACGTTCTTTACCAACCTACACTTCACCCAAAAAGCCTGTAGGTGGCACACCGACTTCATTTAACCAACTATGATAACTTCGTTAGATGGTAAATCAATACAAAACACATGGTTTTGGTAAAGGCTTTGTAATCTGTATTCACATTAGATTTTTAAAGCAACACAATTCGTTTGCAAACGAGACAAACCACAGATTTAGATTGCCCTGCAAATTCGATGCTCTTTGATATATATATATATATATATGTGTGTGTGTGTGTGTATAAATGTCCCAGTGACGATATCATTTTCAACTGATTAACATTATGAAAACTGGTAAAACCTTTAGGAACTTCAAAAGATAAAACAGGGAAACTCCTAATATTATTTACAATAATTCCAAACTATGTTCATTTTCCCGATTGAATTGTAACATAGGTTGCAAAAGTGCATTCTGCAAACAGTAAGGTGGAGATCCGTGTTGCATTTGTTGGAATTCATCGCTGAAGGTTTGATCATGGCAGATTTAGTCACACAAATAGTACGAGTGGCTTGTGAAGAAACAAAGACTGGCTGTATGACACTTTCATTGAAGCAGAATTTCGCTGTGGAGATCGCTAAACTCGCTAAACAAAGCTTCTTCCGCATTTAGAGGGAGCGCGTGCACAGAGTTGCCAGATTGCACAGATTAAGTAAAACATATTTTTGAGGGAAAAGCTCTATTTGGGGGATTTAAGCTCTTTGCATCTGGCAACCACAAGCATATCCCAAAGAAAAAACGTTTTCAGGATAAATAACGAGCGGGCCAATATCGTGACGATTACTTGTAATCAATCGAGAGAAGCAGATATCGTTATCGCGATTAAAATACGATCAATCGTGCAGCCCTACATCACACCACAATCTTTTATTGCCTAGAAATTCATATGCTTGGTTGGGCATTATTGTGGTTTGGCCTTGGATACAAGAGCTGACAAAATGGCAGCCCAACAATAAAGTTCAGCTTTATCAATGATTCAGTAGTTGCTGTTTTTTAAGACTCAGTCACTGAGGTTCTGGTCCAGTTAATTTTAAGGCAGTTTTTTTCTCTCTGTCAAATTTGCCAATATTTAATCTATACTGTCACAGCTGTAAAATGAGAGGACATTAATAACTAATACATGTTTCAAAGCACATAAAGTGCCAAGTGACTTTATAATTGTACTTATATTATAATTGTACTTCAGTACTTCAAAGTTAGATGTCTTTTACATGAAGTGCTTCCATTAGTTTGTATATAAAGAGGAATACTGTGTAGTGTACTTTCAATATGTTATGCACTATGTTAGATTCATAAGTGGAATTCGAATATATATATAATGATGTGCTTTTGAAAGCAATATATCCTGTCTGGCTGAGGGATTAACCTTTTCATGTAAGGTCTCTCTAGAGACTACATAAAGTATGATAGAAAGAAATCTAAGTGTACAGCCACATTCACACACTTACTGTACCTTGCAAAACCTCCATTTGTGTCCAGAGACATGATGGCCTCGGCCTCATCCTCAGCAATCCCACAAAGCAACAGCAGAGATGAGGTCAGGAGGGTTAACTTCACTCCCAGTGTCATGATAATGCATGCTTGCTCTGATTGACAAGCCAGCACTGCTCAAAGACCATTTTCACTTGTCTCCTTCTGATGTCTGCCATGCAGTCCACTATCACCACCACCTTACAGTAATAAAGAAATAATAAAATAAAAAATACATAACAAAACTATGCTAGAGTTCAAATACTGTCAATCTCAAAAATGACATCCATGAGAAAACAATTAATTCTGTGCAAATCGTTTAAAACAATCTTCAAACCAATGCAACAATTTATGTATGAATGATTTCATGTAAGGCTGTCTACCAATGCTCCACAGGCGTTCCTTCTCTTTCTTAAATCACAGGATGGCTTAGATATTTTTAGTTATTACAGTGTAATTTTTTTTTACTTTATAAACACATGCACCACTCAGTTTAAGAAACTCTTACTATTCAATTAGCAGCACTGAGAAGGGCAGAGGGCTGGAGGGCAGTATTACCGCTAATACACTCATTACATTTTTGTTTTCAGTACACACTTCTCTTAAAACCTTTCATGTCCATTTGGAGCCCAGAAAACATGCAGGTCAGGAAACCTACAAATGGACATGATAATTATAGCTCCGTTGTTCTGATAATTGGGAGCTTTTACTTTAAAAAAGCTAATCGAAACTTACATTGTCCACATGGTTTTAAAGGGGTCATGAACTACTTTATTTTTTTTTAATAATGTTCTCTGAAGTCCACTTATAATGTTATCAAGATTTTTACATTAAAAAACATCATACTTTGTCCTAATTAATATTTTCGATCCTGTTTGACCCTCTCTTTCAAACGTTCTGTTTTAATGGGCATGCCGCATTTGAGACTTGGAAGTAAACACCCACTGCTATGATTGGGTAACAGTTTTGCATAATAAAAATAAAACTTCCCATGTTGAAAAATAACTTTAAACATTTATGCATATTACATATTTAGAAGTCTTGGCACTTGTGGCAAAAAAGGTTTACGTACTCGGTTACAACAGTTATAGGCTAACTGACAAATGATATCTTATGGTGTTTCATGTAAACAGAATTATGAATGAATGTACCATCGTTTGTCCACTGTCGTTCTTATAGGCTATTCATCGTTCATCTTTTTCGATAAAGTGAAAAACATATTCATTTTCAGTGTTGTGTTTTAAATAAAATGAAACATGTTATAATGTCTTACTGATGGCAAAACAGAAGATCTCGCTCACTTAAGCTTTAATTCAGATTTACAGCAAATGACTTAGATCAAAACAATGGCGACATCCAAAAACGTAGGCAGCTGACTTGTTGCCTCGTTGCCTTATAGGCAATGATTCTGCAGGCTATGTTTGCGCATGAAGGTAGGCTACCTCACGAAACTGGAAATTACATCAGAAGTGGACAACGTTGGTCAAAAACGTACATTTGCACACAAACTGACCAGAAATGGCAACTATCTGACCTCAAGAGCTGCTCAAAGCTGCCCAAACAGATGATTTAAAGCATGTAACCATCCATCCTGATGTTAAATATTTCCAACGAACATGCGCAGATGCTCGAGCGCCACCCACGAAATGGTCGAGCACATACAGAAAAACATTAGATATTCTCCATTCGTTTTAACCAATAAAAAAATGATTGCGACTTTCAGACACGACTTGCTTTTCATGTTAATAGTTCATATAATGCGGGTCCTTTGGCGTTATTTTAATAAAAAATGTCGAGAGCGCATTATTGTAACACGAGTACATCAAATGCGCCAGCAGGAATCTCTCAGCTCACAGGCGGGTTCTGGACGCGCGCGCGCTCTCGCTCAGATGTTACATGTGCGTGCTCAAACTTTGTCCTTCTGCATGTGCAGCCATGGATCTAGAATTGTCTTCTCTCCAGGATTTAATGTTGCCAGAAGCTCAACATTATGTGGGCACCCACCGCCAGAAACATTAATTGGCGCATATGACAAGTTTGCCAACAAATGTAAATCAATATTTACATAGCGTAGTAAGTTTATCTGTCTCACACGTGTCCCGCATTGTCCCGCAAAATCACATCTACTGTCCTGCAATAGCCAGGTGGTCACCCTAATCTGATGGCATCTTTCTTTTTATAGCTCAGCTGTCACTGAATGGAATGCATAGGATTGTGGGATGCCAAAGGCAGTGAGGGATACATCTACAGTATGCTGCCTTCAAAAATCTATCAGATGGTATCTCAGGAGACAAGAAGTGAATCTAACATTGGATAACAAAGAGCAGTGTCTTACTGATGCAATCTGGAACTTCAAAAATAAAGTTCATCCAAACTCGTAATTTTAGGATCACAAGGATGGCAATGCAAAGACTGTGTTTTTCCACACTTTTGCACTGCAAAACTTATTGTAATCATGAGTTTTGTTCCAGGATTAAATTTGGTGTTTGCATCTCTCATATTTACTACTACATGACATGCGTGAATCGGTGGGCGGGGCTAAAGAGGCAATGATGTAGCATTGATTTTCTTCTGCAGAGGCCTCTTTTGTCACACTATTACATCATAATGTGACAAAATCCAAAACAAGTCAGCTTAGTTTCAATAAAAGCTGTTTTTGGACAAACAAGGAAGTTTGGAGTTCTGAAACTAATTAATGTGGTTCAGATAATAAAATATTTTGAGTTTCTGTTGATTAAATCAATCGCCTTCATTGTAGTAACTCAATTTTTTTATTTCAATTAACTTAAAATTAAGGCAACTTACTTTTTTAAGTTGAACCAACAATTCTTTTTTACAGTTTACAGGATATTTTTATAGTACAATGACCTCTTATATGTCAAAAGAATAAGGAAACTGCGATTTCTCAATTCATGACCATAACCAAGATTTTAATAAGGAACAATGCAGTAATACATCAACATAAGCAATCCCTCACTCCAAAATCAGCCAGTAGGCTATTTCAAACACATAATACTTTTATTATGGTGTGAATCCCTTACCCAGACTGTCTGTAATAAGAAATTGCACAAACATTACAAAACAAAAATGCACAGAGGGAGATTTGTTGATGCATTCTATGCCCAATGACCCAAAACCATATGAGCACTTCATCAGGGAAACATGGAACACAAATGTTTTTACTTAATAAATAGTACATGGGGTAAAATGGATGGTGTTTAACAGCAGGAACATGCTTCATTTTTTTCATGATATTAAGAATTCATCACAGCATCATTTTGTTTTGAAGCTACTGAACACATACAGTTCATTCCAACAGTGTTTTATCCATAGAGATTCATTAAATTCAAAAGATTTGAATCTATTAAAATCGATGTAAAATTAGCTAAAAATGATAATGTTATCCTGAAATGATGAAAAATTAAAAATGATGTGTCACAATGGGAATTATTGTGGAACAGCTGACTCTATAATGAGAAATGTGGATGGTCTGAAGGCTATGAGGGCAAACCCTTTACGCACCTGTCAGCATCGCCCTGGGCAACAATGCTTACAAAATGCAGTGCACATGCAGGGTGGAATAATTGCCAACAACACCTGCCACTATTGAGTCATTCATATGAAAGAATACAAAAGGAGCATCCCAGTCAGGTGAGCAATGTCTCCAGCAGCAGACTCCTTGCCCTGTGTGATAGAAAGTGACTATACTGAGCTGCCCATAGCTCTGACACTGATGGCCCCAACTTCATGCCAAAATTCAAACTGATGAGGTAATACACAAGGACAGAGTAGATACCTAAGAGCAAGGTAATTGTATTTATTTGGCGTTGAGCAAAATGAGATACCTATAGTGACAGCATCCATCATTCATATAGGAATTTATTAGATTGCAAACTTGCATAACAAGTCATCACAGAGTTTCTAATTCGATTTAAACATCTCAATTACTGTACAAATAGTGTCTCTAAATGTCACTGTGGCAGAATGCCACATACTGTATGCTTTAAGTAAAGTGAAGCCCGAACTAAAAATAAAGCCCAATCCCACTGGAAATCAAATGAGTGTACAAGTGAGTGCACTAAAGTAAATGGACGTTTCTATGTTGTGTATATATATATATATATATATATATATATATATATATATATATATATATATATATATGCATCGCAGTTTGTTGCGTATGGGGCAGTCAGACCAGTCAGGGTTGCCCATGCTGACCCCTGTCCACCACCGAAAGCACTGACAGTGGGCATGTGAGCATCAGAACTGGACCACGGAGCAATGGAAGAAGGTGGCCTCGTCTGATGAATCATGTTTTCTTTTACATCATGTGGATGACTGGGTGTGTGTGGGTCACTTACTCACTGGGAAACACATGGCACCAGGATACACTATGGGAAGTAGGCAAGCCGGCGGAGACAGTGTGATACTTTGGGCAATGTTCTGCTGGGAAACCTTGGGTCCTGCCATCCATGTGGATGTTACTTTGACATGTACCACCTACCTAAGCATTGTTGCAGACCATGTACACCCTTTCATGGAAACTGTATTTTCTGGTGGCTGTGGCCTCTTTCAGAAGGATAATGCGCCCTGCCACAAAGCAAAAATGGTTCAGGAATGGTTTGAGGAGCACAACAATGAGTTTGAGGTATTGACTTAGCCAATCCAATCGAGCATCTGTGGGACGTGCTGAACAAACAAGTCCGATCCATGGAGGCCCCACCTCACAACTTACAGGACTTAAAGGATCTGATTCTAACATCTTGGTGCCAGATACCACAGCACACCTTCAGGGGTCTAGTGGAGTCCATGCCTCGATGGGTCAGGGATGTTTTGGCAGAAAAAGGGGGCACAAAGGGGGCAAATGAAACATTCTGGTGCAATCTGACAAAAAAAAAAAAAGACAAAAAAAATCTGCTTATTGACAAAGCTTGTCATTTTCCCCTGATCTCCACCCTGACATATTTTGATTAAAAACAGCGAATTTCACCGAAAAGCGACTAGTTTGCAGGTATATTTATGGAAACAATCACTTCTAAAAAAAAATACATATACAAATGTGTATGCCAGCACTTCAACTAAATTCTCAATTTTGCTCACAAGACTGTGTTTTATTGAAAATGTGTCTGGCAAGGACATAAATGTAAATTTAGGTGCTTAAAACCAAGCCATTATTCCACAAAGGCTGAGATGTGCTCGTATAGTTCATGGTTAACCAAGTGAGAAAGTTCCTACACATCCATTCTGTTATCAAAGTCTTACTGAAGCGAGTCAGAGGGTAAAACAAATCCATGCAATAGAGGCATGGTGCAATTCTTAAACAGAATTGTTTGGCAATATACTTATTTCAAGGATGACAACAACTGTCTTTAAACCTCTTATAATAAATTGGAGTGATTGTAAGTAGTTCGACAACAGCTGGTCCATGTTAATCCCTCTGAATAAATAAATTCACAGAAGATGCTAGAATGTTACAGTTGTTATTTCTATAAAAGAAAGATGAAAAGGGATGCAAATATATACATATTAAACACAGTGTATTTTGTGTGTGTGTATATATATATATATATATATAAATAAATACACACTATATACTGTATACATAGATCTTTATACTGTATATACGCTTGCCAATTATTATTTATACCTTTTATTATTGTAATTATAATATGTATATATAGAATTTTATTTTTTATTGTCCTATTCACATGGAAAAATTAATATATTTTCATTTCCCTCTGACACTCACATTTTGTTCTTCATTTCATGGCGACACCATTCACATTAATCAGGTATTTAAGGAGCAGAAAGAAAGAAAGCAAGCTCTCAAATGGAGATGAAGCTAAATGTGTAACAACTTCAGCTAAATCAATGAGTACTGATTAAAAGAAACTGAATTAAATGTAATAGATACCAGGCCAGAATTTTAAAGTGATACATTGGGCGAGTTTCTAAAGTAAGGCATACTTAGCATTTTGTATTTCTTCATTTCTTTTTCTCTCCCCATAAAATCAAGACACCAATTAGATGTAATAATTTCAGTTTGCATCAGACAGTATTCATTAAAACATCAATACAGTAATTCACCAACAGAGGTCTCTGTCTCTGCACTACTAATTATGTGTTAGGCTTCACCTCAGTGATAATGCCTGCTTCTTGATTAGTTCATTTGTTTCCATGCTTTCTGCACCATTTCCTTAGCTCTGGTAGTCTCTCTGTAATGAAGTCATGTTCTGTTGAATTTCTTCTCTTTTTTTTTTGACATAATTATTAATTCTTATATTTGTCTGCACTAAAACTAAAAAACTGGTGTATAGTCTTATTAGAATACTTGGAATATACTGCGACAGTTATATGAATTGTATTTAAGGATCTTTGTTTTCCTGAAGCTTGAACTCCCAGTTCATATTAAAGGCTTAGTTCAACCTAAAATGAAAATTCTGTCATTATTCCATGTCTTTTATTCCTGTCGTAATGAAATTTGAAAAGTCCTGAAGAATAATCTGTGAAAAAGAGTGGGAACCCTGACTATTCTCCCATCTTTATGCATTATTGCACCAGTTCTATTCTAGTGTTAATATTTTAGCATTCCAGTTCATTTTGACATCCTTAATTAAAACTCCAGGGCACAAGTTTTGTCCTTGACAGATACCAAGGCCTCATTCTTAAGCTCCCATGAAATCAGCTACTTCTACATCTTCATTGGTCTTGCACACCATCCTAGTCTGTGGTGATTGCACGTCCCATATTGTAGACTACTGTTCCTGAGGAATAATCATGGGTCACAGCTGATGATATCTTCGACCCATCACCGATCAGCAATTTTCAACCATCTATTTGGTGTAGATGGCTGTAGATTTCTCTGGGTTACATTAATCAACAAAGGGTATCTGCACAAGGTAGTATGAAACGTGCAGCAGCAGTGAAAGCAGATGGATGATTGAAATAGCTTATTACTTCATACGTCATTCAGTGACTCACAACCATTTAGATTCAGCACATTCTTTATATAATTTCATTTCATTCTTTATTCCAGACCCATAGGTCCATATCAAACAAATAAAAGAAAAGAAAAGAAAAACATACAAACTTACATAACATACAACAAACATTATTTAAAAGACATACAAACGTGCATTCCAGTGCTTCCAGAACCAGGAGGAATACCTTAATTTAGGATCGTTTATGACCATTATGATTGTATTTCTTGAATCACTTAATCGACACACAAAATTATACATATAATTCCTTAATACAGCATGCAATGTAGGAACATCACTGAATACAAACACTTGGCTTGAACTTATCCACCTTGGGTGCTTGAGCAAAATTCTTAATGCGTCATTAAATGCTACCTGAAACTTTTTCATTTTAGCTTTATTATATCTACACCATAGATGCGCTGTATAAAAATGAAGTACAGTAAGATCTAAAAAGTGCTATTTTAACATCATCTGTGCACATATAAAATTTACGAGCCAATATATTTGCCTGTCCATACAACTTACAGCACTGACGCTGCACATCATCATCATCATCAATTAAATCATTTCTAATAATGTGACCCAAGTATTTTATTTTATCCACCACATTTAATACTTGGTCACACAAATAAAAAGAGGGAAAATTTTGCTTAAGATCCTCTTTGGATTTACAATCTTAACCACAGTCTTTTTAGTGTTACATTTGATATCATACTGCACACCATAACCTGAACATATACAAAGCAACTGTTGTAATCCAGCACTATAAGGGGACAGAATAACTAAATCATCAGCATACATCAAATGGTTAATAAGACTATCACCTATTACACATCCAGTCTTACATTCATTTGACTCAATAGAAAGATCATCCATATAAAAATTAAAAAGAAGAGGTGACAATATTCCCCCTTGCCGAACCCCATTTGTCATATAAAAGGGTGCCGAAACATTCCTACCCCATCTTACTTGTATGGATTGATGTATATACCAGTAATGTAAAATCCTAATCAGATATGGGGGAACCCCTCTTTCTTGTAGCTTTATAAATAGCTTAACATAATTAATACGATCAAATGCCTCTAAAAAAGCATCTAAAAAACACATAAATAATGTTGAATTGTGCCTATTATACCACTTCCTTTAATGAATATATGCATAAATCAGTGCCATGCTTCCTTTTAAAACCAAACTGATTATCCGTAGTTATTCAATATTCTTTAAGCCTATCCATAAGGATACGTACACTCCAATACTTTTGAAATTATACTTGCTAAGGCAATTGGCCTTTAATTTTCTATACTAGATATTTTACCGGTTTTATCTTTAATTACTGCCATTAATATAACTTTTAACATAGATTCAGGTAGTACACCATGTATTAAAAATCCTGTAAAACACAAAGCTAGTAACACTAATAATTTTTGACTAGCATGCTTTAGATGTGCTATTAGATCAGGGCCACATGCTTTATTTACTGCCAATTTCGCAATAGCGTAACTGACCTCAGCAGGTCTAATAATCATACCATTATCATTCGGAACACGACTAATTTCAAATTCCTGTCTCTCTATACAATTAAAAATATCCCCATAATATTTGCTCCACAATTTAACAATATTCTCAGCCCCAACAACACCATCTATACTAGTTGGCAATGGTATTTTACTATTATTAATAGCCTTAACTTCTTTCCAGAATTCATACGCATTATTTTGCTGAAATTTCTTGGCCATTGAGTTTGCTCTCATGGTTGCCTCATTTCTTCTGATAAACCGTACAGCCTATTTAAATTTAGCATTTGCCACTTTCCTTTTCTCGTATTCTGGGCCATACCTCGCTTTACCTGTTATGACCCAGTTTTTAAAAGCATCTCTAGCCTTTTTTTAAAACTATTTTTTGACAAAAAGGTCTACTGGCATTATTTAAACAATACACTATTTCATCATACATCAGACGTAAATCATAAATATATTTAGGATTCTTACAGTTAACATTATCACACATTATCACACATAATAGTCTCAGTTGATATACCTAAATTACCTAAACTCTTCTCTGTTGATAGTTTATACTGCCTAAGTTCATTTGCTCTTGCAAATGAACTTGCCCAGTCTAATTTTCCACTATACTCATCATAATTATCACAATTACTGAACTCAGGTAGACTTTCAATATTTAACATCATAGAGACTGGTATATGGTCTGTCATACAAAATCTCAAGTCGTGTGCATCCGCTGTACATATACAGTGATCCAGCCAAGATGTTGTATTCCATGCTCCACTAATATATGTATAGCTATCTACAGGTAACAATTTTTGGCTAGATAAAACCAACTTACTGTATATAAGAATGAAGGGAATGTAACTTGAAGTGAGTCATTATATGACAGTCCAAATTGTTTTGTGTGTACTGTACATATACTGTGTGCAAATTAATATTAGCAATAGGCAATGGCATTTAAAAAGAAAAGAATGTGCACACATACATACACAACTCTTTTATAAAGAATGGGAAAGATATAATTAATTTTACAGCCTTAGTATAGTTGAGAGCTGTAGACCTCTATCAAGTGCTCCACCATCAAGCAGTCTGGAATATTCTGTTCTATTGTGTTTGCATTTAGCAAACATTTGGTCTTACTGAGATCAAATGATTGCTGACAGCATGAAATGTAGCCTTAATGGTTTTAAATATATGGGTGTTTTCATAAAACCTTCCATTGAGTAAATTATTCTGCTCTATTACAGAAGACTAAAAGCAATTTCAATGAATGGAATAATCTACAGGCCTCATATATCGG
This sequence comes from Elopichthys bambusa, assembly GCA_037101425.1. Classification (NCBI taxonomy): domain Eukaryota; kingdom Metazoa; phylum Chordata; class Actinopteri; order Cypriniformes; family Xenocyprididae; genus Elopichthys; species Elopichthys bambusa. The sequence goes on along the minus strand of CM074445.1, from coordinate 23,445,904 downwards.
TTGAATTACCCTCATTGAAATGAGTTCATTGCCCAAATATATGTGCATTTTTCAAGCGCTGCCACTTTTACTAGACATTTCAAGAAAATGTTGTAGAGAGATGTTGGTTATGGATTGGAAGGATAAGAAACCAAGAGTCTACACTGAAAACATATTGTCTGTGCAATTTAGACAAATTTAGATTCATATAATCCATTTACAAAGAACCTTTAAAAGAAAACAATTACCACATGAAATTACAGAGAAATATAAACATTAAAAAAATCAGAAAAAAGGTGTTTTACTAACAGAAAGGTCATTAGCTGCAAATGCAATACCTTTTAAACTCTATAAAGCAAGAAAATATGATGTTTGTACTATAATTTAAAATGAAAATGCCATGGTTATATGCAGGGCTTGACATTAACACCCACCAAATGCGGGGGATTTTAGCAGTGGTGTGCAATGCAGTCACTCTAGCGGGTTGAATTTTATATATACATTTTTCAATCGTTGTCTTTTAAATAGGCATCTGAAATAATAAGTGCAATGTAGTGTTGTCAAAAATATAGATTTTTCGATACATATTGACACAAATATCTGAAACGTTTCCAATACTTATTTTCCTCAGAATAGATAAACGATACCAGCTGCGCATCCTCGCTCTCTCATCTCTCCGACAGTGAGTTGACAAACAAGCTTAATGTATTATGTAGAAGAGTGTTGTGATAAAAGAGACTGAGTGAGCGAGTTTATTACCTGCATTTATTACCTGATTTAGCAAAAATCTGTTTAAATGTCCAATGTATTATCTTGTCCTTTTAACAGTTAAGGGGTTTTCCTGTGACTGACAGCGCTAGTCCAAGCATTTGTCAGTTGCGTCTTGTTCCGTGTTCACAACAATTCAGTCTTCTCAATATAAAAGTCTTTGCTACTGACTGACACACTCATAAAGACAGTCTTTGCCGCCATCTAATGGCGTAATAATGTAACTTCTGTTGCTGTTCATGGTCAGGGACTATTTTTTCCGGCGGAAGGAAGGCTTTTACTGAAAGTTTACTTGATGAAAGTTGCATTGATACATATTTTTGGCTTTAATATTTGTATTGTGTGGTAACCGTTTTATAAAAGCAATAAGGTACTCGAGGCTAGTGCTGTAATCGTGAATAAGTCACGGCTGAAGGGGTTGCAGGCACTCCGCTTCGGGCCGTGCCTAACAACACCCTTTAGCCGTGACTTATGCACGATACAGCACAGCCTCGAATACCTTATTGCTTTTATAAAACGGTTACCACACAATACAAATATTAAAGCCAAAAATATGTATCAATGCAACTTTCATCAAGTAAACTTTCAGTAAAAGCCTTCCTTCCGCCGGAAAAAATAGTCCCTGAAAAATAGATTCCCCTAATTTTGGGAAACTACTTGCCAGTGGCTGGTGAGCAAAAAAGTTAACGTCAAGCCCTGGTTATATGGCAATATAATAGTTCATTATTCATCTACAAAATGTTACGTATTCACCTTATGAAGAAAGTGTAAACTGGCATCACGTCAGTTACACTTTTTCCGTAAGTAGAATATGGAACATTTTGTATTAAACAAAATAACTTTTATTTAAATGCCACTGAATGTATAAACTGTATGTGCAATTTATATTGGCTCATGTCATGACCGGTTGAGCTCTTTGACTTCTTGATGTTGGTGAGATGTTAAAAGTAATTTAGTGGACTGTAATTTTGGACTGATAAGTCCCCAAAAGAACATATACATTCATGGAAGTGAATATGAAACAATTTTGGATCTCATTTCTGTTCTTTGTACTTTGAGACCTTCAGAATAATAAGGACATCATGAATTGGCGAAAAATGCTGCCTAATTCTATTACAGTTCCTTGGACACAACAGCTTCATCTACTACTAAATATTCAATAACTTTTTCCATTTTATTCTCAATCTCGATACATCTGTTCATTAGCAAATACCGTGTTTGCCATACGCACTCAGGAAATGACATGAATCCAACTTCATCCCTCAAGACCATTAGGGGTCGTTCCCAGGCCAGGAAGCAATCCGAATCTCCACTGAAAGCTGATCATGTCATACACGAAGGCCTTCAAGATCATTCTCATCACAGGATGTACAGGCTCCAAACAGCTCGCAATATGCCTCCCTGTAATGAAACGTAATGCTCAGTTGAAACATATCATCCAGTGGCACGATTTGAGTTTCAGAAGTCAGCTCTTGACTTCAAGAGTGTATGTTACCAGATGTTACCAAGCTGTTTATACACAGGGATGTTGCACAAATCTTTGCCATACAGAAAGTATGTACACAAATATAGTACAGACATTTTATTACAATGTCTTAAAACTTTAAGAAAGATTGTCTCAAATTATAATGCAAAACAGTTAAACTGAAGGAAAGTGACCTTGTAATCTTAACAACCATCTCAAATTCAGATGAGACAAGATGCTGAATAATTTGGGATCAATTTTTAATTTCACATGAATATAAAGTTTGGCACCACCCAGCAGTCCTTGGCGGTCTCGATTCTCTCACCTAGAGATTACGCTGCACAAACTAAAAATGAAAAATTAATTTACATAATTGGAATAAGACAAATATTAAGTGATGCTGTCTCCTAAGGATACGCTGGAACTCTTGAATCTCCCACTTGCCTTTTTTTATCTCTGAACTGCAGACACAAATTAAAAACCCACAGTGATGCAACACTGCATTAAAATAAAATGGGGCTCTCACAGGATTCAGGGTTTATATGAGGCTCTTAATGATGAACAGAGACACTCTCTTAGACCCGTGACACGGATGATTTATTCATCAAATTCAGAAGAATCGATTGAAATTCTGTATTATTAGTTGATAAATGGCTGAGACTAAATTCTGCCTCTCCTTATCAAGAAAAGCACTGTAAAAATTGGACATGCCTCTGATGATTTTACATTTATCACCATCATCTCATGAACTGAATGCCATTATTCATTATTATTTATAACTATTCTAAATCATTTGGTTTTCAATTTTCATTAATGCTGTGTTTTAGAGGTGGAATTGAAGTGCAAAGGTGTTTGCAGAAGATTTAGATGCAACACTGTAAAGATTTGCATGGAAAAATAATTGTAGTGTTCAACATCCAACATCTGAAAGAACATCAATTTGCATACAAGAGCTTTTGAATATAAATAAAGCTAGAATTTGCACTGTAAATATTAATATGACTGCATCAACTACAGACTGCACGAGGTTACACCAGCAGTCATTTTAAGGGTCAGATCAGGTAAAATCTGCCTGTTGTTGCTTTTTTACAGCATTGGAAAATGAAGAAAACATAAAAAATAGTCTTAAAATAGATTATTTTAACATTGTTAAGACAACCCGTAAGCATTTTTGAGGTAAGATCATTTTTCACTTTGTAAACTTTATTAATTCCTCCAGGTATAGTATGAATCATGGTAAATTCAATCAAGTCGCATTCTTAGTGTAGTTTTTATTTCACAACAACATTTTATTTCACAACAACATTTTGACAAGCACCCTTCCAGAATAAAAAAATAGCCTATTTAAAACGCAACTGGCGCCATCTTGAACGTCAGTCATCAATTTTAATGAAAATTACCTCTGAGAATTTTAGTATTAATAAAACAATAATTACAAGTTTGTCTTGTTGCTAGGCTGATTGTTTTGTTAATTGTAGTGCTGTCAACGTTAAAAAAATAATACAAATATTTAACGCAATTAACATAAATTAATAAAGTCTTAAAAGAAAGTAAAGAGTTGTGAGAAAGTGGGATGCATCATCTGCACGTCATGTGCACCAGCGGCAGATCTTAGAGTGACAGCAACCAATGTCACTGAAAATAACCAAAGAACAAAGGTAACAGAGAAAATGTCTCACTGCTCTTGACTAAAGAAATGTTGTAGCTTTATTAATGATTAATCTATATTTAATTAAGGCTATAACTTATGCAGTGCAGACTGTTTGGTAACTTTATTCAATTTCTGTATCTGTTAGACAGGTATGAAGGGCACAGGTAAACATGACATTTATTATGGGTTTATGTGAGGATTGTTTTATGTTCACTTTCAATTACACTGTAATGTTGAATGGCTATTATTCATGTTTAAAATTGGGGTGATTCTGTCCTTCATTCATAAAAAGATTCCATTAAACAGTATACTAAAAAAAAAAAACTGTCTTTATGTTGTTTCTACTTTAATTTGGAGATTAACTGTGAAAATATATTAAAAACTTAATTGTGATTAATCACGATTAATCAAAGAAAAAATGTGTGATTAATCTAGTTAATGTTTTTTAATCGATTAACACTACTAATGACACTAATTGTAATGGACTATTCTTTTAGCTTCTTAGCAGAAGCTCAGTAACAGTTCTATTTAGAACCATATCATCCTGAAGAATCTTTGTGTTAGATATAGGGTTCTTTATTCCAGCCTATTTGTTTTTGAAATCTGTAACTGTCAAAGCATGCTTTCAAAGACACTTTATTACTGATTTTCTGGCGCTCAACCATCCAACTACACAGACTCTCAACACAATCTCAACATGGACTTTATATTCTCCTTAAAGTGTCTATAAATTAACTTCCAATTTGTAATTTTTCCCAGTGTTTTAACAGAACATGTAGGTGTCACCAGCTCTGTTCAGCCAAAGATACTTCTCTCCGCTTTTCCACGAAGCAAGTAAGTGACAGAGATACTGAATTTTTACTTTTAATTATTATTTGGATTTATGCATAAACATGCCTAGTCACAAAACATTAAAGCTAACCCATGACTTTCCTTTTAACATTGTGAAGGGCTCCCATATATACTGTCCATTCACAGTGGCTACTTTTGGCCTTCATTAACTTAAAGGGATAGTTCACCCAAAAATGAAAATGATCATTTACTTACCCTCAAGTTGTTCCAAACCTGTATGAATTTCTTTCATCTGTATGGGCCCCATTGACCGTAGTAACTTCCCATGCCAATAAAAAATAAAAGTACCTAATTGACACAACTTGCTGTCAGTTTTTTAATGTAAAACCCTACAAGGTATCATAAGACCAGATAGACATAGGGGTGACAAGCATAATATTAATTATTAATATAAAAACATAATAATATTAATACAAATAAGCTATTATTAAAAAAGGATCTTTATAACAACACACTGTAAACCCGAACAGTACTACTAACTTATAAAGATTAAGCAATTAAAGTCTGTTACATAGTTAATGCAACTTAAAACAATTACATTTTATTAACAAGGAATTTAGTTTTATTTTTGTGTGGCTCAACATTTTTGAGTAAACGCTCCTATTTAAATTATTATTTTTAAGTTTACTGAGCAACGTAAAGTGACGTCATCCATGTCACGCCGTTGCTTAAGCGAGAAGAATCCATTCAACATGGCGGACACTCGCAAGCGACCAGAGCAAACTTAATGGAACAATTTGTAAGTAAATCAAAACATCTGTGAACATTTCTTATTTGTTTTTTGAATGTTGTAAGAATATCACGATGAAGAAATGTTTTAATCGCTGTTTTACGCAGCAATGAAAAGCGATTAGGTTAAGACTAGTACAAAGACATGAATTTAGCAATATATTGGATATTAAGTTTACAAAACAAATCTACAAACTTGTAGTAAAGTTACAAACATGCTGCAGGCTGAACTGGATGCTGAATACTAAAGAGTGAGCCTCAAGGTAACTTCTGTTGATTTAAAGTGCAAGTTGTGTGATGTCTCCTCAGATAACAGGACAAAGACTAGTCTTTCTCTTTTCCAAATCCATTGTTGGTTATATACTTAATTGTGTGTAATTCACATCACTCCTGTTGATTTTGTCATCATGGACAACGAAACCATTAAGTCTTGCAAGTACTGCAGTTGTGATCTTCCAGTGTGTTTGACATGTTCAGAAATACAGTCACAAGGTTTTAAAAAAAAGTTGTTGTTTTTTTTTTTTTAAATTGTGAACTTCAGCATGATTAATTCATTATTAGCCTGAGTTATGCATAGGTGTATTTTTTTTAGTTAATATTTGTGTTTAATAAAGTACCACTGCATCAAAATAATTGAGAAATGAAAAACATTAACATTAATGGTGAACAATAGTTTTAAGTACAGTGCACTTAAACATTAGATTAAGATTTTTTTTTTAATTAGTTTGACAATTGTTATTTATAATTATTGTTTACTTGAAAAAAAATTTGTTGATTTACCTAAAAGTTGAGGTAATTGGTGTCTACAAAAATTGAGTACTCTAAACTTATCGGTTTTTACAGTGCATTAAAGTTCTATATATCATTTAATAAGCATGGTTCTTTATGGAGGGGTTCAAGCCGAAGAACCCTAATCTGTCTAGAACCATTTTTCTTAAGACTGTACAGTTAGACAATAATAGTCGCAAATTAAACCCAGTTATACGTACTTGCAATAAACAGAAACACTATTTCCATAGTGCAGTGGTTTAAATTGTAGTCTTCTTCTTAAGGAACACCAATGCACACTCTGGGGGAACTTTTTTTAATCACCCATTTGTATGAACTTCAGGCTTTCATTTCAAGAGTTTTGTGGACATTAAAAATGGCAAGAAATGCGGCTTTAGGGTGTAAAGAATTCTCCTCAGCTACTTGCAAATATGATAAAATAATGAAAAACACTATCACAGTGTGCCACATGATGTGTGCACACTGTCAAATCTGTTTATCATCTCCTCGCAGCTGAGATGACGACCTCTACACCTGGGAAGGCACTGGGAAAAAAATACAAAGGCTTCAGTTTCTGAAGATGTCAATCTACCTGACACCAAAATGATTCCTCTGCCCACTCTGGACATGAGTTTATGAATACTGTCAGGGTCCACAAAAGGACAAGTGATTTTAGTTGGTGGAGAAATGAAGACCCCAGGATGATATCCTCGAAAATGTGTTTGCCTCTGGAACTCGCCATGTTTGTGGAACTGCCATTTTTGATAACAGCTCTCACTGGTGCTATGACAGCTATGTACCGTAACAATCCTTGTAACCATAGGGGGTTAAAGGTCACATGAGCAGAGGAAATCAAGTAGGTCTGGAGAAAACTAGCATTCAAATTCATCTGAAATGTAGTTGCATGGCTTCCGCAGGACCTAACAGAACTTCCTTAATTTTAAATCTGTCATCTTTGCCCATGAGTGCTCGGTTCTGCTGCCTGACTTTTTTCAACAAAAATGCCATGTAACTAATCATTCTGGAACAGGATATCATATCAATTCAGATGGGCTGAACCAATCCTTTACTAGTGATTATCTTGAGATCTGAAGTCAAAGACAGGAAACAAAAATAAAGGTCCATTACACACTTCTGAGATGCTTTCAAAAACAATTCAGGCACTGGTAAAATACGCATTATTATATAACAAAGTATTGGCAAAAAGGTAAGATATTTTTCCCCCCTCACAATTCTTAATTAATTTTCAGAATTGCGAATTTAAGGCCACGTTCACACAGCAGCAGAATACGGTTGTCAGTCCTGTGTTTGAGTCCTTAATATGGTGATGTTCACATGCAATATGGTTATTTATGGGAGTGACAACCACATTCTATAACAGAACTCACACCCGTAAATTTTCAGGACTCACAACCGCATTCTCAGAAATTCTGCGCTGTGTGAACAGAACAGAAATGGACAACTAGTTGTCTGGCACGTCATACAGTGCGAGAGAACCACTCTTCTAAGGTGTTTTGTGTGTATTTTCGCTTACGGTAACTTACAGCGACAGAGATAGGAGCTGTGCATTGTCTTTAGGTGTTAGATCCAGTCACTGTTCTCCACCGGAGCGGCTCCCGTCAGTTTTGTGTTTCTTTTCGAAATTCAAATGGAGTGTCATGCGAGAGACGTCGCAAAGGACGTGACACACGAGTGCATAAGTTAAAGATTCCGGCTAGCGCGTTTTACATTGATGCTGCTGTTGGTTAATTAAGTTTGAATGGATGAACTCACGGTTTAATTGGTCTTTTGTCATGTCAAAAGTGATGAGACTTTTTCAGTTTTATGGACGTCGCCATCTTTAATATTACGTTGGTTACTGTCGTTATGGTTACTAGTAAGAGAATAGGGGCTTGACTCTCGTTGCACGTGTTCCAGACGCTACTGTAAGTTGCTGTGTGAACGGGACATTTCGAGACTCACACCTGTAACTAAATGCGGTTGTCAATCCCAAAAACTGACAGTGTGAATGTGGCCTAAATCTCACATTCTGAGCTGGAATAGACGAGGCTGATTGCTCAGTTTTCTAAAAACTTTGAATAAAAACCTGCATCATTTCACTTAAAATATGATAAACGTATAAAAATATCTATTGACTTCAAAAAAGTATTGTTTGACAATCCACAGTACATTGTGGACTCAATGAAGACATGAAACCCCTTTTATGAACAACTGAAGTTGAAGGACTCCCATTACAGCTCAAGTGTCCATCAAAAACATGTTTCCATATTTCCACGTTTCCTCCTGTTATAGCCGTAGTGGCAGCATCAATAATGGGGTTTGTGAAGGTCATCATATCTTGGCATGGCAGTAACCCCAATTGCAGCGTCTTTCTGTGCGTTTGGTACACAAGATGGTGGAACACATCAGTCAGTCTTTGAATAGAATGCTAGTGCACTCGCCGCATCCCAGCGGAGTGCCCTTCAGGGCTTCGTAATTGCTTTTTTCCTCACAGAGTACTCATTTGTCCTTCATGGAGCTATGTTAAGCCACCCAAGTGATCATGCATCCTTATGTAAACACCTGCTTCTTTCCTTGGAGGAATTCACTTTCTTTCAGTGCAAAACATTCCAGATTCATTAATTAATTAATTTAGTTAATCTTTTAAAGCACCCACCACATTGCATGTTTTATGTTGCATTCTTACATCCAGTCAGTGTGTTTTAAAGATGCTCTAATTAATTCTGAATACACAGAAAAATAGAAAAAGAAAACCCATGTACCCACAAGTTTTAGAGAAAGCTATTTTATGTTTCATATCCACACATTTAATAACTAGATCATGAAGCTAAACTTGACTCTAGAGGCTTTTGATCTCGTTTTAGACTGTTTCACGATGTCAGGCTGTAAAAGTAAATGAGCTATTAAGCATCTTTTTCCTGGCTGATTTAACATCCCAGAATCACTGAATCCAGCATATATCTATAAAATAAAGCAGCGAAGATGCCAGATTCATTAAGGTTTGATGTAGCAAAACTGTGAGCTGAAAGATTTATCAGTGTGGCTTGCTGTACTGTACAAGTGCCAGGACTGTTCCTACTTTTTTTTTTAAAAAGTCCAAAACTTGTAGGTTTGGTGGACAGACCTTCCTACTATGAAGATATGTGAAGTGAAAGTGACAAGTGGCCAAGTATGGTGACTCATACTAGGAATTTGTGCTCTGCATTTAACCCATCCAAGTGCACACACACAGCAGTGAACACCCAGAGCAGTGAGCAGCCATTGGGGGTACAGTGCCTTGCTCAAGGGTCTCACCTCACCTGTTATTGATGGTGGAGAACCCTCCCCTCACTGACAATGCCTGCTGGACCTGATACTCGAACCCACGACCTTGGGGTTACAAGTCCGAATCTCTATCCATTAGGCCACAACCGCTAGATGGTTATTGAGATACAACTTCAAGATCCATTATATATAAAAGAAGAAAAGCTGTCAAAGGTATGAAAGGGTTACTTGAAAGTCAGCTTTGAGGATCCATCCTATGTGCCATGAAAATGAGATCGGTTCCAGATGGGAAGGAGAAAGTGAAGACATATAGAGAGAATTCAAAATGGGTTACACTTTATTTCAATGTTCCACTTTAGACATTCTACTAACTATGAGTAAGTTTGCAAATACATGTCAATTAACTCTCATTAGAGTTTTAGTAGACTGTTCGGTTGGGGTTAGTTGTTAGGATTCGAGTTAGTAGAATAAGATGACATTGTTGCAAAATATAACTTCTAGTCAGTAGAATGTCTGTTGGGGGACAATCAAAATAAAGTGTTAGCAAATATTAAGTGGACTACTAATACTCTATTGAGAGTTAGTTGACTTGTTGTTGCAAAGTTACTTATAGTTATGTCAGAATGTCTAAAGTGGACCACCGAAATAAAGTGTTACCCAAAAAGGATGATCAGATTATATGGAAGAATTCTATATGTTGTTTGCTTGCATTTGTATCATTTTGATGCAAGAAAATGTTTATAAGGATAGTTCCACCAAACATGACAAATGTTACTCACCCTCATGTTGCTCCAAAACCTGTATGACCTTCTTGTTTTTGTTGGACACAAAATGAGAATTTTAAGATAGTGGATGGTAACACTTTTAAATGCAATTACAATGAATGTGGACTGGAGTTTTCAAGCTTCAAAGAGGATGAAAAAGCACCATAAAAATATCATAAAAGGCATCCATACAAACAGCTCACTGCATCATCATATACAGTAGCTTCAGAAGGCTTGGAATAAAGTGCACAAGTCACATGGATTGTTTTTATGGCACTTTTGCATCCTTTTTGAAGGTGGAAGATGCCAGCTCCCATTTATTTTAAATTTAGGGTAAATGATTCCCCTTATGATTTTTTTTTTTTTTTTATGATTTTGATGTTCTGTGGTCAATTTGACCCGCAATTTCATGGTTAACCGCAGCTGCACAGATCTTTCTGAGGGTATTTAAATGTACATTTATGCATTTGGAAGACACCTTTATCTAAAGAAATGTACACTGCGTTGAAGGCGTACATTTTTATCAGTTCAAGAATGTTAATTTCGCTGGGAATTGAAATCATAATTTTGTCATTGCTAGTGCCATGCTCTACTGTTTGATCTTCAGGGAAAGCACACAAAAATAAAAAAATTCAAATTTAAATTTTAAATAAAAAAAAGTTACAATACCATTTATAATATTCATATGTTTAAAAACAACAAATGTTTAAAAAATAGTTGTTAAATACAGTTTTAAAAATATTTTTTCCCTCATGTTTATTTTTGTTGCAATGTGTGAACAGTAATGTTTTCACCTGTTTTTGTTTTTTTCTTTTTTTCAGAGTGATTTTTATTTTTTTATTTTTTTTTAGTTGTATTGAATCCAATTAGGGTCAATTTGACCCACAACATAGAAGTTGTACCCAGAATTTGAACATAATACAAGGGTAAAGTCAGGAATTGGTGTCACTATACATTAAAAGAAAGTTTCTGTGAGGCACAACCTTTTTGCATCATGGCCTTTTCTTGCTCAGGGTCATGATATTTGGGCATGTCAAAACTGTTTATTCTAACTATAAATCAACAATAATCATATTTTTTCTATGGTTTCAGAAGTTCTTATAAACGGTAAATCCAGGAAAAATCCCAATCAGCTCCCTATGAGACTGAAATATTGTCATAGTTACTGTATTTACTCACCATATTTTATTTCTTGTTAGGATAAGTTGTGAAGTACACCAGGTTAACAGACAGTCTTTTGCTCACCTCTGCCGGAGATGCTGCAGCTCCACAGTCAAAAGAAACTGTCAGTCCTTAGAGGTCTCTGCTGACATCAAATGGCACATCTGAAGAATGCAACAATATTTTTTAGACATCTTAAAATCTTTGTGCTTTGTTGAGGTTAGTATTAAAAAAAAAAAAAAAAAGAGGGATTAGGACAAATGTGCTGGATCATAGTTAAAATGACACCCATTGATATTTACAAAACTTTACCATAAGAACGAATGCATCATAGGAACATGTCAACATGCATTATCAAGGTAATTAGAAGAACTAAACGCTTGATGAAATACATATATGTGAGAACGTCTATGCAAATTCTACACAATGGATAGCAATTGTTATTGAATAATGCAACTTCTTATTGTTAAATGGATATGGAATCCCAAGTCTGCCAAAACTAAAAATAAATAAATACATAAATAAATATACAAAGAAATGTAAACAAGCAAAAATAAATAAATAAATATACATGGAAAAGCAAAAGAACAAAAATAATTATTTATACATTTATTTCCTTATGTATGTATATATATATATATTTTTAATTTATTTATACATTTAGATTTTTATTCATTTCCACATTTATTTATTTATGTATTTATTTCCATATTTGTTCATTTCCACATTTATTCATTTATACATTTCTTTTTTACATTTATGTATTTTTACATTTTTTTGTTTGTCCGTAGGGTAATGAGGAGGGTGTGGTTTACCTCAGACATAGCAATTGAGCTCAGAGTAGGCGAGAGCGAAGCGTTGAGGCCACAGTGACACCTTGTGGTGTGCCCGAAATAGTGTAGTCTACTGACGTTGATACTGGGATGAATGATATGATGGTAGTATGGCCAAAATCTTATATCACGGGTTAAGGAATATCACCCTAACTGTACTGTGAGACATGGATAGGCTACTCTTTATTCCAGACATGGCCGTAGAACATCGTCTGGTCTGGATTTGTAAAATGTCCTGTGCTGGCAAACATGAACAGCAACATCTTCAGCAGATCTGATAACAGGGGCTCTGAAATGGAAGCGCTTGTTATTTCCCATTATTAATCATTTGAATTAATGGGCTTGCGTTTGATCGAGATTTAGACACGGTCAGAACACAGAAAGGATCGAAACAGCGCACATATAGGCTACAGTGAAGTCGACGCAAGCATATTGATCAATGCATTTGAAACAAGACCACAAATTTACTTCACATTCATATTTCCATCTTTTACATGCACAACGTGACAAGTTCTAAAACATTCTAAAACGCTTTACATGAAAAGCGCTTAACGTGGCTTAATGTACTAAGACAGTAATATTAACAAAACTCACTAAACATCATAATAATAAAGTATACTATGTACAAAAAAGCGTTTAATAGCACGTTAAGCCTTTTCCTCCCCATAGTTATAAGAAAACGCTTAACGTGGCTTAATGTACTAAGACAGTGAGATTAAAAAAAAAATAAAAAAAAACTCATTAAACGTCATACTAATAAAGTGTACTATTTTTAAAAAATTAGATGAGCCCCGAATATGATCTCAACGTTTTTTTGCTTGAGTCGACTTCACTGTAGCCTTTATGCGCTGGTTCGATCCTTTCCGTGTTCTGACCGGTGTCCAAATCTCAATCAAACGTAAGCCCATTCATTCAAATTATTAATAATGGGAAATAACAAGCACTTCCTTTTCAGAGTCCCTGTTATCAAATCTGCTGAAGATGTTGCTGTTCATGTTTGCCAGCGCAGGACATTTTACAAATCCAGACCAGACGATGTTTTACAGCCATGTCTGGAATAAAGAGTAGCCTATCCATGTCACACAGTACAGTTAGGGTGATATTCCTTAACCCGTGATATAAGATTTTGGCCATACTACCAATCCAAACCATTCATCACAGTATCAACGTCAGCAGGCTACACTATTTCAGACACACGCTTCGCTCTCCTACTCTGAGTTCGATTGCTATGTCTGAGGTAAACCATGCCCTCCATTACCCTACGGACAAAGAAATGTAAAAATACATAAATGTAAAAATAAAGAAATGTAGAAATGAATAAATGTGGAAATGAACAAATATGGAAATAAATAAATTAATTAATTAATGTGGAAAAAATAAAAATCTAAATAAATAAATGTATAAATAAATAAGAAAATAAATGTATAAATAATTATTTTATTTTATTTTTATTTTTTTGCTTTTCTATGTATATTTATTTATTTATTTGTTTGTACTTTTATACATTTCTTTGTATATTATGTTTGTTATATTATATTTATGTATTTATTCATGTTTAATTTTGGCAGGCTTGGGATTCCATAATATGGAGTATTAATTGGGCAGAAATAAAAGATCTTGTCTTCAATACATATTTCATACCGCTAGGGGGCACTGTTGAAACATCCATTATTTAAGCACTCCAGAAGTCTCATTAAACTCCAAAATAGTTTTCTGTGATGAACTGCATAGATGGGGGATGGTGACTGCTAAATAAACTGGTGAATATGAGTGTGTTTTAGATTTCAGGGGGGAAATGCATCTAAACTTCACTGGTTCTTAACAAATCTACACATAGCCTGAAAACAAACAACACTATAAAAATTCTACAAGAAACTTATTTTGACACACATATTTTGACATATTTATTTACATTTATGTAAATATATTTATATATTTTAGAACAACCTCAAATTTGAACATATGTCAGAATGATTATCAAGTAATCTAGCAGTAAAAAAAGGGGCTTTTAAACAAAAATATTAAGATATGAGTCATATCAATGAAGTGTATCTATATATATTCTCATCACTTTTCACTGACCTGAGTGTGATCTGAGTGTGTTTGGAGACTGAGCAGGGGACATCAACAAGCTTTATTCTTTTGTATCCTTGAACTCTGATTCCAAAGTTGCCTAGCAACAGTGACAGTAACAGCTGAGACAGCCTTGATCTTGTTGTTTAAACCATTACAACTAGGTGATGTGAGAAGTGGTACCATGGTAACAACAACAGTGCGTTTGAAGCAGGTGTTCACATTGGCACGTCAAAAAAAGCCATGAAGACTCAAAATCAAAGGAAAATAACTTATAACATGTTAACAACCATAAACCATTTTGCTTCATTAAACATGTAGATTTATGAACCGTTTTGCACCAAAACATTCATTTGGACCTTGTTACCACTTAAATTATATTTTCTATTAATTAGTATTTTACAAATACATGAATTCATATATATATATATATATATATATATATATATATATATATATATATATACACACATATATATATATATATATACACATATATATATATATATATATATATATATATATATATATACACATATATATATATATATATATATATACACATTTATATATATATATATATATATATATATGTTAGGCCTAGATTTTTTTAAAATCATGATTAATCACACCCTTATGAGCGATTAATCGCGATTAATTCGATTCTCACAAAACTGTCTTTCCAAAAAATGACATTTGGAGACTCCAAAAGGACACCTAGTAATCAAATGATATAAGGAGTCCATATATTTCATACATTTATGCACACCAAAGCACACACGAAAAAAAAAAAAACCCATTACAGAACAAAACTTTTCAGAATTCAGTGTACAGTATGTGTACAGTGCAACAGCAAAGAGCTGTTTGGAGCTTTTTAGAGCTTTTTTATATTTTATATGTCAAGTTGCCATACTGAACAGGACCACATAGAGATGCAAAAAAACTAAACCTAAACCAACCACCTTGACCTGATCGCATTATATGCGTTACACGGATCTATTCAGAATTACTAAACACAGCAACATGCATGACAGATAAAAACATTATCCTGAATGTCTGTGGAAACAACGTGAATGTACTGAAATGTGTCTGTGCATAAATACAATGTGCGATCTGTGCATCGAGAATGCATAATAACAGACGGACTCGTGTGCTTATACTGTACGACTCCTGTATGTCACTGATTCGCATCCATCAAAACTTTACTAGCGAGAAGTTTGTTTGCTTTATCCAGCCGAGAAATGTAGTTTGCGTATCATCTGGCCATACAACGATGGGATGTTTTAGCGTTCCGTTCAGTCTGTATTTCACACAGCACAGTGCGTGAAGGCTGGCGCTCTTCAGAAACAGAGCTTGTGTTTTTAAGCTAAACACACTGAAATGAATAATTCACTGAAAACTGGCCATGAGTCACTGTTTTCTCTGCCATATCTGACGAAATAAGCCTGGTTTTCTTTACATGAGCGTTGTTTGGACTGATTGAATGCATTCGCTTACTGGATCATTGGACTAAAAACTTTCCAGGAGTTTAGCGGCTTAAAAGGATCTGATCGCAAACAGAGAAGCAGCATCAGGTTAAAAGGTTAGAATAGACATTTCCGCCTACCAGGGTTACCAGGGTTACAGCCACTGTAGATGCTTATTTATAAACTCCCAACTTCTAAGATCATTTAACTGTGTGACATAAATTACAGTAATTACGCAGTTTTGCATGCTTCAACTTTCCCTGATGGTTATTTTTAGGTTATTATTTTGCAAACATAAAAATAACATTCCCAGAACGTTGCAGGGTGTTTTTTTTTGTTTTTGTTTTTTAAATAACCTAAAAATAACATATACAGAACATTTCCTAATGGCTATTTTTAGATTATTATTTTGAAACTATAAAATAACTTTTCCAAAACATTGCAAGGTGGTTATTTTTAAAATAACCTAAAAATAACTTATACAGAACGTTTTAAAATAACCTAAAAATAACCTACAGAGAAATCGTATTTATTTTTATAACCATGTAATCTATCTTTCCAATTAAAACGTTTCAGACATTTACTAAAAGAAAGAAACAAAAAAATTAATCATAATGAAATTTTAAAAGATAATATTAAGCCAGGGTTAAGTGTAGAGTAATAAGAGAAATCATACATTTGTGGGTTTGTTATTCATCGTTATTTGGTGCTGAAGAAATGTAAAATCTGGTACCCCGTAATCTTACATATTAATGGACAAATTTAAACATATTTAATCTCACATATCAAGGTTGATGTGCTCAGATCATTTTTATTGATTAAACAATTGAAGAAAACAAGATATGGTTTTTATAATACTAATTAAAGGTGTCCATACAGATCCATTTTTCATGCCACTTATACTATACTGGGTCGCGGATGTGCTGGATGATTACTGATGTACAGCGGGGTGATATCGGAGTAAAGAGGTCAGGGGAATGTTATAGTAACGTTATGGGAACGTTAATAACGTTACACAAACCAAAAACTAACGTTCTGGGAACATTAAGAAAACTTTCCTGGCCAACCAAAAACAAACCATAAAAAAATTGTTAGCTGGGTTTATACTATTTGAATATTGCTTATTACACTAAATTATCGATTAATCAGTCTGACAGCACCTATTTATTATATATATATATATATATATATATATATATATATATATATATTTATATATATATATATATATATATATATATATATATATATATATATATATATAAAATGTTATTTTATACTATTTGAATGTTTCTTAATATTACATCAAATTATTATGCTTGGCTACTAACATGATCTTTCATCTTATTTTCTTATTTTGAAACCACACATTTCACCATCAAGGACATAACAGAGACTGACAAACAGACCCAAGGGAATATAAACTAGCATCAATATGGCCATTAAGATTGACAATAAACATGTATAAATGTTTATTACTTGTACAAAGCTCAGGTTTGATTTGCTAAATTTAGCTGTCACAGTTGTTGTGGCCACACTCAGCTCAAAGGGAAAGCCAAAGGCGTTTGCCCTTCAGACTTGTTTGAGATGAGATGTGCGCTGTGTGTGTTCTGAGAGAAAGAGCATCCATGCAGCTATGATCAGAACCCGCCGCTTTCTTCCACCCTGCCAGGTTGAAGCACACACTTCTGCTTGATAGTACACCTGGACACCTCAAGTCTGATTCATTTAGTCTGCGCGTATCAGCCATGAAGCATTTCTCTCCGATATAAGATCATCCTATGTGGCACTTTCAATTCAATTTCACCACCAGCCCCTCTATCAGGCGTCATTAGTGAGTCATTTCTCATGGGATTAGGTGCTAATGATTTCAGAAAACTGATATACTCTTCCATCAGTTCCTGTCATGTTTTCATGACATTTCATAATTGCTTTAGCAAGAGAAATCTAGTCCAAGTGCTGTATTGGCTTTTTTTTAAAAACACTATTAGCCAATACACATTTTTTTATTTATTGTCTGAGTGCGATCTCTCTGTGCATATGTGTTTGTGTTTGTTATATGTGAAAATCAGGCCCACAGAATCTGTAGCTACAAAATTCTGTAGAATCAGAACAGTCTCATTTACAGAGTTTCACAAATCCATACCCTTAAAGGGATAGTTCACCCAAAAATGAAAATTCTGTCATTATTTATACACTCATATTTATACTCTCATGCTGTTTCAAACCTTTATAACTTACTATTGTAGAACAAAGAAAAATAAATAAATTATATATATTTAGTCTTTTATTCTCACCAAGACTGCAGTGCATTTATGTAATCAAAAATACAGGAAAAACAGTGATATTGTGACATATTACAATTTAATATAACTGTTTATATATATATATATATATATATATATATATATATATATATCCTTCAGAAATCATTCTAATATGCTGAAACATTTATCATCAATGTTAAAAACAATATTTTTTAATAAAACTGACATCTTTTCAGATTTCTTTGATGAAGAGAAAGTTCAAAAGAACAGCATTTATTTGAAATATTTTTTTTAACATTATAAATGTCTTTACTATCACTTTCGATCGATTTAATTTCTAAAAAAAAAAAAAACTACTGGCCCCAAACAGCAAGTATGTATGTATATATATCATGTCCCGACCCTATCCGTAAGTAAATGATGACAGAATTATTAAATATTCTATCTAATTTGATTATGCTTTTCTATTTAACACACTTCGTTTAAATCCATTATGTAGGTTTTCGCCCAAAATTGGCACAGAAAAAAAAGCCCATTTCCATTGGGGCTTGGTACAGACAATCTACAAAGCCAGCAGGTAACATGACAGTTTCCAGTGAATGTTCCCAATAATCATATTAAGACTGACATCAATAGCCTATTTCTGCCCAAAAGCAAGCAAGTAATTACACAATGGCCCCATCAAAATGCATAGACCTCCAAAAACAATATTCCATCTTGCTTACATTACAAAGTTCAAGTCTCACGGCGCGCTTTCAGTTCTACTGTAAATAGATGACGAGATGATTCACATCAGCAATCTCATTTGCAGAACAATGTGAGATGGCTGACATATGTCTGCATATATTCTGGCTGCTGGTGCTAGTTAGTCACCAGAGTCCAGATGATTCACGGGGCGAATGTGGCAGATCTCTCTGCTGGCTGCCCGCTCCTCTCTATGGGATGTAATACTGTAAAAGCCAGAGCAGGTCTGTTTCTAACACGTGCCTCTGGCCACAGGATCCAAACAGACCCCAGCTGTGTGAGGGATCGTCTCTGCAGCCCTGGACACAATACAGTAACAGCTCTCCCCGTGTGCCCATGTCTTGCTCGAAGCCAAGTCAGCATTTTAATGCAGATGGCGGACCACTGAGAGCGCAGTGAACCTTCCAGCAGGCTCAGTGCGGTGTGCTTGTAACAGTGAGGCCTCTTCATTAAGCTGTTGGAGGAAATTAAGGCCCAACTTTGATCATGGCCCCAGCCCACCAGGACCCAACAAGCAAATCTCCAGACTATAAGCTCTCAAGGAGCTGGAATGCAGGCACAGCATAGTGAGAGGAGAACAAAGGCACTTGGCCGTACTGTGGACTTGGACATTCTGTTCACCATGGAGTAGAGCGGTGAGGACTTGTGTCACAAATTGCCTCCATGAGGCATGCAATTCGTTTACTGTAGATCTTAAAGTCATTTTTAATTTCAGAACAAATGGTAATGCCAACTGGAAAAACAAAATAAAATAAATTTAAAACAAAATAAATAAAATTAAACAAAAAATAAAAAACAAAATAAGACAAAACTAAATTAAAAAAAAAAAAAAAAAAAAAAATATATATATATATATATATATATATAATTAAAATAAAATAAAAAACAAAATAAATAAAATAAAAACAAAAAACAAAAGTAAAACAAAACAAAACAATACAATAATATAAAATAATAAAAAAGCAAAGCCAAGAAACAATTTTTAAAAATAAAATAACAAACATAACATTAAAACAAAACATACACAAATTAATTAATTCTAATTCTGATTTAAGTCAACACAAAACAAGACAATAAAGCTAAATTTGTTAACGTTAGATGTCATGAACAATAACATTTTTAAAGCATTATTAATCATGTACATGTTCACTTATAAATACACTATACTTTATATACACACTATAAATATCTAAACATTTAATAAACAAAATTGCATAAGATATTGTCTTGTTTTCTGAAACATTTATCAAAATTGTGAGTTTAAGCTTAAAAAAGAAAAAATGTCTGTGAATGGAGTATGAAAAATAAACTTAATTTAAAGGAAAAACAAGTTTTTTTCTTGTTTTAAGCTTGAACTCACAGAATTGATACATTTTGCAGACTTAATATCTTATGTCATTTTGCTTCTCAAGTTAATGTATCTTGATTTAAGAAAGTATCTTTGTACTGGAGAACAAGACAGAATTACTAAGTAAGAAAATCACTTTTTGCAGTGTTGATAATAAGATCAGCTATTCAGTCACATGTAGACTCACTTCATGCTCACACACACCATGATCACTGTTTAGGGCCAATGGAAAGCTGAGATCTGAGTCAAGTAGAGGAAGAAACACTGTGGGCTTTCTTCTGTCTTGAGGTGTTCTGCGTTCTTTACCTCTGACACTGGTACTTGAACCATTCATATGTTTTTGTGCCGGTCCTTCTTCGCTTCTCTTTGGTGTGACCTTTGGAGCATTTGAAGCCAGTTCCTTTGAAGACACCCTGAGCACACTGATCTCAAGGTTTTCTTCCTGACAAGCCATTCAGCACACTCATATTTACATTCTTTCTTAGCACTTTCTATAGTTGGTGTCACAGTAGAAGTGTTGGAGAAAGCCTCTATGAGTTTGCATTGTTCTGCGGTAACCAAACACCTCTTCTTTAAAGCTGCACCCTTACAGCCTGTCATGTGGAAGGAATTTACACACCTGGCCTCAAAGAAAGTTATTTGCAGCACTGGTCTGGGTAGACTTTCAAGGTAGGAGTGCTACACCGGTCGCAATCTAGTATAAGAGCGCATTGACTCAGTCGCAAAGGCTGTAAACATGGCAAAATTTCATTTTGGGCAGATTGAAAGCTCATTCGCTCAATTCGCTCTCTTTTTCATCTGTACTCAAAGGCACATGATTGAACTTTCAGACATAAGAGTGATCTCATTGTTCAGTCTGCTGATCTGTGACACAAATGTAATGTCCCTATTCAGCAAATCACACAAGCACTGTATTCACAAATGAACAAGTAACAAGGCCGTAAGCGCTGGTGTACAGTTGAACTGAAGAACAGAGGAGCTAAACTTGGATTCATGTGTGGCTTTCTTCAGTACATTAGAACAATTGGTCAATATCAGTCAAGACAAAAACTGCCTATTATGTGTCTTTTTGGAGGTCAAATTCCAAAAGCAGCATCATGAATGTTGTCTTGTATTGTGTTTAAAGCTGCTGTGCGACATTTCTGTGCCTCTAGTGGTGACCAGGGGAGCTGCCAAAAACAACAACTGTTATCTGCCCAAAATGAAATCACGCAGTTGCTGCAGATTTGTCTGTGATTGATTGTGTTACTTTCCCTGAGGAAAGCATGGGCCGAAACTCATTGGAGAGTTTTTAGATTTTGTGTATGTAGCCATCTGTTAATAAAGGCTTTTTAACCTGAAAGAGTGCCATGATCATCCTAAAGTTTTCTCTGATAGACTATTACAAACACTAGACCACAGAGCACCTGGACTTTATATTTTTCCTATACTACTGGACTTTGTTTGAGGTGCTCTATTGGATTGAGATCTGGTGACTGTGGAGGCCATTTGAGATGTGAACTCATTGTCATGTTCAAGAAACCAGTTTGAGATGATTTGAGCTGTGTGACATGGCGCGTTATCCTGCTGGAAGTAGCCCTCAGAAGATGGTTCTCTGTGGTCATAAAGCGATGGTCAGCAACAATACTCAGGTAGGCTGTGATGTTTAAAAGATGCTCAAATGGTACTAAGGGGCCCAAAGTGTGGCAAGAAAATATCCCCCATTTTATTACACCACCAGCAGCAGCCTGAACCGTTGATACAAAACATTATGGATCCATGCTTTCATGTTGTCTAGCCAAATTCTGATCCTACCATCTGAATGTCACAGCAGAAATTGAGACTCATCAGACTAGGCAACGTTTTTCCAATCTTCTATTGTCTAATTTTGGTGAGCCCATGCGAATTGTAGCCTCAGTTTCCTGTTCTTAGCTAACAGGAGTGTCACCCAGTGTGGTCTTCTATTTTCAAGTTTTGATGTATTGTGCAGAAGAAAATGCTTTTCTGTAGACCTCGAATGTAACAAGTGGTTATTTGAGTAACTGTTGCCTTTCTATCATCTTTAACCAGTCTGGCCATTGTCCTCTGACCTCTGGCATCAACAAGGCATTTTCTCCCACAGAACTGCTACTCACTGGATATTCTCTCTTTTTCGGACCATTCTCTGTAAATCCTAGAGATGGTTGGTCATAAAGTAGATCAGCAGTTTCTGAAATATTCTCACACCAACCCATCTGGCACCAACAACCAAGCCACGTTCAAAGTAACTTAAAGGATTAGTTCACTTTTAAATACAATTTTTTTTTTTTTTTTTTTTTTTTAAGAAAATGGCCAATCGTTTCGCTAGATAAGACCCTTATTCCTCGTCTGGTATCGTTTAAAGCCCTTTGAAGCCGCACTGAAACTGTAATTTTGACCTTCAACCATTTGGGGTCTATTGAAGTCCACTATAAGGAGAATAATCCTGGAATGTTTTCATCAAAACCCTTAATTTATTTTTGACTGAAGAAAGAAGGACATGGACATCGTGGATGACATGGGGGTGAGAAAATTATCAGGACATTTTATTTGAAAGTGAACTAATCCTTTAAATCACCTTTCTTCCTTATTCTGATGCTCAGTTTGAACTTCAGCAGATCATCTTAACCATGTCTATGTGTCTAAATGCATTGAGTTGCTGCCATGTGATTGGATGATTAGATATTTACACAGTAAATCTGATTATTTTGGCCTTCAATGGAGAATAAAGCTTACAAGCTCTATAAAAAAACAAAAAACAAAAAAAAAAACACAAGAACTATTAAAGCATTAAAATATGTGATTTTTCTTTAACATCCAAAAACCACATACAGAAGCTTTAATAGAAAGAGTGAGGCTAACAGAGATACTGATAGAAAAAAAAGGATCTACCAGCAGTTATTCCCATAATAGTCCATTAGGTCTTAAGAGACACAAATGCCCCATTACAGCCTGAGCTGAAGTAAAGAAGCCATCCATCAGATGGACAATAAGAGCAAACTGATCAGTGATCAGAGAGTGCTGCCTGCTGCCATCTCTCTCCCAAAAGCTTTCACTGTTTATGAAAGTCCAATTACGTCCTCTGACAAGTTGCAGTGACAGCACGCCTGCCACATTCAAGCATTAGCCCGCATGTTATCAATGCATTAGTCATTCATTTGGGCAGAAAAAGACATTATAATGAGCTCAGCAGAGATGGGCCCAGGTCAGCAGGTCGATAAGCATTAAAGGGATAGTTCACACAAAAATAAAAAGTCATTATTTACTAGGGGTGTCAATCGGACGGTTCGTCACAATTCGATACAATATCGATTCTCAAAGCCAGCGATAAGATATTTTCCGATACCTCAAAATGTTCTGCGATACGATTACAATACGATTAGATTCAGGGGTATATCGTATCATTTTAATATTATGATATTATGTGCCTATTTTACACTACCAGTTACATTTTTATTAACTCACAACTGCAACCAAATTATATAACAAACAATTATTTTAAAATTTCACATCCTGCACCCTGATTGGAGCATTCACAAATAAAAAATTCATACAGTAATCTAATGACAGCTTATGACATGACAACAGTCAAGAAAGTATTTTAGTTCTGTGCTAAAATGTGTTATGTCAAAAAACTGATAAACGAGGAAATGTTGTATACATTGTGTATATATTGTATATAGGCCTATATTCTATACAATTAAAAGACATTTCTTTTATACATATACAACATATTATAGGTAGGACATAAGACGGGCTATTAATATTTTTTCATTGTGCAAAAGTATTATAAAGGTGGCACAAAGCACTTATGCGCATCCTGTGTGCAGAATGATGCGCTTAAAGCAACACAGAGTCACAGCGCGCAACGCTTCTATGCGCAGCAGTTTATTGAGTATTTTCTTTTAACAGTTTTAATTTTAGTTACTGTGTGTGCGAAGAACGATTCATAGGCTCTATTCGCCAGTGTTGTGATCTAACAGACACTGTTTGAGATGTGTGCGCCCTGCATTTTGCAAGGCTTTAAACGCTTTAAGCTCCATCTACTGTCCCGAGCGTCTTTCACAAGTTCGTTTAAACGAGAATGCACGCATTGGCGACAATGCATAGACTGTCATTGTGTGAAAACGTGGAGAGTGTTAAAACAAAGGTGCCTCTATAAACAGCCCACACAGGTATCGATTTTTTACACGTTGCATCGATCGTATCCTTAGACATTAGATTGATGTATCGATCTATATCGATGTATTTTTACACCCCTATTATTTACTTACTCTTATGTCATTTCAAACCTGTATACTGTTATTAGACCAAGGAAGAATATTTTAAAAACACGAAGATTCTTTAAAAATTTAAACAGAAAAAAAAAAAAAAAATCAAATCATTGAAATCGAGGCTGAGTAAATAAGGCAGAATTTATACATATTTTTTAATTAATTAAGCCCAGCTTTCAACCATCACCTAACTTCTGACTGTAAGTCTTTCAGATGAATAATACATTAGTTCACAAACATATTGAGAGGGTGAATTCAGTTTGTTGTTTCCCTTCTCTGACAGTTCCATCACCTGTCACTCAGTTCACACGAAGACTGGCCTGTTTCAGAGAACTGATTGGCACCGTCTGACTGCCCCAAGCACCCTCTGTTAGTGTCAGACATTTTCAACTGGAATAATGCCAGCTGTTCGCATTTTCAATCCCACTGCGAGCATGAAATTAGTCAGGTCATAGTATACATTCAGAGATCACAGTCACCCGTCACATCCATATTACCCAATTGCACTTTGCACCAGCTTCAATGCAAAACCAAGATTTTGTACGATATTTTATGGTAAAATATGTAATCTTACTGAAAGTCAAATAAATTTACCTGAGAAGCAAGATTATAAGACTTGTTTTCACAGAATATATCTTGATTTAAGTTTATTTATTAACACACTTGAATGTGTTAGTAAAGTTTATCCTCATGTTACATTCAGAATCCCAAGCCTCTTTTATAAGTGCAAAAAACATTTGTGACATTTACTAATTTTATGATAATTAGATTAGATAGGTGTCAAATATTAATTAGTATGATTAATATTTTATTTATTTTATTTATTTAACCAGGAAGGTCCCATTGAGATACAGTATCTCTTCTACTACGGAGTCCTGTTCAAGATGAGCAGCAAAAAACTAAAAT
This sequence comes from Elopichthys bambusa, assembly GCA_037101425.1. Taxonomy (NCBI): domain Eukaryota; kingdom Metazoa; phylum Chordata; class Actinopteri; order Cypriniformes; family Xenocyprididae; genus Elopichthys; species Elopichthys bambusa. Next base: position 23,420,595 of record CM074445.1, on the reverse strand, counting down.
ATTAATATGAATGAAAGCAAAACTTTGTATTGTTTATTTTTTGTCAAGTTCTTTCTGGGGTCATATAGACCCAAAACAGTAACAATCAGCAATCAAAACAAAGGGTTAAACATTCAATATTGGTGCGTACCATTTGTCGTTGGAAGCTGGGAATCCCTATGTCCCCTAGAGTCGGAGTTGTGCCTAGGAAACTTGGGGAAACTGCAACAACCCCCCCCCCCCCAAAAAAAAATCATTAAAAACCAAGCTGTGTATTGTAAATAATATAAAAATATATACTTAAGATAATTGTGCAAGTAGTAAAACAATACAGATGCAAACGGGGCAAAAAAAAAAAAAAAAAAAAGCCACTGTGCACCTCACCTACACACACAAGTCCAGTGGGAAAGAACTAAGTTCTTCAGTAGTTGTGGATCTCCAGTAAGTAGGCTGTCAAGGCTATTTTATTCACTTTAAACATCGAATGAAGTGATTCTTTTTGTCTTTAATGCAGATGATGCTGAGTCATTATTAAAGAGACGCCCTCTGTCTCAGATGAAACCTAATATACTATGTGGAGGATGCAAGATAATTTAATAATTATAATATGACCGTGTAGTGACCTTACTCATATTTAAACAACTATTGCTTTGTGTTACACATATCCTTACAAGTACAATTTTGGCTGTATTATTTGTCTCCCCTTCAAAAATTGCTCTTGAGAAATGTTATGTTTATTGTCCCCCCAACTGTTAGATTAAATTTACGCCCATGCCCATTTATGGACATGATACTTTGGCATTATGTGTGCAAAATACCACTTTTTATGTGTTTGTATTTCAAAAGGTTGTCCATCTTAGCTCTTCGGAGGTAAATGGAACAAAGCATAAAATCTAACCAGTTTAAAGTAAAATGTGTGCATATACAAAGACCCACACACATTTATCATTACAATTATACATTCAATAACACAAATAATGAATATTGTGAATGCAATATCGGCTTTTGTGTACTTCTAGCTTAACTGTATCCAACCTGATTAAGTTTATAAATTTAGGCTTAACATTTTCCCTGAAAATCCTGTTCTCCCCTACATATTTTCAGTTTAAACTGAATCTGCCAGAGATACTGTACCTGTACTGTATCCTAAATGAACTCTAAGCTGCATTCGCTCCTCACAATCCTCTTCTCTTAGAATCCGTCTTAAAGTATTGTCCACTCAGTTTACAGACTGTTCTGTTAAAATGCTGTGTAAACAGAAAGTGTTGAAAAACGAATGGTTTCTCAAATTAATTACTTTGAGGACTTAGGACTCCAGCTCTGGACCAATACCAACATCCAACATTGCTTATTCAACACATAAAGACTTCATCCTTTTCTTGTTTATTCAGCATTTTTGAGTGGTTATACTGCCAAAAAATGACCATTACCACAATGCAAAGATGGAGAAACACAACAACAACTATCTAGAAAAACATTCAGAGCGCCCGGATATCAGTTTTTATTACATTAGCCGGGCCTGCCACACATCCCGAAATTGAATCAAAGCCGACTGATCATGAGTAATTAATATATGATTAGACAGTTGCAGACGACAGCCGTTTCCCGGCAGCAGACGGGGGAAGCGGGAGAGCGGGTATACGGACAGGGTGCCCGTTGAGCTTGTGAGGCAGCCTCGCACAGCTGTGAGGCAGAGATGACCCCTGCCTCACTGCTCCGCTGGCACGGCACACACGCCATGCATGGCTGCTCCCAGGAAGAGGGAAGTAGGGCCGCTTTTGATGGCCACAAACCTTTAATTAGCCATCAGGGCTGAATCTGGCCCAGCCGCTGAGACCCACCCCCTGCCTGCCTGCCCTCGCTACTCTACAGCTGTTTCTCCATCGACGGGCTGCTAAAACAAGAGCTCATCACTGAGCCTTCCTGATGCCGCTCTAACTGTTATTAATGAAGGTGCTGGCACACAGTCAGCTTTGATGTCTGACTGCACACTTAGTGTGCTTTTGTTCTTTACATAATGCACAGTTATTTGTCTTTGGGATATCAGAAAGCTTGTGATTCTTAATCTGCTTTTAGCGATCATGTGTATTGTGGTGAACACAAAATTGTTGATAAACTAGCAGGATTTTTATGCTAAATAAATCCAGTTGATGATATAACTACGGTTGCTTTGCTGTAGTGTCAAAATATCTCATCATAATAATAAAGAAAAATAATTTTAATTATTTATGGGCTTTTCAATCTTTTAGATGCCATGGACTGCCAACTATGATTATCCTCATGCGAGGGTGAGCAGCTCTATATTTTCATGTAATACTGTGAAAAAGAAATAGTATCATAAATGTGTAAAATATTTAGTTTCTATTACATGACATAATTCAGTTTTTTTCTACTCACTGTAGTACTGTACTGTTTGATGTAAGTTAGATGTACATTATTCATTTATTTTAATCAAATTACTTATTCAAATTGTATTAATTTATAATTTATTGTCATTTTTATTTATAATTTTTATAAAAATATATAATTTTTACACAGCTTTCTTATTTTTATTTAATTAAATAAAGCTTTATTTATTTAGTTTTATCACATTCATTTATTTTATTTAGTTAAAATTTATTTTAATTTGTATTTATATTAATTCAATGTTTTATGTAGTTATTTTGTATTTAAATTAAATTTTATTTATTTTAATTAATTAATGTATTCTATTTAAATTTAATAATTTATTATTTATTTATATAAATTTATTTTATATAAATATAGATTCTTATTCCAGTTTGAAAACCCCTGGATTAGACTTTGCCACTTTAAGTTCAGTTTTATTTGATATTAAAATTCTGAAAGTTATTATTTACCTCATGTCATTCAAAACTGAAAGAAGAAAGAATGAATTTCATTATTATGTGAGATACAAATGGTGAATGTTTAAGAATTATGGCCACCTTTTTTAACAAAATGAAGTGAAGGGGCTGTCAAACTCTAAAATGATATTAAAGCACAAAAAAAGTATCATAAAAAGTGTTTCATATTTCATAGATTTGTCTTTTTGTGTGATACAATAGTTTTTCTTCTTGAGTTCACCTCACTGACTTGGTTTATATTAGCCCACTGATATAGAAACTTATCAATGAATTATAACCTAAATCTGTCTGTGGTCCAAGAAGTCACGGCATCTTTTTTGAAACTTGAAAATCTCTCTTTTTTGTGTGTGTTCCTAGGATAAAAGACACATGATTGTTCATTTTTTGAGTAAAATTTAAGAAAATCAATATATTTCAAGAACAATACATTTAGAAGACATAACAAGGTAAAACTATTGCCCAGCCACTTTTAAGTCAACAGCATGATGGAAACACAAAGCAATACAATGATTTGTACCTCTATACAGACTTGCTGTTCTTTGTGAACAATAACTTTGAGAAAAAATGACTTCATTCCATAATACAGTGTTCTGACAGAGCGGTTTTCTGGACTGACCTACTTTGCTGTTTATTCCTGTCTTTTCATGCTTTTTTTTCTGAGAGAACAGTATGGCAGAATCCCCTCCCTGACTTCTCTATCTCCAGGAGCCCAGGTCCATGAGCACTGCAGCCGCAACATGATAAATGACTATTGGAGTGTTTATTATTCTACTTTCCAGGAACATGGCATGTCGAAAAATTGACTTAGAACCCCTGCCATCATCACACCCTGTCTGTTCCAACAGTCTATCCTCTTTTGCATATTGCATAACCATCAATTGGCATTATACAAGAGCTGTTAATACTGCAGAGTTATGGATTTCTATAATAACCCTACTGTGCAGGACATTTTAAAAGTTTTTAGACTTTAACATAGATGTACTGCAACCTAATGTCAACTTTTCAAAGTATTCGCATGGTGGTAATACTTAGATTTTGCCCAGGACCCTCTTTACTAGATTTCAAAATGAGCATGATGTTTTTGCCTGACAGTGCTGCTAAATATGAAGTACAGGAGGACTCTGAAACTGAAAATATTACTGATCCTAATAATCCTCAATCCTCATTAGGTAGAGGCTTCTGAAACAGAGATAATCATGTCAAAACTTAAAGGGTTAGTTCACCCAAAAATGAAAATTCTGTCATTTATTACTCACCCTCATGTCGCTTCACACCCGCAAGACCTTTGTTCATCTTCGAAACACAAATTAAGATATTTTTGATAAAATCCCATGGCTCAGTGAGGCCTCCATTGCTAGCAAGATAATTAACACTTTCAGATGCCCAGAAAGGTATTAAAAACATATTTAAAACAGTTCATGTGAGTACAGTGGTTCTACCTAGTATTATAAAGCGACGAGAATACTTTTTGTGCGCCAAAAAAAATAAAAAAAAATAACGACTTTTCAACAATATTTAGTGATGGCCGATTTTTAAAACACTGCTTCGTAAAGCTTTACGAATCTTTTGTTTTGAATCAGTAGTTAGGATTGCATATCACACTGCCAAAGTCACATGAACTATTGAAACTATTGAAGCCTCGTTTACTGAAATCACGTGACTTTGGCGCAGCGAACCACTGATTTAAACAAAAGATTCGTAAAACTTTAAAGCAATATATTTGTGTCAATATATTTCAAGAGCAATACATTTAGAAGACATAACAAGGTAAAACTATTGCCCAGCCACTTTTAAGTCAACAGCATGATGGAAACAAAACAATACAATGATTTGTAACTCTATACAGACTTGCTGTTCTTTGTGAACAATAACTTTGAGAAAAAAAATGACGTAAACACTTATGACGTAACAAAGCCTCGTTTACTGAAATCACGTGACTTTGGCACACCGAACCACTGATTCAAACAAAAGATTCGTAAAACCATCACTAGATACTGTTGAAAAGCCGTTATTCTGCTTTTTTTGGCGCACAAAAAGTATTCTCTTAAAAGTATTAAGGTTGAACCACTGTAGTCACATGAACTGTTTTAAATATGTCTTTAGTAGCTTTCTGGGCACTGAAAGTGTTAATTATCTTGCTGGCAATAGAGGCCTCACTAAGCCATCGGATTTCATCAAAAATATCTTAATTTGTGTTCTGAAGATGAACGTCAAGATGAAAGATGAAAAGGTCTTACGGGTGTAGAACGACATGAGGGTGAGTTAGGGTTGCACGATTTATCGCAATTTTAATCGCACGCGATTTGGCAAAGGCTGCGATTCTTTTATGCGCAGCTTGTCAGAGCTGTAGGGCTCTGTGATCAGTAGTAAATGCTTCTCCATCTGAAAGCCAGAGGGCGCTCTCGCACAGAAACTGCAAGTATGCCCTGCTGCCGAAGTAGAACAGGCGTCACTCCAGGAAATCCCATACTATGGCTGTAGCTGAATAAACAGAAGATAACGTTTTGTTTGATTAAACATGGCTAATAAACACACATGACTGCCTTATTCTGTGTAAGAAGCCACATCATCTTACAGAAGGACGCTCAACTGTCGTTATGAAATGAGTTTGGAGTAAAAACATGCTATTAAATGTTGTCTTCTGTTTGTCATGATGTTAATAAATGCTTCTCATGTCTGGAAAGATGTTTGACAAATCGTTAAGTTTTTAAAAAGTCGTCCGATTAATCGTGCAGCCCTAGGGTGGGTAATAAATGACAGAATTTTCATTTTTGGGTGAACCCTTTAAACTGCATGGTGTTCTTCCCCCAATGAGAGACATGATAGAATACAGTCTCAAAACATCATTAAATTGACATCAGCGCCGATAGATGCATCTGAAATAGCATACTTCCCCTTACAAAAAAGAAGTTTATTCAAGTGTGCTATTAAAGTATACTTTGTTTACTTTTTATGTACTTCTCAGAAATATACTTAAAATTACACTTAAGTATACTTGACTTACACTGACAGAAAAGTCTAAGTAGGCTATATTTGGCCTAAGCTCAATCTTTTGATTGATATATACTTAAAAGTATAATTAAGTATTCTGACTATACTTAGCTTGTAGTTGTGTTGTGTTGTGCATAAGATCATGACCATCCAGATTCAGATTACTATAATTAAAAATGTTACAGTTGAGAATTAGAAATATCTTGATTTTTGATGGAAGATCCATTGCTGGGGACAAAACATGTAAATTGTGACCATGAGCATGAAAGGGTCAATAAGACTGAATGAATGACAGTGACTTGTTTTCCTTCATGTGAAATTATGGATAATTGTGAGTGGCTGCAATGACTGAACATTTCAAATATTTTTCATTGTTTCAGAGATTACTAGTTATAACATTTGAATGTTTCAGAAACAGATGGTTGAGATGGGAAACATTTCTGGGAAACGCGCACCTTCTGCCTGGTTATATTACAGCAATACATATGATGATGAGCAGCTCAGGCACAGGAAAAGCTAAACAAATATATCAGTTTCCATTTTAAGCAATCACTCATGTGCACCGATTATCTCAAAAGATTCTTCTGTCATCTCTCACATGCGAATGGTGCAATAGACAATGTGAGAATCAGATGGAGTGTATGTAAATGCTGCTATTGTAATTAGCTGACAAGATTCAGCACTGAGATTAAAAAAAAAAAAAAATGAGAGCAGAGAAAAGATCTCGCAGTGCCATGTTTATTTGACTGTAAACTAAACTTGTATAGACTAGCATATATAATATAATGTTTATGTTATTAATAAGCCCTGCTTTAAAAAGTTACTGACCACTCCTGCCTTAACAACCGTTGTCATGATCACATCAACATAAGCAGGTGTTCGGTATTCTATAAGCGTTTATGTGTTTAGACGTCTGTTGGAACCTCTAAAACCTCCTATGAAATCAAAAGTCCTAACTGTCTTTTTCCGGTGAAAATCTGTTGTTTATGAGTTCCAAACAGGGATGCTCCACAATGCCAATGTCAGCCTATTCTTCCACGGGTGACCACCATATGTTAGGACAGCTGGTTAATCTGGACACACTGGGTGTCATGGAAAGGATTCTCAGCCAACATGGTCCAGCTCAGGAAACCGCAAAGGCCAGCACCAAAAACACGTGTTTCTGACAAACTCTGTTAATGTCACTTCAGTTGGCTTCTTTCTCAAAGAATATTCTTATTTTGGATGTATTTCAATCAGTTTGGATATGATAAGGAACTTGATACCTGACCTTTTTATAATGTAAAATCTGTGGCATTCCGGAAATGATTTTAAAGATGTAACAGGAACAAGACTTTAAACTGGAATGATTATAGGACGAAAGCTACAAATGCAGAAATGGAGGATAGGGTATGCATTTTGTTAACTTGTAATGCTTGCTTGCAACAAACAACTTTGTAATGGTTAATAAAATAAAAAAAAATCTTTACTGCAGAAAATAATAATATTGACTCGTCCCTTGGTATTACTCAGTTCATGCATTTCTTGCAACTGACAACTTTGTAGTGGTTTTTTAAAAAAAAAAAAAACGTCTTTACTGCAGAAAATAATATTGACTCGTCCCTTGGTTTTACTCAATTCATGCATTTCTTGCAACTTACAAGCTTATAGTGGTTAAAATAAAATAAAAAATAAATCTTTACTGCAGAAAATAATATTATTGACTCATCTCTTGGTATTACTCAATTCTGGTATTTCTTGCAACTGAAAACATTGTAGTGGTTAAAAACAAAAAAACAAAACTGTTTACTGCAGAAAATAATAATGACTCGTCCCTTGGTTTTACTCAATTCATGCATTTCTTGCAACTGACAAGCTTATAGTGGTTAAAAATAAAATCAAATAAAAATAAAATAAAATAAATCTTTACTGCAGAAAATAATAATATTGGCTTGTCCCTTGGTTTTACTCAACTCATGCTTTCTTGCAGCTGATAACTTTGTAGTGGTTAATAAAATAAAATAAAAAATTCTTTACTGCAGAAAATGATCAAACTGATTCTGTAACCATTATTTATGATTTAAAAGAATCTGTGTGACCAGTCAAACATATTTTCTATGGTAATCAACATTATGCCACAAATGCTTTTGAAAGGGCTTAACTTGAACCCTGGACAAGTTCTGTTTGAAGAATCCCCCTTTTTTTTACTGCTTTTTCCTTACAGAATGACTTGTGATGCTCTTTCTGTGACAAACAGTGAAGTAATGTTGAGCTGACATATAAATACAGTTTGTAAATTGCCCCATGGATCCAAGATGAAGATAAAAATCACATATCACTGCTGCACAGAATTATTTGCAGCACATTTCTGTCTGAGTCAGACCCATTTGAACACAGACAACCCACTGATCACAGAGGATGAGAACTGGGGAAAAGGGAAAAAACTGGGCTGATCACAGGGGAGTCGTTCTTAGAGAATTCAGCTACTGGTGGAGTAATTCAGGCTTTGTGTCAGCTCGGGGAATGGGGATCGATGCCTCTGAGCAACAAAGACAGGGCTCCCCTGCAGTATGCCATCCTCAATCTAAGCCATTTATTTTACAGTGGTAGAGACAAAGTGATATGTCCTAAAGCAATCTTTTAACAGATACACAACAACCAACAGATTCTGGTATGATTCCTTAACTAATTTATGAAAGCTGACATGAAAATATTTTTCAAACAGAATACACTCTCAGCGCGAGACTGCAAAGATGATTCAATTGATTAGTCCAGTAAGAAAAATATATATAATTATTATTATTCCATAAATGTTTTTAAAATGTCTTATAGGTTTTAGGTTCCATATCTATCTATCTATCTATATATCTATCTATCTATCTATCTGTTTCTCTTGCACAAAGTGCATATGAAACTGCTTTGAATGTAAAACTGGCCAGGAAAATGTCTCCTTGAGAAAGTCAAGGAGCCTATTACAATCATTCACATCATGCTGAAAGTGTATAATGTATGCCAAATTGTCATTGTCTACTTCTATGTGAGACTGTAAAAGAGATGTAGCACTTCACATACTTTCGGTGGGAAGGTTTAGCAGAAATCCCCTTAAGTTTGTATTGGCAATTTGCATGGATTACACTTGCAGCAGCGCATATATTTAAAGATATGTTTCTATATATATCCTCATTAACAAATGGCAGTGTATTTCATTTATAGGTGATGTTATATAATTGTTAAGCTTTGATGGCACATAGATTCCACGATGCAAGACTGCAAATTAATATTTTTCTTAAATGTCACATCTGGTTTATACATAAATTCAGCTAGATCTGTCTTTGAGAATGTTTCTTGACAAAAAACTTGACAAACTCATTAAAGGAAAGGAAGTCACTGAATCTGTTCTTTATCCCAAGTAGAAGTTGTGCTTGTTTAAACATGATTAATTGTAAAAATGCCACTTTAAACAATATGAATAAAGATTAAGAGAACACATTTCAGGTTTAGTCAATGAAAGGGAACTTGAATCACACTGATGGAGCTGTGGAGGTACTTAAGACGTAAATGTTGAGAAACACTGCACTATGGCATTTCTTACGTCTGGTTTGGGGGAGGGAGCAACCCGTAAAACCAAACATCTGCCCTGCATATATTGACAGCATTCTGCTTCTTTTCTTGCAACGGATGACTAATGACTGAATGCACAAAATGCATGGATACTATGGCATATGTATGCCAACGATATTAAGTATGGCCTTAAAATGTAATTCAATTAGATTTCTTAGACATACACAACTGAAGACTTGGTTCTGTGTTCATTGTTGTTTATCTCTTATTGTAATCTCTAGCTCTTGATGTCTTATTAAATTGGCTATTTCAAACTAATTTGCTTACCTTTATCATTTTAATAAGCCATGATTTTATTTTAACTAAAAGATGACCTCCATAATAGGGGGTAAGAGCACGACTATAATTTGTTTTTTACATAATTCGGCAAGCAGTATGCCTTCTCTTTGACACCAGAGAGTGAGCCTATTATGAAAACAGAAACAACATGTGCTCAAAATAATACTCTTGCTGTAGACCTGATGCTGTCAAGCTCCAAAATTATCACCAAAAAAAAAAAAAAAAAATCATAAAAGATTTGTATTCTAAAACAATACGATAGTGATCGTGTGAGAAACAGACCAAAATTTAACTCTTTCCCCTCCAGCGTTTTTTAAACATTTTTTTGGTGATTTTCACAAAAATTTCATGACCTCCAGAATATTTTTGTATGAATAAAGTTTAATAAAAAGCACCATTTTAAAGGCACAATAAGTAAATTTTCACCACTAGAGGCCGCTTATTCGTACAAAGGCATAGCTTGATGACGCCTTGGTTTCGCGGAATCATGAGAGGTGTTGTCTTCACATCTACAGCCGGTGGTAAAGAATTAAGACAGGACAAAAAAATCATGCTCATGGATGAGATGTCTCAAGCAGAACTTTTATTATGCCGCAGTTGCCGCTTCTGCTTCTTCTGGTCATGAGTATGTGGAGTAAAGCAGCGCTGTTTAATCATATTAGATACATTTGTGTGTTGAAAGTTGTTATAATGCTACTCTGTGTGTTCGCTTGGCGGCTACTTGAGACACTTGCACACTGCTGTAAGCTAGATCGATATTAGGCATGGTAAAACATGGTACTCGCTGTAAATCAAGAAAACTAGATTTAAACAATAAGACTTACTTTGTTGAGCTATATAACATCATTAGTTTTCTGTCGATGAATGTATCCAAACAGTTGCTCACCTGTCTAATAAAACACATAATATAGTAAAGCATCTTTGGTGTTTGCACAGTCATTTATCTCTTTGTGGGTTCAACATTTCATTCGGCATTTGATTTATATGCCGTTTAATGTTTGATGATCGCGTTAGCCTACTACATGTGTGTAAGCAATCTTCTTTTGCTTGTTTCTGCTTCTTCTTTGCTTGTCTTTGGATCCTGCCAGGGACCACCCCCTATCGTATAACAGTGAAAATACTGTATAGTACAGTAGATACTACATTTGGTTTGAAACTTACTTCTCAACCATTAATAAAGAATGTTCTATATAGTATGAATGTGTATAGTATAGGCATGTGACGGTATCAAATTTTCATGTTGCGATTAATTGCTGAAGCTTTTTATCATGGTATACAGTATTGGTAATAATGAATTAACATGTTTACGAATTACGGAACCCCGCAAAAAAATTAAATAGTGTGCATGATTTACTAATCCGTTCCCTCAATTTACTAATTCGTGCGCACGATTTACTAAATCGAGGGAACGAAATAGTAAATCGAGGGAACGATTTAGCCTGCTATTTTTTCCTGCATGTCATGTCCGAGGCTCCGTAACGAATGAAATGTGCATGATTTATAAATCGAGGGAACAAAATAGTAAATCGTGTGCACGTTTTAGTAAATTTGAAGAAACGAAATAGTAAATCGAGGGAACGATTTAGCCTACTATTTTTTCCTGCATGTCATGTCCGGGGCTCCTTAACGAATGAAGCCGTATTACTCAAAGATTTACTGAATAGATAACAAATAATCAGAACATTTCTAATCATTAGGACATGTTGTAGTCCAGATTTAAATATAAAAATGTTTAAGTTTGAAAATAAATAGCCCATTAAGTCTTCAAGTAATAAGTATTTGGTGCTGTGATGAACAACATTGAGATTACAAAAAAATGAATGGCTGTTTGAAGCATTTTAAAAACTTCACTAGTGCAGTTGCTTTGTTTGTGGGGTGTCTGGGGTAACCGCTGCATTCTGCTGTTCCATCAGCGCCCTCTGTTGTCAGAGAGTGAACGTGCACTTTCATTCAGCGCGTCTCCTTCACTCGTTCTGTCATGTGCTTCTCATGCACATTGGGCTTGTTAACATCTGAGCGTGTCCTTTTGACGCAGCATACAGCGGTGTTGTGCATTTTATACGGTTGATGGGGAAAGTATTCTTAAATGCTTTATAAAAAATTTAAAAATTATTATTTACGGTATTTTGAAGTGCCCACGATAACAATATTGTGCATATTCATTATCGTGATTTATCGCATTACCGAATATCGGCACAAGTGTGAATGAAATTCGGACGTACTACATCTGCCATGTTGTCATTGTCATGGGATAGTGAAGTGTCCATTGAATGCACACTTCAAAATCTCACCGGAAGTAGTTGGTCATCCAGGTACTTTTGAATACTGTTTCATGAATACTATGAATTTGGACATACCACTCGATTCACATACTGTTTTTCGATACAGTTTAACATCCCACTGTAAGTGAAGATTATTAATAAATATTGTTCCTCATAATAGCTACCATATGGCTTCAGGAGAACTAGAATATAATAATGACAGAAGTTTAATTTTTAAATGAACTATATAACTACAAATCTCACAAACATTATTTGGGTTTTCCAAATGCATAAAAAAGTGAATCACATTCATAAAGAATTCAAGTTGCCATTTAAAGCATGCAGTCGCAGACCTGGAGCACTTGTTAAACACTTCACATTACATCATCCCATGAGTCTTAATTTTGAGGGATCAATTACGCTACAGAAATATGCAGCCGCAAATATGCAAATTATGAGTGGCAATCAATGAATGTCTCCAGCAGAACCCTTAAGAATGTTCTCCACTAGTCTCATTTCCCATTCAGCTGCGTATGTCTGGTGACCAAAGTCATTTATCAGTGCAAAGTACCGAAGACTGAACAGATAATGTGTTGTCACATGAAATTACAGACCGAAGTGAAAGGCTGCCTTTCACTCATTTCAATGTGATGGAGCTCAGGACTGAATGTAATTGATATACAATATGTAAGAGCTAAGTGTACAGTCAGCAAGTCATTATGTAAAGCATAATGTACAGCCAGTAGGTCATTACCACAATATTTATGTTATTCCACGGCTACTCGCCAATTAAATAAATATGTGGACATGAAATATTGATTTGAGTTGAAATTATTGTTTTAGCTGTACAGGTATATTATCTTAAAGCTAAGAAACAAAATAGTGCATTATATAATGTATACAATACAATCGCACTAGCAACAAGACTGCAACAATATTACAGTAATTATAATACTAAAGTCCTCTGAGATCATTTTCACTTCAATTAATAAAAGTTATAGCCTACTATATGTAGTAATGACAACGAATGTTCATGTTATTTGATGACGTGTTCTCGTGTCACTTATTGCTGTTTTCATTTTAGCAAAGCATTTGTGCACATGGTAATGATTAAACTAACAAATGGGTGCAAATCTGCACATCAGAGGAAAAACAGCAAGACTGCCGCTGTCTATCACTTCTGTCGCATGAAGACAGTAATTATCTCTCTCCAGTCTCACACATGCATATTTAATGCTGAATAGCTCATATATTGCAGTGTATCCAAGTGTTTTTCCTACATTGTTCATGACAGATTTTAAAAACAACACATGTCCACACCACACAACATCAGTTCCTGATTCATGACATGAAATTGATTTGTTCCCAGCATTTTTCTATACAAAGGACAATGGGTTTCATTCACTGTAATATACACACTTTTAAAACCTTTGTGTGAATGTTAGTACTTAAAATTATTTTTTTAAAATAATTTATGGGGGAAAAAATGAGGAACCATCTGAAACCAAATAATAATGATAAAAAAAAAACATGCAAAAAACTTTTCTGCATATATACACTACTGTTCAAAAGTTTGAGTTTTAATTCAGTAAAGAGGCATTCAATTGATCAAAACTGACAGTAAAGGCATTTAAAATGTAACAAAAGATTTACATTTTAAATTGATGCTGTTATGCTGTTATCCTGTTATACTGGAGTAATGATGTTGAATATTCAGCTTTGAATCACAGGAATAAATTTCATTTTAAATTAAAGCTGCAAGCAGTGAGGAAAGGGCCCTTGCACCCGGGGGCCACCACCAGCCGTTGGCCTTTGGAAAACAGTGAACAGTGGGCGACATGCATGTAAGTGAGTAAATACAGGAGAATTATGGCAAAGTCATTTCTACGTGCCACACTTCCTGCTGCCAACAGGTGGCGCTTTGACTCTTACTGAATATTGCCATGTAGATGTCTTTAGGCCAGGACTATTATCAAACGTGACGTTTGGGGCAGGTCAGACACTGTATGCCTGAGTTACAACAGCTTCCTCTTTCATGGCGAAACATCAGAATTTGTCAAGCCGCCGCAGACATGCCGTTCAACGAAAACTCAAGATCTTTGCAGTGTCACATCGCTAAGGCCTTAAGATTAGACTGACCACATATGGTGTTTATCTGGTTTAAGAGGAGTTAATCACAGAGTAAAACATGTAATTTCCTGTTGCCCACAGGTGGCGCTATGACTGTAACTGATTATTGCCATGTAGATGTCTTCAGGCCAGGACTCTAATAAAACATGTGAAGTTTGGCCAGATCGGACATTGTATGTCCGAGTTACATCAACTTCCTGTTTCAAGGTGAAACATCAAACTTTGTCAGGCCACCACAGACACGCCCTTCAACGAAAAATTAATTTAACGTCGCAAAGGCCTTTAGATTAGACTGACCAAATATGATGTTGATCTAATTAAAGCTCTAGGAGTAGTTTGTTAAAGTACAACATCTGGAAATGGCATAAACTGCAAAGGTTCCTGATGCAAATTTGGTGGTATTACCAGGGATTTTAAGATATGGTTGCTTGGTGATTTTGCTTTGGAACCTTCTGAAAACTTTATTTTTCTCAAAATTGACTTTGCTGCCTCTATCGACTTCAAACAGGTGTAGCTCAGTCTTTTTTTTTTTTTTTTTCAGATTCCAACAAATCATACATAAAGGTTTTTTAATAGAGAATGTGAGAATAACAACTCATTTATGAAAATTTGCTCATTGCGACTCATTTTGCCAGCACAACATTTCTGCAATCATTAGTGAATGACACATTGATTAAAACAACTACTAACTGCATTTTGGTGTCACCAAATGGAATTGCAAAAGTAACTATTTTCAAGCAGGTTTCCTGAACACAAGAAATCCTCTGTTACTGTATTTTTAACATAATATTGATTTTCTTTACCATTTTGTGCTGTACCAAACTGTCTTATGCTCTGCTTCTTATTTAAAGTATGCTACTAAACATATATTCAGTATGCTAAACTGTGCTATTATTTGTTGCAATAGCATCAGCAGAGTGTCATGAAGTGTGAACAGTTAAAATAATGCTCCATTTCACACTGGTTAATTACTGAAATGAATGAGCATCACTCTATGATCTTCTTCTGCAAACAAAACAGCAATAAAATATGTTTAATAAGCATTTGAAAAGCAGTATGGTAAAAAGCTAGCCAAGAGCATTACTGTGCCAACTGCACAAAGCAGCCCCCACCCCCCACCCCCACCCAAACACACACACACACTTTGCTGATGCCATCTACTTGCCCATTGCACTGCAGAGTCCAGGCACAGAGCCACACCATGGCAACTGAGCATCTGGGCTTTCCAAAAAGATAATCCAAGTTATCATCAACTAAAGGGATATTAGCAATGTAATATTCTCACACTCACCGGCAAAGCACATTACCCTGTGTGTGCAACAATGGAAAATAAACCATGTGGCCAAGTTAACCGAGATGTCATCATCGTTTCATGCACGCATGCCGCAGTTTTCATGCATCTCTAAGCACAGAACAAGTTACTTGTGGAATTTCGACAGGATGGTGTTCACATCCTCAAATATGTGCATAGCATTAATATCATTATAACCTGGTCATTAAATTAGCATAAAATAATGCATTGTGAAAAATGCCTAGCATTTTTAATTTGTATGCGGTGTGCTTGCTGGAAAATTACTTGAATAAATCTGGAGGCGATGCCATTTTGAGAGCAAGTCTCAGCCATGAATAAAATCCTTAAGCATTTACCATAACTAGAGTGTCTTCGCTCCCTGGGGCGGCGGTGCTTGTAAACACCT
Organism: Elopichthys bambusa; assembly: GCA_037101425.1. Lineage (NCBI taxonomy): Eukaryota > Metazoa > Chordata > Actinopteri > Cypriniformes > Xenocyprididae > Elopichthys > Elopichthys bambusa. Next base: position 23,404,794 of record CM074445.1, on the reverse strand, counting down.
CACTAATCAGAACACTCAGTGCTCACAGGCTTATTGTCTCATGCTTCTTTGACCCAGAGCATTCCTTAACATGATTAAAACAACACTATTAGCATTATTTTCAAAGAAAAGATACAGCAGGGAAAACATGAAAACTCCTTTAACCAGTGACGTTATCGCTATCGTTATGAGATCTGCAAATATGAAAAACATTTCATCTGCAAACATGAAAAACATCTCTTAAGGCCCATTCACACCAGGAATGATAACTGTAAAGATAACTATATTAGCATCCACACAAGAGGACGATATCGGCTGTGTCTAAAAACCTAAAAATGCTTCTTTCGGAGGACTCATTCCAAGGTAGGACGGCATCAAGGCATGTCCGATTCCAGTGTTAGCTTCACTTCCTGTCTCCTGAGGCCCTGTTTACACCTGGTATCAAAATGCGTTTTTGTTGAACAGATCACAAGTGGACGAGGGAGACACATACCCGTTTAAACCTTGTATTTTAACCCATCTCTTTTGTCCACTTTCAACCACTTCTGTCCTGATTTCTTCGAGGGGAGGGTCTATGGGCAGGTAAATGTGTGGGGTTTTTCCAACACTATCTCACGACCAATTTGTATGTATTTTATGAGGTAGCTAATTTATATGAATTCGTACGATTTGTCTAAACCCCAGTGACAGGTAGGTTTAGGGGTGGGGTTTGGGGATTCATATGAATTCATACAAATTTGTCAACTTGTAAAATACTTACGATTTAGCAAAAAACATATGAATTGTTGTATGAATTTGTACAAATTAGCCACCTCGTAAAATACATATGAACTGCCATGAGATCGAGTTGTTTTTTTTCAGATCTTTCTATTGAATGGACAAAATAAGCTTGCGCAATTCACATATGAATGCTTGGAGACAACAGAAAAACATACGACAGCAGCAAGACCGACTGAACACTGTGTGAAAGAACACAGTGCTTGGTACATTTTTCATCTTCAAACCAAACTTGGGTCTTCAGCCGACAAAGTTCAAATCCCGTTTGGATAGTGCGCTCCATAATGTTTATGCATTAGGTCAGTAGGCGGAGAGTAGGCGGTCTTTTGTGGCTGTTCGAACACATTCGCATTTCCACTACAAAAGCAATCCAGTTGAATCCGTTTTCAATTACCTCTGGAAGTGGTCGAAAGTGGACAAGCTCAAAGCGTTTTACACCCCGTTTACACCTGTATTTACCGTCATCCACTTGTGATCCGACTGACTAAAATGCATCTTAATACCAGGTGGAAACCGGGCCTGAGATACTTTCATCTGATTGATCTATGTGTACAGATGTATCCTTTGCTGCCTTTAATATCCCACAATCCTGCGCTTTCCATTTTGTGACAGTTGAGCTAAAAAAAAAAAAAAAAAAAAAGATGGCATCTGAAAGCCGCAGTTGGTGGTCAGTTTGTGTGTAAAGGTACATTTTTGACCAACATTTTCCACTTCTCATGTCATTTCTTGCGAGAAATTACTATTATAGTAACTAAATATTTGTTATCACCAAAGCTCTATTTTTGTTGTAGATCAAGTCAGTTATCGTTGTTTATTCTAAACACGGGGTAGTTTTGTCGTCTGCTGCTTTAAATGCTCGAGCTCTTTAAAGCAGGATGGATTCTCATTGGCTGTCAATGTTTTTATTGATCATCAGCTCGAAAAAAAATACGTTCTGAAAGTGATTCCAACAATATTGTTTCTCTGTGCTGTTATCGTGAAAGTTGTGGTATGAACTCTTCTATTCTTTTCTATTTTTTAGAACTATATCGTTATAGTTATCACTCTTGGGGCCCTATTTTAACGCGCCCGCTGCATGGTCTAAAATTGTTGTCCCTATTCTCTTAATGAGTAATAGGTGTGTTTTGGGCGTAATGTGCAAAAACAACAACAACAACAACAAAAAAACAATCAGAGTCTCATCTCCCATTTCCTTTAAAAGCCAGATGCGCTCGCGCCATGGCGAATTCGCTATTTACATGGCGAGATTAGCAAGCGGGAAAACTGAATGCTTCTCTAGTGAGGAAATGGATCTGCTCGTGTGCGAGTTTAAAGCGTGCGAGCAGACCATCTACGGTACAAGCCGGATTCCACCAAAGCATCTTTATCTTTATGCACACAATAATAATCTTTTACATTGTGATCCATTTTATATTTTAATATTTGTCATGTTTGTGTGCTGCTGCGCGTCCCTGTGTGTGTGTAATAAGCAAACTGTATGCGCGCATATAGGCGCATATTACTAACGTGCTCTTTAAGTAACAAAAAAATATAACTGCGTCGGGCTGAATCTAGCAAAAAAACACTTGCGTCACGTCGGGCGCCACATTGCACCGAGTGTATGATAGGGCCCATAGTGTGAATAGGCCTTTAGTCTTTGAGTTTTCTGCCTTTTTGCTAAAGCATATAATTAGAAAATATAAATATAATAATATAAATACATTTAGAATTTAAAATAAAGAAAAAATAAAAAGGCACAAGATAAGGATGTAATTTAAAAATACATATGTAAAAAAAAATATATGTAAATACATAAAATAAATACAAAACAAATACATATACATATAAATAAATAAAAACATTTATAATTAAAAATGTATACATTATGTAGTTTTTAAATTTAAACTTAATATAATTTATAATTACATTAAATTATAATAATTTATAATTTAATTTATACAGGATTTAGTAGAAGACTGTCTTTAACAAAATGAAGTTATCATAGCCGATTCTCTCAGTGATTCTCTTTTTGTTAAGTCTTGCCATTAAGCAATAGCGTGCAAATCACTGACCATGTCCAAAAATCATGTCCAGTGCTACAAGCAGTAACACTGCAACTCTTTTATTCCTTGTCGACAATGTGCCCTTTTGATCTATAACGAACCATTCACAGTTTAAATCACACACTTTATGAGCTATTGTGTTTAATCATGCAGCTGAATGCATGGGCTATAACCCCACGCAATGTTCAACTACTTTAAAAATCACATCTTCCATCACAGACTTGGAGGAGAGAAAACAGGAACGGCAAAGAAATGGTAAAGCTTTGTGCTAAAACGGCAACAATTACACTAAATAATCATACTTGGGAATAATTAATTTGTTTATTCAAATAAGCTGCTTGTCTCTCAAATGTAAAATTACAAGACTGGGAAAGTGTCAGGGCTTTAAATGTATTTAAATACTTATTTATAGAAGAGCCTTATAAATTCAGTATAATTGGTTTGATTAATTTGAGAGGAAAATGTTGTTCCTGTCGTTTGGTGGGTTGGGGTGAAATGAAACAAATTTCACTCTCAGGATGCAAATTTATTTTCTTCTTTTTCCAGTAAACAGAGTTGATAAGATGTCAAGAAACTGTTGGTTACTCTAATTATTCACCTTTAACTGCTTATATATATTAAAAAAAATCGAAAAGCATGAACAGAATTCATCATACATTTTCACATGAATCACAAGCTTAAGCATAAATTAGAGTGAATGACAGCATGATGATAATTTTGGTGAAACTATGAATTTTTTCAGCTTTTACCGGCAATAGAAAATAAATCAAGGTGGCAAATTTGGCAAAATTTTCAGAATCACTAATTAAAGGGGTAGTTCACCCAAAAATGAAAATTCTGTCATCATTTACTCACCCTCAAGTTGGTCCAAACCTTGAAGAATGAAGAATGTCGGTAACCAAAATAAATATATTCTAAATATCTTCTTTTGTGTTCAGCAGAAGAAAGAAATTCATACAGGTTTGGAAAAACTTGAGGGTGAGTAAATTAATTTTCATTTTTGGGCAAACTATCCCTTTAAGTTGAATTTCAGATAGATAAACCATTAGCAGGATCAAATTAATGCATCTGGCGATGCTACATCAGCATCACAGCATTCATAATGTGAGGGCCATCCTTCAAATAGATGTCTGGTCCACACGGCAAAAGCAATATCAAGTCATGTGACAAGCTGGATCCGCTCAGGGGGTCTGGTCTGATGGGATTAAGATCTTTCTTTAAATGCATAGATTTCTTGCTTGAGTTCTTCAAGACCTGCTCCAAATATGCTGACTGCTCATGTTTTTGGAAGCCCAAATGCTCTGGGAAATGGTGTTTAAAAAGTGCTTAAGGATGCAGAGAAAACACTTACGGGTTATTGCATAGCAGAGATATGGAAGCAAATCTATTATAAATGCAGTAGGTACCTTTTCTGATTTATTAAATTTGAGTGTAACTACTGGCTTTATTAAGTTCTGCATATGAATTAGATTTAAATCACTATGTGGTCTTGAATGTAATGTGTGTAAAAGTTCAAATACTTTCTCTTATCACAGCTTACTATTTGAATAGTAATAGTTGAATGAGTGCAAACTATAAAAACCTACCACTTAAAAGTTTGGTGTCAGTAAGTTTTTTTTTTTTTTTTTTTTTTTAAAAAGAAATTAATACTTTTATTCAGCAAGCATGCACTGATTAAAAGTGACAGTAAAGACCTTTACACTGTTACAAAAATATTCTATTTCTAATAAATGCTGTTCTTTTGAACTTTCTATTCTTCAAAGATTCCTTAAAAAATGCGTCACAGTTTCCACAAAAATATTAAACTGTTTTCAACATCGATAATAATGTTTCTTGAGCTCCAAATCAGCATATTAGAATGATTTCTGAAGGATCGTGTGACTGAAGACTGGAGTAATGTTGCTGAAAATTCAGCTTTGCCATCACAGAAATAAATTACATTTTAAAATATATTAACATAGAGAAGTTATTTCAAATTGTAATAATATTTCACAATATTACGGTTTTACTGTATTTTTAACCAAATAATTGCAGCCTTGGTGAGCATATGAGGCTTCTTTAAAAACTTTTTTTTTTTTTTTTTAAATATTACAGACCTCCAACTTTTGAAGGGTAGTGTATGTTGAATTAAGTATCATCTCTCATAAAAGAAAAATGATGACAATTCTGTCATCATTTACTCGCCCTCATGTTGTTCAAACCCATATAACTTCCTTATATCTGTGGTACACAAAAGGTGAATGCTTGTCACACAATGCTCTCATGATTTTAGAAGTCTTTAAATATACTGCACAAGTCATATGGACCACTTTTATAATTCTTTTATGAGCTTTTTGAAGCCTAAAAGTCCCCTGTCCTCATTTACTTTCATGGTTTTGAAAACCATCATTAGGATATTCTGTGTTCCACAGAAAAAGTAATTCAAGTTTGTAATGATGAGGTGGCCAATGACACAATTATAATTTTTGGATGAACTATCACATTCTTGTCCATACCTACAGTCCTTCAGCATTCACACTACGTTTCTCTTTTGTATATGGGACAAATGTAAACAAATCCAAGCTACACCAGAAGTGTTTAATGCGATCAACAATCATCTGCAAGTATCAGCGTGTGTTAAGAAGGGAAGAATGTGCAGGCAGCAGCTCTCGCTGAGATTCCTGGCCTTGCTAAATTCCAAACATATTAGCACAAGCTCTTCGTGCCTCATGCCACTTGGTGCAGCTGCACTTCTCTGGATCTCCAACTCTCTCAAGACCTTGTAAGGCAGCAGGCAAAACAGCCCTGTCCAGGCATGCCGTTACTGGTTGGAATGGTGAGATATTTGTGATGTACAGGCAAATAACAAAATGCTTTGGCAGACAGTCGGGTTTGCTCTGCCTTGCCAAAATGAATAAAAGGAAAAGCTCACATTCTTTTCAGATTTAAGACTTTGTACAACCTAGTCTGCTCACTTAAAATGAATAGCTGGCTGAACATATGAAGATAAAATCATGCTGTATTCCAATCAAACATATTTTAAAGAAAAAGTCTTTTATTTATTGGTGCACTATAAATTGGTCTATAAAAGTGCATTTAACTTAATTTATTTATTCATTCATTTATTTTATTTATTTAACTTTTTTTGCATTAATAGGTTCATACCTTTGAGGCACATTCACTAACAATGTAGGCAACAATTCACAATTGCCCTTTTACTGTAACATATGCTGTAACATTTTTTACACTGACTCCACAAACTTGAAATGAGTTCCCATAAACAAATTGTTATAAATCTATATATCAATCATCGCAAAGGGCATATACAGTATTCTCATTGCTCAATGGTCTTTAGCTTTTAAAAGCATTATTTAATATGCTTTGTGATCCTTATAAACACTTACAGTTTGTTATAAGACATTTTAAAGGACTTTATGAATCTTTCAGCAGAATATTTCTCTGCAGTTTAGCTTAGAAACTTCCCAAGGCATTTCCTCTGGAACTGCTATCTTAATTAACTGTCTTGTAGAACAGTTGAGCAGTGAATATATTAGTTAACATGAAAAGACTACAATTAACCCTCTTTTTCTGGTGAGATTAACTTTACTGTTTTTATGTATGGGGTCCCGTAGACCCCAATAATGTACCTGTAAAATAATAATAATAATAGCCTCTTTTTTTACCTTCAAATGATTTAAAAATGTTCCTCTGAGCTAACCAAACCCCAGTAGGCAGATAACTTTAAAGTTTTAACCCGCTTTCCTATCTTAGTGTGATAACTCAGTAGGGAGTTGTGATCACACCTGCAGGTTTGTTTTCAGATGTGTTGTGGTATAGACAGGGACCAAAAAGCTACTAAGCCAGCATGAGTGAAAAATACTTAAGCCCTTTGTTGAAAGGTTTCACTAGCAGACATATCAACCTGTGAACTGCCAAAGCCAATGTGTTGATGGTAGGCAGATAGGCCATGTGTGGAAATGTTAACTGTTTGAGATCACTACCTGTGCAAAGCAGTCCTAACAGTATGCGGTAATACTGGATTTTTTTTATTTATTTATTTTTTATAATTTATTTAATGATGACTTCTTGACAAACCTTCAAGGAGGGAGTGGAGGGAGGAAGGGAGGGAGGTGAGCCAAGCCAGTGCCAGCAGAACAGCCCAGAAAGTCTTAAGCCCGGAACACACCAAGCCGACGGTCGGCTGTTGGGCAGTTTTTGTTCGTCGGCCGACTAAGTTTTCTCAGTGTGTTCCGCACCGTCGGATGAAGTTAGTCCTCGTCGGCTTTTTTTCGGCCGATTCGACATGTTGAATTGACATCGGAGCTCGTCGGGCCGTCTGATCATTCTGATTGGCTGTTCAGCTACTGCCACCTGCTGGTACTGAAAGGCATTTCTTCTAACACAGGCGCAGAACGGACGCGCTACTTGGCCGTTGGGTGTCGAGCATCGGTTTGGTGTGTCAGGGCAACTTTGGACCCAGACGCTGCCGACGTGAGCCAACCCCGCAGTCTGCTTTCGTCGCCACTAGTTCGTCGGTGTTGGCTTGGTGTGTTCCGGGCTTTAGGAAAGACCAGGCAGATGATCAGAGAGGGGCGGGAGGGTTGAACCAGGGAGGATCCACCATCTAAACACCAC